>OX578140.1:136103859-136648859 GCA_951213105.1 Amaurobius ferox
TCCTAAAACTCCTTGTAAATTTTGTGTTTTTGTGTTTTTGGAGTGAGAGAAAAATTTTCCTCACTGTGTTCTGAAAATTTTTGCCTCCCGGAAGGGGAGAGCTGTCATGTCGCAATTCTGCGCCATGAGCCTTTTTGTATTTTCTGCGAGAGAAACATCCTTCTCTCCGTTCGTGCCAGTACAGTGTTTTACTAACACTTGTTTCCATTGAAATTACATTAAAAAGCGCATTTCGTCGAGAAAGCGTTGGATTGTCTAGACTTAGTGTCGGGCCGTGGAGCGTGACGTTTTGGATGTGTAGTTGCTATGTGAGCGCGCCGTCCAATCAGGAAGAGGCGCATTTTTGCGAAAGAGAACTTGCGTGGGCTCAGAGGACCCATTTTTCGCTCTCTTGGTGCTGAAATTTTTCGACTGAAAGGTCGCATCGAAGGTTTTGTCTAATTTTTAGACAAAAGGCTTTGGCCAAAATGGCTTGCCGTTCATCTGGAGCTGAAGAAGAGGAGCCTGGAACCTTTCATTAATTATCCTGATGCAAATTTATTCTAAATTATATTTTTTTTATTCCAGGAACATTCCGATGACGACTCTGGAAATTGAGAGCGTAGAATGACGGTTTTGTTCAATTCGAGGCATTGTATACGGAAGTTCGGGTTCTAAAGATTTTTGGAATCTACGTTGGTTTCGCCCTGTGAACTTTTTGAATTACCAGCTAAAAAAACCCGTGATATTTTGATGTGAAACGGAGCACCAAATTTGTTAATCTTGTATCAAGGTAAATTTTCTTTTTCCGGAAACAATGTTTCCGAAATGGCACTGGCATGATGAAATTAAAATTAATAACTAAAATGGCTCATAGCAAAATATTTAAAGTTAAATTGGGAAAAGATTTAAGATCGTATGTTTATACATAATTTGAATACTTGTTATGCAACATATATATTTTTACCAGAGCATTGTTGAGTGTGTCTAATAAGTGAAGCTCTGAAGTTTTATTTATAATTGAAAGTAAAAATGCAAATGTTGAATTCTTTGAAAAATCTAAAAATAAATCAATATTTAAGTTTGTGTTAAAATGAGCCTGTTTATTTGTGTCTGCATATTTTACTTTACTCATTGTACATCATTTAGGATTAATTCTCCTAAACTGGGAACTCCTTTAAATCTTGAACCTGGTGTTATTGCTGATACATTTTTGATGGTAAACATGCTAAATTTATGTCTCTTGGGCATTTTGAAATTAAGTTCACAAGTTGTGGGTGGTGGAGTCAGTAGGTGCAGTTTGTACTGACCCAGCTCCCACAATATCTGGAAAATTAAGTGTTAGTTATGAACTTTCAAAGGTAATTTTTATTCCTTTGAAAGGCATATAAGGATACACACACGAATTTTCGATCATGCTCTTAGATTTTCAAATACAATGATTACAATTTCGATATTTTAATATTTGAACTAATATGAAAAGGTGACTAGAATTGCGATTCTAATTGTGATTCTAATTTTGATATTTCAAAATTTTGAACAGTTTTGAAAATGTAGAATGAAAACTATCTCCAAAGACAGATGTTATTCCCGCAAAACCATCGGACTGCAGGCACTGCTGATTTTTCTATATTGCAATAATAAAAGTATTTTGTATTTCCTAAGTTAATATCAAGAGGCAAAATGTTAACTATCACAACCATAAAATTATCGTACGAAATGCCGTAAAATATGGGTGTGATGCTGTTTTAGAAAAATAAGCAAAATATACATTAAATTGAACTCTTAAACATGACCGTTGATTGTAAGTGGTATAACATTGCATTGTGCCGCATTAAAACCCACCATATAATCTTCAGTACGAGATCCTGGAATAAAATCTATTAACATAATACTACTCAGAATGAACTGCACCCAATTTAACTTTACAATAACATTATTTATTAAGAATATTCTATTCATAACTAAATTAATCACAACAATTTTCACATATAATTATAGAGGAGATTGGGTATGTGAGACCAGGTAACTCATTATTATAAAACCTGTGTTGACCTTAGATAATATTTGATAGGTACATACCTCCTATTTTATCTTTGGTCATTGACACACAGCCTAGTGGCTTTCATGTAGTCACTCGCAAAACTTGTTATTGCACATTACCTCTTAGACAACCAGTGCCTCCATTTTATGATGGCATACTACTGACTCTCGTTTGAACGCTGACACATCATCACTGCGTGCGCGTAACTTTATGAATATTTCAATGGGCTTCTTAGCTGTTTCACCATTTTTATACATATATCACTACAGTGCTCTGAATGATCTCTTACTCTCTAACTCTCACTACATTATTCTTAATATTCTACCACTGATCTCATCTAAATCTGTTCGGATGATCTCTGTTTCAGATCTGAATCTGTAGAACCCTGTTTTGGTTGCCACCTCTTTTTTCCTAAGGTCTGATACACCTCTTCGGTGACCATTGTTTGTCCCCAGGGCGACGCAGTAACTCTTCCGTATTATTACCATTTTAAACAATACCATAGTTTTTCCTTTAGCCTTCAGTACCTGCAATGGCTCAAGCCAACCTGTACTTGAAGCCCCTTATTTATGACACTTGCTGACATCTCGCGTCATGGCTGCAATATATTTTCGTCTTGCAGTCTGATGCCATTATTTGGCCTACTAGACATCATAAATCCACATATAAAACTCTCTGTCTACTTGAATCCTGGTCTCACAATGGGTATAAAGAGATAAAGGCTAAGTGGCTACTGCACAGTGTACTCAAGTTAGCTAATACATAGTAAAGTGCAACAATGAACTAGTTTATACATTTGCAGTAAAAATCACATCTAGTACCTTAATGGAGGTCACACTTTCTGGGAGTAGTGAGAGACGAATAGCCCTCTATATTATTACGTGTATCCGCATAGTGTCACTAATTCGTATGACTTATAAAAAAGGACAACACGTACAAACTTGAACATTTAATAACAAATAACTTTAATTCAAATAGAAACATTACAATAACTAATCAATCCTTTAACTCATTACAATATTACATATGTGGCTTTGAAATGCCATAGCAAATAGCTCAGCTGACCAGCAGCTATATGCTCTCATAAGGAGCAAATATCACGAAACACGCTCAAGAGTTCCGTCCTTGAAACTCTAATACTTGAAGCTTTGAAACTAAAGTGGCAGCGATAGCAAAACATTAAATTCATTGCCACAGACATGCGAATTAGCATCGCTGGCTGGTCAAGCAAGAAACTGCGCAACCCCGCAGTAAAGACATCACCACAGTACTCCCCGACAGCATAAACCCCGGCCTGAAATTGCACCACAGACTTAAACCACCGGTCAAACCTTGTCAAACTCAGGTCGCTAGAAATGGGAAAAATAAAAAAATGGTGGGCTCACTGACCGCGGGACTAGGCAAGTAAGCCGACTTGCTTCTGTCCAACGAAATATTTTGCTTTTAATATTTTGAAGGATAGTTATCACTTTATCTCTTCTTGAAAGAACAGGAAATGATCCTTGATAGGATAGCATCAATGGTCTCTTGACCACATTACATGCACACATGGGCACATCGTTGGCTGGTCAAGCAAGAAACTGCGTAACCCCGCAGTAAAGACATCACCACAGTACTCCCCGACAGCATGAACCCCGGCCTGAAATTGCAACACAGACTTAAACCACCGGTCAAACCTTCTCAAACTCAGGTCGCTAGAAATGGGAATATTAAAAAAATGGTGGACTTACTGACCGCGGGACTAGGCAAGTAAGCCGACTTGCTTCTGTCCAACGAAATATTTTGCTTTTAATATTTTGAAGGATAGTTATCACTTTATCTCTTCTTGAAAGAACAGGAAATGACCCTTGATAGGATAGCATCAATGGTCTCTTGACCACATTACATGCACACATGGCCACATGAAAAACACATGGGCACAGTTTTTCAAGTCTTAACATAAACTTTAATATATAAACTTTCAGCGTCTAGTGATTCGATGCTAGTGGATCGGTCTCAAATTTGACATGTGATCCCTGATGTTTGTATAAATTCAGTTGGGATTATAACACCTTGATCAGGGTTCTGTGATATCTCTCCACCATTCTATTAGGTTGAGGAGAGTACCAGAGTTGGTACGAGTCTTCTACACCTTTAATCATTTAGATAAACACTGGAAAAGTCGCGCACATGCATGCACATGAACATATAATAAGACTCCTTCGAGACTGGTATATTTTTTTCCAGTAACGTTTCGTTCTCGAAAATCACCTAGATCACTTAATTGTAAATTTTCTAACTGAAGATGATCATTTTAAATCTTTACCAATAACCGCCGTCTATAAAATGATTCCGCCAGTTAAACTATATTTTTAACATATTTTTTCGGCGAACGACAATTCAGTGTTTCTTTCAGACATACCTCCGGAGGAAGAGCGAAGGCATTTTATAGTGACCTAGTTTATATTCTTGTGACAGTATTTAGACATATTTATATAAGGCAAGCAGAACATTTCTCTCCCCCTCCCTAAAATTTTATTCGCACCCTTGGCCAAACAGTCCTGAAAGAAACACTGCCACCTTTATCAGTCATCAATCAATAATAAATGAAGCGTGTATTGAAAAACTGCTTCGATATAATCCATTGAATTACGTAATTCGGAAATGTATCCATTTCGCAATCATGAATAGTAAAAGTAAAATGTATGGCGTGAAGAGGAATGTTATAGGAATACGTTACCACAGTCTGTAACTTGAGTTATTGGTGATCCAATTATACCATTTGAGATTAATGTTGTTGGTGGTCAAGTTAATTTACTTGAGTTTAAAATTGTTAGTGGTCTAGTTGTTGAACTGGAGGTAATAATGCTCAATGTGAATTAAAATTTGTCAAATTAACAAGACTCGATTAAAATCCTTTGATTTTGTCTCAGCAGTTGTCTTATATATTTTGAATTTTATTTGAAAATAATATTAAACTGGTCAGACGGTGTAGTAGCAGATAAAAAATATAAATAAAACACATACTGTATAACATGAAACGACCATTAAATGTTTATAAATAGAAGTTTCCAATCATAAATCAACATGTGCCATTAAAACATATTCGAGAGACATTACTTTACTCTACAAAATGTTAAATTTTATTTTCTTATATATTTTGAATTTTATTTGAAAATAATATGAAACTAGAAATAATATGAAAGAGACATAACTTTAGTCTCCAAAAGTTAAATTCAATTTTCTTATATATTTTTAATTTCATTTGGAAATAATATGAAACTGGTCAGACGGTGTAGTAGCAGATAAAAAATATAAATAAAGCACATACTGTATAACCTAATCTGACCCTTAAGTGCTTTTAACTAGAAGCTTCCAATCAAAAATCAACATGTGCGATTAACACATATTCGAGAGACAAAACCTTACTCTCCAAAAGTTAAATTCTATTTTCTTTGAACTGCATACACTCTAAAATGTTGCAACGGTAGCATCTGCCTTGCTCTAAGCGGTAAAAGGAAATGGCTTTTCTTTGTAAACTTTAGAACTGAGGTCAGAGGAAATCAACATTTGTGAGAATACAGAAATTGTTGAATATTTTGGAATTTAAGAAAATGGATTTTTATGTCAACACTGGAAGAACATTTTCAAAAACATGTTCCATATATTCAACCAACCATGTGTATGTGAAGCACGAGTTTATTAAATTTTGAAGCTGGTTAGAGAACCTGAGTATTTAATTTATATATACAGTGTAATGTAAGAAATTTTATAACTTGTACATTTTAATTAGTGAGTATTTAATTTATATATATATATATATATATATATATATATATATATATATATAAATAAAAATTGAAAGATTTTAATCCAAAATTAAGCATAAACTACTGTATGTACAAAAAAACCCATCACTAGCATATCTGTTACAAATGAGTAACTATAGACCAAGACTAAGGATAAAGATAGAAGGTAACATATCACTACAATGGTAAAGGGGGCTGAGAAGAATATTAGGATACAAAATTCACAAGTAAAAGTATATAAATTTAAATAAAAATAAAATTAAAACACGGCAAAAATGAGAAAAGGCAATAATAATTAGCTCAAGTTAAAGATTAAGACATAGAGAACAATCAATTGAAACTACACAAAAATGGCGGTTAGTTCGAAATTGCATTCTCATCAGGACAGCCATACAATTCGAATTAAAACCGATAGAATAGCCAGTTTCTGACAATAGCGATAGTATTTAACTATAGACACCATTGGAACTGTATATATATATATATAATATATATATATATATATATATATATATATATATAAATATATATAATATAGTGTAAGAAATTTTATAACTTGTACATTTTAATTAGTGACTTATCCTTGGTTGAAAGTTGTATGAAGAGCACATGCAAGAATAAAAACAAAAATTAAATAAAATAGATAAATATACCCTACGTCCAGCTTAAGAAGAAATCATTTATAAACAAAACAGGTATTAAACAGGTAAATTTTACAGCCCCCGTACAAAAACCACTCCAATGAGTAAAATGTGTCCATGCACTAATAAGGTGTTGTTTAAAATTTCAGCATTTTATCATAAAAAGTTCCAGAGAGATGAAAAGACAAACATGCAGACTTAAACCACTTTTCGGTGGATTGACATGGGTTCTTAGAGGGGAAAATTCATGTCGGCAGATCGCGTTTCAGGGGTCATACACAAATTACGAAAGATAACAATGATTATATGAAAAAATAATAATTTTGCTATTTATTGGTACAAAAGTATCTGCACTGTGTAGAAATATTAACTTTACACAAAGATTACAAAGCTTGTTCAAAATGTTTTCCATACATGCCAAAGATCCATTAAAGATAAGAGCAGATATCATTTGTCTATGACGCATTTCTGCGTTGCATCATTTGCACTCTTGCTGTAAATATTTACATTTTAATTTGTGATTAAACCCTCACCAAATTTGTTTAGACATATCTCTGGGACTTTTTAAGATATAATGCTGAAATTTTGTACATCACCTTAGTGTATGAGGCATTACTCATTCGAAATGTTTTGTACGGATAAAGTATAAAAATTTGAATTTTGTATTTCTTCAAATTTAATCCCCTGAAAATGTTTGTCGATTTCATAAAATTCTGTACCTTTTTCTAAGCAACTTTGTAATTTATTATATATACCTAAGATTAATATTTAAGCAATAAAAGCCGAGATCAATGTTTCTGAAACATCCTATATATATATATATATATATATATATACAGAGAGAGAGAGAGAGAGACAAAGAGAGAGAGCGAGAGGAGAGAGAGAGAGAGAGAGAGAGAGAGAGAGAGAACAAAATGTTATAAGCGACATGCATATACCTACCTTGGAATTTTCACGACCTTTCCAACGACCAGGCTGGATATTTTGGGACTTCTCTATACTTCCAGACTTCGAAATTAACTGTCAATACCTCTCTAAAATTCTCACTCTCTCTAGAACATCAGAAAATAGCTACACTTCACGCTCCTGTTTGAAATTTATTTGGGAATGTAGCCCCTTCTATGAAATTGGTCAGCATAGGGTTACATGTATGTGTTATTGATACATGTCATCAACGAGGTTTGGTTAAGGGTCATGGACAGATTCTCACCCTCCCAAGGCGCACGTGAGATCAGTGGCTGTCCAGAGGTCACATTCATTACTGGCTCCACGTCGCGCATCCATTCACGGAGCTACAGAGGCAGTGATCTATTTCCATTGAAGGTGCTGTCTGGGGAAACTTATATACATTGCTTAAAACACAAAGGGACCATCTTCATAGGTGGTGATCCTTCCAAACCTTAAGATGTTACATATTGTTAGACATAACAAAGTAACATTGCTTTCTTTTAGAAAAGAAAGTTTTATTCTCACAAACAGCAGTTTTATTAAGGGGACATAGGACCTTTAAAATGCCATAAACAGAGTAAATTTCCTTATTTCACGTTTTATTTTGTACCTCTTCTATTATACATAGATAATACCTAAAAATGTTATGGCTAATAAGTGAATATCTGTAGAATATGTGGTGATTTTGTCAATAAGGTGAATCTTATAATAATATTTTTAAAAATTGTATAATTTGAATGTATTTATTAAAATTTTATTTTTATATAGGAAATTGTATAATAATAAAACTTATTGTTAAAAATATTACGCGCATGATTGCAACAAAACTATTGCTTCCAGAAACAAAACTATTTCTGACTATGATGCAAAAGTATCCAATCAAGATATCTTAGATCAAAATCAAAACATTTGCATAATTTAAATTTTTTTAAATTAAATTTTAAATTTAATTACATATTTAATTTTAAATATTTTTTTAACTTTAATTATGCAAATGTTTTGATATTAATTATTCACCCAATCCACCGAACGAAAGGGGGTGATAAAAGTGCTCATCTGGAATATAAAACACCATAACAAGCCTGTCATATCTCTAACTGTTTCCGAGTTATGGCGGATAGAAGGAAAGTGCGTCAAGTCTGCAAAAAGCCAAATTTGTGAGGTTCGGAAAAGTCTACTCGCAAAATAAGCATATAATTTGAGAGAGCAGAAAAAAATCCATAAGATAACTCTATTTCCATCAGAATATCTAAATTTAACACTCGCGAGGTTTCATGCTCGGCACTCATTTCAATTTCCATACATTCCATTTATGCACCATCGTTTCCTTTGTCGCATGTTCGTCGAATGTCTACTTCGACGAATGCCTATTTCAGGGATGTATTGCAAATAAAAAGCTGCATTTCTCCTGAATTAAAACACTGATATGGTCTATTGTAGGCTCATTGGAAAGCTAGCGGACTGGAAAAGTGTTTGGTAAATTTGACGGATTGCAGCTAGAAGGGTTTTTGCGATATAGCCGGTTACAGATTTTGGCAACATTTCGATTTTGCACTTCGCCAATGTTTCAGCGCTTGTAGTTCACCGTTACATCCAGATATACTGATGGAAATGGTCTCATAGCACTTTTTCCGCTCTTTCCAATTAGGTGCTTATTTTGCTTGTAGGCCATTCAGAAACCTTTGAAATTTGGGTATGATTTTCAGACCTGACGCACTTTCCTTCTATCCACCATAACCCGGAAACGGTTAGAAATAGGACAAGGTTGCTCAGGTGTTTTATACTGCACTTTTGCTCTTTTATCACCCCTTCCCGTTTGACAGATTAGGTGAAATTCACCCTGTATATATATATATATATATATATATATATATATATATATATATATAATATAAAACCTGAAAAATTGCAACAATTTTTGTTGAATTGATTAAAAAGCTAAAAGCAAAAAATTATTTATAATACAACTTATAAAGCGCTATGCTGCAATTTTACATGTGTATACCTATATAAATTCCCAAAAAGGACAAGTAACAATGCACTCGTAAATTTCTAGAAGAGTGACAGGAGTAACAGCCGGGGGGAGTTGCGACCCACAACACTCCGGTGAAAGCTTTTTTCCGCCATGGCAAACGCTCCCGGTAGCCGATACTCCCTACCCTATTTACTTCATGACCCTTATAAAACCGTAAAAATTACATACATACATATACACTTTCAATAATATGTAAATCTTTAAAATTAATTGTTAAAAAAATTTTAGTGTGCTTTTTGGTTAGTTTTAGCGTAGAATCTTTTAAAGATTTACATATTATTGAAAGTGTATATGTACGTATGTAATTTTTACGGTTTTATAAGAGTCATGAAGTAAATAGGGTAGGGAGTATCGGCTACCGGGAGCGTTTGCCATGGCGGAAAAAAGCTTTAACCGGAGTGTTGGGGGTCGCATCTCCCCCCGGCCGTCACTCTTCTAGACATTTACGAGTACATTATTACTTGTCCTTTTGGGGAATTTATGTATATATATATATATATATATATATATATATATATATATATATATATATATTTATATATATATATATATATATATTAGATGTTCTCGCGCAGAGCATCTGCTCTCTAGACATTTGTGAAATCTTCAAAGCTTGGACACTGAAAATAACAAATTAATTGGATGCGTTTTTGCATTTTTTCTGTGTCTTATGACATTTCCAATATTATCTTACCCCTCGAAGTCTATAATCTTCATTTCTCAACTCCGCCCGTTCAATCATTTCATCAACGATTTCTTCAACACTCCATGTACTCTTACGTTCATTATGACATATAAAAAAGTGACTTGCATTAAAACCATCTCGACATCAATTAGAAACATTAAATCATTTCAACTTTAGTACGTAAAATTAAAATAGTTATTTTAAACGAGCCGTTAGAATAAAATCTTAAAGAATCCATTTTGAGATTCTTTGTTTAAAAAAAAATAAACTTTTCAATATTTGAAATGATGTAATAATTGACTTTGTATCTATTTAGTATGTATTTAAAAAAAATCTGATGTGGGCAGCACATGTTTTTCCTTATATAATGCAACGAATTTACTACTTTTGCAGTAAAAAATAAAGAGATTATTTTTATAGTTGCTATTTATATTCTTTCCAAGATATTGAATTTTCGTCAATGAGTCGTCCTTTTCCATGTCGTCATCATCAATAAGTCACCTTTGATTTAACGTCATTTTTATCCGTTTGGCGAGTTTTCCGTTAATTTGGTAACATGTTAAATGTCGCCAAGTTGACGACATTCCACCAAATTCCTCGCCAAAATATTGCCAAGCGTTATGGACGAAGAAATAAGTTATTCTTACAGCAGATAAATGACTATTGACGTTCAAATACAAAAGTATTACCCAAAGTATCTTTTTTCATGAATGAAACGAGCTAGATCCACGAGAATGATGTCACCAAATTTGTCGCATAGTATTACATATGAAAAGTGAACATATTTCTCAATAGGAAATATTTTTTCTTTATTTTATATGACTCTTGATAATTTTTTTTTAAAAATGTGGAATATCTTGAGAACAACAGTTCATGTTAGCGTCCTAAAATTTATGTAAATCGTTTTCTAATGAAAAATTACATAAGAAATGTCTATTTGCGTAACTTTATTAGCGGGTTTGATTTTTGACGATTTTCCACTGTTTACAGATTGTGATTTTTGTACCAAATTCTGTTCGAATCGGTCCATTCGCTCGTCAGTTATCGTCTCCACAGACTCACTGAAACACACACACACACACACTTTTACACACACACATATTTTCACACACACACACACACACACACACACAGACATCACTTCAAAAATGTTTGAATCGTGATCAGGGATGCTTGAAACGTGCTCTCCCGTCGAAAACTCGAATTTTCGACCCCGTCACAATACTTTTCTTATACGTTATGTATATAAGGAAAGTAAAACAAAAATATTTTATAGGTTCTCATCTCGAGCTTTTTAGATGCTTTCTGGGCAAGGTTTATCAAACGTGACTCAACATTCAATTTAAAAAAACAACATAAGGGTGCAAAATACTTGAGTTTTTTAAGGAATCAAATACACATAGTCTTAGAAATCAAATACACATCTAAACTAGTGCTTTTATGAGATATATATGTAATATAATAATTCACAAATTAAGGAAATTTACTTTCTTAATACATTTCTCGGTGATTTCAATATTTTTATTCTATCAACAAAAAAAAACGTAACATGAAGGGGATTGGGTGAAATATATTTGTAACTATCTGAAGAATCTGTGACAAAAAATATAGTGTCTACCGTGATTTAATTCTGAAGAAAGGTAAATATACTTTTTGTAATTTTAACATGGGAAGCATAGAAGATGGGGCCCAATTATAGATATTGGAAGTAAAGGGAAGGAAATAAAACTTTATTAGAAAAACTTTAAAATAGTTGTATACGATCAAAAAACAGTTTTAAAAATCGAAAGTAGCATGTCATCATTGTCTCTACATCATCATTGTCTCTACATCATGTCTTTCATACATCAATCAATCAAACAATATAATTTAAGTAAGTAAAGGCTTTGATGGAATTTATAAACTGTGGGCAGAGAGTACCTTCATCCCTATGTTTTGAACAATGGACTTGGGGCTAAGCTCACTTTCACTCGGCAGACAATAATCAGGGAGCAGTATAAAGTACCTACCCATCCAAGCTTACTATATAAATATATATATATATACGTGTATATATATATATATATATATATATATATATATATATATATATATATATATATATACAATATAAAACTTGAAAAAATGCTACAATTTTGAATGAATTGATTAAAAAGCTAAAAGCAAAAAAATATGTATATATATTTTTTGAATATATTGATATAGAGATATTAAATAACCACGTGTGAAGTGATTTCATACATTAGTATTTTAAATTAATTGTTATATTTTTATAGTGTGTCCTTTTTGGTTTGTTTTAGCGTATTATAGTAAACATTTGGATTTTTACAAGTTATTGAAAAAGTATACGTATGTATGTAATTTTTTACGGTTTTATAAGAGTCATGAAGAAAATAGTATAGGGAGTATCGGCTACCGGGAGCGTTTGCCATGGCGGAAAAAAGCTTTTGCCGGAGTGTTGGGGGTCGCACCTCCCCCCGGCCGTTACTTCCGTCACTTATCTAGAAATTTTACGAGTACATTGCTACTTGTCCTATTTGGGAATTTATATATATATATATATATATATATATATATATATATATATATATAAATTATAAATATATATATTTACATATATATATATATATATATTGCAATCGCTGTTGACGGTGCATACTTGTCAGTGGTAGGCGGCGTAATGGGAGCTACGAGTATAGATTTCACTCCAGTAGTCTTCTATTAATGGTCCTGGTGGTCACTTCCGTGTTTGTCACACATTGGGTGGTTGATGACGACGAATATCATGCTGTCACAGCTGCTCTGACAATCATTCTATCTTCCCGTTTGTGCGCCCGTCTAGCCTCATGCTGTCCGGCCGCACGCCGATTCCCAAACTCCTTCATATGCTCGTAGTGGCCGCGGATTCGCATGTGATGCATTGTTACAACCATGGTACGTAAACGCAATCGAAATCCATTGCACGTTTCGTTCCTGAAAGAGAGGTTCGCTCCTAATATACACGACCATGCTGCTAAGTTTGAATGTGCTGTTGTTCCGACTTTTCATTCATTGAATGCGAATTTTTGATCAAATACATATTCGGTCCAAAGGTGTTTGCATTATATATATATATATATATATATATATATATATATATTATAGACTTTTAGATTTTTTTTACTGAATAGAAAAACACATGTATTTTACATTTGTGAGAATTCTGCTAACTGTGAAAACGACTTGTGACTGAATGGTTTAACCTATGTCTTTCATATGCATATAATATAAACTTGGAAGCAGGTTATGATTGCTGAAAACTGTTTTAAGTCTAGTCTTATTAGTTCAAAGTACATTTTAAAATATAATACCCAGTAAAATTAGCTATCGCCTGCAGAAAAGAACAAAATATGCAAAATATTCTCATCTGGTGTATACTAAAATTTAAAAGCATCGTGCAAAAAGTTTGTCTTTTGAAAGTGTCTATAGAACAAAAAAACTTTCAACTCCCTATTGGACAGTTGAATTTCTGTTTCCTACAGAACAGTTGAGGAGTGCATAATTTTTGCAGTATATTTCAACTTTCACAAAGATAGATTACGGTACTATGAAGAACTATGTTAGAAAAGTTATTTTCTGTAATTTTCTGTTTAATTGAGTATTGAATTAATTAATTGACTTACCAACACATCCCTTTGAAATATCTGCGATTTTATTACCGAAATTCTTGACAAAACATTCGATTCCAAATTATAACTTTAATTCTAATTATTTGAACAAACTTAGAACAAAAGGCAATTTCCTTAAGTAGAGAATAATTAAAGTCTTTAAATAGTTACTAGTACTACAGTTTCGAGATCCTTTGAGGATATCGAACGGTCGATTAATTTTTGGAACATACTTTAAAGTAAACAAGTAAGTTGTGGTAGTATGTTAATTTATTAATTCTACATTTCTATTAAATATCTTTAATATTTTATTGATACTGAAGTAATTGATTTGAAATATTGTTTCCAGTTTAAATAATTAGAACTGTTAGAAATTTATGAAGATCTAAGTTTGTTGATAATGTTTTTGTACTGAATTTGCAAAATTGATTAGAATGTGGAAACACTCATAAGGCTAAGTAAACTGAAACATATTAAAATGAGTCAGTATAAGAATTCTTCTCGTAACCCCTATGCTAACAATGTTAAATGTGCCAGTCTCGATGTACTTTTTCAAAGAATATGTTGCAAATACACATTTAAATTTTTGGTAAGCAGAAAATGCATTTTATAGAAACTGAAATGAGCTTTTTGTAAAATTTCCCTTTTGCAATTTTGCAATAAAATAGTATATGTTGATGAACTCTATATATTATTAATTTTCATATCTTTAGGTTCATAAGCCTTGAGCCTGAATTTCATTTTTTTTTTCATACTATCAAAGTAGTTTGCCATATTTACGAATTCGATATTTTAATGCGATTACTTGCTTTAGGAAACTAAAAGGATTTTAAATCCCCATCGGAAGTAAAGATAGTGGGTCATCAATTTCCAGCCATGGACCAGCTAGCTGTTAGTGCTGCTCGTCAGCACAGGATAAGCGAAGAAATAATCAGTGAACATTAAAATCCATTAAGAAAAAATTCTAGAAATTTTATCACAAGTATTTACTTCGAAACCAATTCAGATTTATGGCTTTGGTTTAGTCCCCAACCGGGGCCTCCCCTCTAGAAAGTTCCAAATAAGTGGCAGTCAAATAAGTGACGTCACGAAAAACGATCCACCGGTGACGAAACGATCCAGTTCGCTCAATTTGCGAGTTTAAACGAGGCCACCGCTCCTCCGCTCTCCGAGAGGAAGGAAAAGAAAGTACTAAAATATTTTTAAAAACTAGCTTTAAACTCGCAAACAGAGCGAACGGGATCATTTCGCCAACCGTGGTCGTTTTCGTGACGTCATTAATTTGACTGCCACGCCCCTCTCTCGAGCGGAGGCCCCGCCCCAATCTAACGTTATTAAAATTGCAATATATCAATTGTCCTAAGATATATTGACAACGAAGCAATTCTTCACAAATGGTAATGGATTATCAGTTGGGTATTTTATTTAAAATTATGCAAATTCCTTATTATACCATAGAAGTAGTTTCTTTGTAATCTTTTAAAATTGTAGATATGATGGACATATGGTTATCTGATTAAAAATTCTGCATATTGAAAGGGTGTCATCAATGGACTACTTAAATTGTTTTTTTTTTATGTTTTCTAACAATTTTACATTGTCATACTATATAATATATTAAAGACAACGTAATATTTTCACAAAAAATTTTGATTTCAAGATTTTGATGCCAATATATATTGTGGAGCCTTTTGAACATGTTTTGACTATTTTTAGGGTGATGTTCATCTATCTGTATGTCTGTCTGTCGTCTGTATGGGGTCCACTACTTGTTAACTATATAGCTGCCAGAAATATTAATGGGTTTTTATCAAACTTTATATCTGGTTTGATTAACAAAACTTGTTTTTGAAATTTGAGCGAATAATTCGAAATTTTACATTTTCTTAACATATAGCAGCATATAGCAATATTTGATAGAATCATGAATAGAAGGGATTATTTATGGCTCAGTGACCACTTGATTCAATCGAATCTTAATAGTTTCAATCAGTCCAGTGACATATATATGTTATACAATTTTGTGTTCGTGAAGTAATTAGCCCCCTCCCCTCTAGTAGATCTAGTTACTACCTCCCAGTTACTACCTTAAATTGTCAAACTTGGTATTAATCGAAAGATATTTTCAAGCTTTTTAAAAGGAAGAGTTAACATGTTATAATTGTAATAATTTGGAAAAACTGTACAGGTTTTTCAAATTTTTTCTTGCAAAATGTACAGCAAAAAAACAAAAAAACGTACAAGCTACTTCAAAATGGATTCTGGTATGAAAAAGTCGAGATGAACTACATTCCAGTAAATTTAGCTTGAATTTAACATGATATATGCAGATATGTCGTAAAGTAACCTTTAAACAACCAAGTTTTGTAACAATAAACACATTTATATATACAGGTATGTTGTAAGGGTACCAGTATATGGAAAGGGCGTCATTAATGGGCTATAGCATATAATTTTATTAACACTTTATAACACAGTTGAAAAGTCTTTATGACTTTGTTCATTCTGTCTGTCTGTCTGTCTGTCTTCCTGAGCATTAGCACGATAACTACCTTAAAAATGACTTTATCGAAATGAAATTTTAGTATGTTTTTCAGAGGGTCTGTGGGACCTATGGGAATATATAAATGAATAATATCACCCTATTAGTTTTGGATTGAACCCGGGGTTGAAGAAATGAAATACATTGAACCCTATGGGACCTAATTTTTCAAACATTTTTTAAGCGAATTTAAAATTCACAAATTGCTTCGAAAATTTTAGGAAATATTCAAATTATCCCATAAAATATATAAAAAAAATTTCAGTGAAATATAGTGGTAGTTTTATAAATAAAAATTATTTAATATAGGGAGAAAATTATTTAATATAGGGAGAGATATTTTTAAAATTATCACAAAACTACAATAATTTATTATATTTATAAACATAAAACTTCATCGAAAAAATGAATTTTATTCAAATGATGTCATTGAAATATAAATCGCCTGGCTTTCTATGAGAAAGCAGTAAATACTTGTATTTCATTCATACACTTTTCCCATTCCTTTCATTCATCACAATACCACAATAATTTATTTTGCTTAAAAACTTAAAACCATGGAGGTGAAAGTAATTTAACTCCATGCTTAAAACTTAATCGAAAAAGTCTGCTAAAATATCGCTCGCCTGTGTCTCTATGTAAAACCAATGAATGTTTCATTCACATCAGCTACATTGCAGACTCCAGAGCTAAATAATTTTGCATTGAAAAATATCAGCAATTCCTATATAACTCATCTTACAGCTTCATGTGTTTGCATTCTCCATAAGTGAAAATTAAGCTTCGTTGCAAAAATAATCAAAGTCTGATGATAATTTAAACTCAACTCTAATTGCGTTCTTTCAAAATACAAATGCACAAAAATTAAGCAAACATATAGCGTTTTTTGGACGGATGCAACACTAAATATAAAGAAAAAAACGTTCAATATAATGATTTTGACACCAGATGGATGGCATTGATCGTTTAAACTCAAATATATTGTAATTGAGCTCTTTCAGAATATGGATGCACAAAAATTAAGTAAAAATACAGAGGTCTTAGGACGGATACAGCACTAAATATAAATTAAAAAAAAAATTAAAAATCACAATTTTGACGCAAAACGGTTGCCATGTTTGATTTTGAAGTGGGTCATATGATATCTCTTCATATGATATGGATGTAATTATTATTTTAATTTTTATTTAAAAACTACCGAAAATAAGTTGTTGAATTTTTTTTTTATATTTTTTATGGGAAAATTTTAATTTCTCCTATAATTTTCAAACTAATTTGTGGAATTTAAATTTGTTTAAAAAATGTTTGAAAAATTAGATCCCATAGATTTCAATGTATTTCATTTTTTCAATTCGAGTTCAATCCAAAACAAATTGGCGGATATTATTCATTTATATTCCCATAGGTCCCAAAGACCGTTTGAACAACATACTAAAATTTCATTTTGATAAAGTTTTTATTATGTCAGTTATACAGCGAACAGACAAAAAGACGACAGAGAGGATGAACAAAGTCATAAACACATTTCAACTATGTTTTAAAGTGTTAATAAATTAAAAAGAAGTTTAAAAGCACGATTTTGACACAAGATGGGTGTCATTGGTCGTTTAAACTCAAATACATTGAAATTGCGTTATTTCAGACTATGGATGTACATAAATTAAGTAAAAATAAAGCAGTTTTAGGACTGATACAACACTAAATTTATATTAAAAACTAGCCGCCTTTGGCGACCAGCCTGTTCGCTACCCTTGAAAATTCTGACCGTGGCAAACTCGTTGGCGCGACCTACCAGAAAGGTGTAAGGTAACTACTTGGAAGGCCAGGAAGTGCCACACAATTTAGACCGGAACCCAATGGGGGAGGCATCCAAAGAGACCGTACCCTCCTTCTCCTACCACAAACCTCTCGGAAGGACTTGCAGTCCCACACGTTTAACGTGATCGTACTCCGCGTGAACACGGCTGCAGTTTTGGCAATGGCGGGAATCGAAAACGGGCCTACCGAGTGAAATTCCCGCGCGCTAACCACTGGGCTACCGTGCCATCCGCGACAATCTCCATAACTTTATTTTTATTCGGCAATTTTGGGAATCGAACCCGGGCCTACCAAGTGCAAATCCCGCGCACTAACCACTGGGGTACTTCACCCTCCGCGATATTCTTCATAACTTTCTTTTTATTCACCCAATTTAGACCGGAACCAAGTGGGAGAAGCATCCACAGGGACCGTACCCTTCTTCCCCTACCACCAACCTCTCGGAAGGACTTACAGACCCACATGTTTAACGTGATCGTACTCCGCGTAAACACGGCGGCAATTTTGGGAATCGAACCCGGGCCTACCGAGTGCAATTTCCGCGCGCTAACCATTGGGCTACTTTGCCCTACGCGACAATCTCCATAACTTTCTTTTTATTCATCCAATTTAGACCGTACCCTCCTTCCCCTACCACCAACTTCTCGGAAGGACTCACGGACCCACATGTTTAACGTGCTCGTACTCCGCGTAAACACGGCGGCAATTTTGGGAATCGAACCCGGGCCTGGTAACTGGTTGGACGGCCAGGATGTGCCACCCAATTTAGACCGGAACCCAGTGGGGGAGGCATCCACAGGGAACGTACCCTCCTTCCCCTACCACCAACCTCTCGGAAAAACATACGGACCCATATGTTTAACGTGATCGTACTCCATGTCAGTGGCGGAAATCGAACCCGGGCCTACCGCGTGCAATTCCCGCGCGCTAACCACTGGGCTACTTCGCCCTCCGCGACAATCTCCATAACTTTCTTTTTATTCACCCAATTTAGACCGTACCCTCCTTCCCCTACCACCAACCTCTCGGAAGGACTCACGAACCCACATGTTTAACGTGATCGTACTCTGCGTGAACGTGGCGTAAGTTTTGGCAGTGGCGGGAATCGAACCCGGGCCTACTGAGTGCAATTCCCGCGCGCTAACCACTGGGCTGCCGCGCCCTCCGCGACAATCTCCATAACTTTCTACATATTCACCCAATTTAGACGGGAACCCAGTGGGGGAGGCATCCACAGGGGCCGTATCCTCCTTCCCCTACCACCAACCTCTCGGAAGGACTTACGGACCCACATATTTAACGTGATCGTATTCCACGTAAACACGGCGGCAGTTTTGGCAGTGGCGGGAATCGAACCCGGGCCTACCGCTAACTTCCCGCGCGCTAATTTGCAATTTAAAATGACCATATGCTTAATTCCATCATCCTCATTCCATTGTTTCATTGTTCCATCATTTAAAATATCCATAAAATTAAAATATCCAAAAGTTAAAATATACATTTAAAAAATCCAGATCGTCCCATCATTTAAATTATAAATATAATAATTTATATAGAGCAAAGGCGCTCTATTCAGAACCGTGACGTCACCTCCACCTTGACGTCCCCACCCACCACCTTCCCTGCTTCAGCGGGGGAGAAACGAAGCGTCACGGCGAGCGGAACGGCGAGAAATTTAAAATCATGACGTCTTTAAAATTGCGATCCTGAAGGCAATTTTCATTATTTCTGGACCAGATTAGACTTGTAAGAATGCCAGATGTTTGACCTTTCTGAAAATGTAAATTATTAGTCGAAATTATGAGTACTTTTCACGATGCGAGAATTTAAAAACCAAAAATCGTTTTCTTGAGCAAAAAGTGACTTTTGTTTTAAAATCTTTAAAAAATATTAGAAATCGAAATTCAGATTTGAAATTGATATATTTTTACTCGATATTCTCTGCTCTTTCCGATGGTGTAATTTGTTTTTTTCTACGATGTCTGGATCGTGGAGAAAAAAGGGCAAAAAGAGCAAAAAACGGTCGAAATCGCATAAAACATTAAATAAATAAAAAAATAATTAAAATTTTAAAAATCGGTTTTCACGTGTCCCCTTCCCTCCCCCCCGGGTCTCCGATTGCCAAATTTCGTAGCTCTCCGACGCGCGGTCGCGAAACGTATAGTGTATAAGACAGACACACAGACACACAGACATTGCCTTTTATTATATAGACTAGCCGCCTTTGGCGACCAGCCTGTTCGCCACCCTTGAAAATTCTGACCGTGGCAAACTCGTTGGCGCGACCTACCAGAAAGGTGTAAGGTAACTGCTTGGAAGGCCAGGAAGTGCCACACAATTTAGACCGGAACCCAATGGGGGAGGCATCCAAAGAGACCGTACCCTCCTTCCCCTACCACAAACCTCTCGGAAGGACTTGCAGTCCCACACGTTTAACGTGATCGTACTCCGCGTGAACACGGCTGCAGTTTTGGCAATGGCGGGAATCGAACCCGGGCCTACCGAGTGAAATTCCCGCGCGCTAACCACTGGGCTACCGTGCCATCCGCGACAATCTCCATAACTTTATTTTTATTCGGCAATTTTGGGAATCGAACCCGGGCCTACCAAGTGCAAATCCCGCGCACTAACCACTGGGGTACTTCACCCTCCGCGATATTCTTCATAACTTATTTTTTATTCACCCAATTTAGACCGGAACCAAGTGGGAGAAGCATTCACAGGGACCGTACCCTTCTTTCCCTACCACCAACCTCTCGGAAGGACTTACAGACCCACATGTTTAACGTGATCGTACTCCGCGTAAACACGGCGGCAATTTTGGGAATCGAACCCGGGCCTACCGAGTGCAATTTCCGCGCGCTAACCATTGGGCTACTTTGCCCTACGCGACAATCTCCATAACTTTCTTTTTATTCATCCAATTTAGACCGTACCCTCCTTCCCCTACCACCAACTTCTCGGAAGGACTCACGGACCCACATGTTTAACGTGCTCGTACTCCGCGTAAACACGGCGGCAATTTTGGGAATCGAACCCGGGCCTGGTAACTGGTTGGACGGCCAGGATGTGCCACCCAATTTAGACCGGAACCCAGTGGGGGAGGCATCCACAGGGAACGTACCCTCCTTCCCCTACCACCAACCTCTCGGAAAAACATACGGACCCATATGTTTAACGTGATCGTACTCCATGTCAGTGGCGGAAATCGAACCCGGGCCTACCGCGTGCAATTCCCGCGCGCTAACCACTGGGCTACTTCGCCCTCCGCGACAATCTCCATAACTTTCTTTTTATTCACTCAATTTAGACCGTACCCTCCTTCCCCTACCACCAACCTCTCGGAAGGACTCACGAACCCACATGTTTAACGTGATCGTACTCTGCGTGAACGTGGCGTAAGTTTTGGCAGTGGCGGGAATCGAACCCGGGCCTACTGAGTGCAATTCCCGCGCGCTAACCACTGGGCTGCCGCGCCCTCCGCGACAATCTCCATAACTTTCTACATATTCACCCAATTTAGACGGGAACCCAGTGGGGGAGGCATCCACAGGGGCCGTATCCTCCTTCCCCTACCACCAACCTCTCGGAAGGACTTACGGACCCACATATTTAACGTGATCGTATTCCACGTAAACACGGCGGCAGTTTTGGCAGTGGCGGGAATCGAACCCGGGCCTACCGCTAACTTCCCGCGCGCTAATTTGCAATTTAAAATGACCATATGCTTAATTCCATCATCCTCATTCCATTGTTTCATTGTTCCATCATTTAAAATATCCATAAAATTAAAATATCTATTTAAAATATCCAAAAGTTAAAATATACATTTAAAAAATCCAGATCGTCCCATCATTTAAAATATAAATATAATAATTTATATAGAGCAAAGGCGCTCTATTCAGAACCGTGACGTCACCTCCACCTTGACGTCCCCACCCACCACCTTCCCTGCTTCAGCGGGGGAGAAACGAACGGAACGCCGAGAAATTTAAAATCATGACGTCTTTAAAATTGCGATCCTGAAGGCAATTTTCATTATTTCTGGACCAGATTAGACTTGTAAGAATGCCAGATATTTCAGCTTTCTAAAAATGTAAATTATTAGTCGAAATTATGAGTACTTTTTACTATGCGAGAATTTAAAAACCAAAAATCGTTTTTTTGAGCCAAAAGTGACTTTTGTTTTAAAATCTTTAAAAAATATTAGAAATCGAAATGGAGATTTGAAATTGATATATTTTTACTCGCAATTGTCTGCTCTTTCCGATGGTGTGAGTTGTTTTTTTCTACGACGTCTGGATCGTGGAGAAAAAAGGGCAAAAAGGCAAAAAAAGGTCGAAATCGCATAAAACATTAAATAAATAAAAAAATAATTAGAATTTTGAAAATCGGTTTTCACGTGTCCCCTTCCCTCCCCCCCAGGTCTCCGATTGCCAAATTTCGTAGCTCTCCGACGCGCGGTCGCGAAACGTATAGTGTATAAGACAGACACACAGACACACAGACATTGCCTTTTATTATATAGATAACTTTAAAAATCACGATTTTGATACAATATGGATGCCATACTTTGTTTTGAAGTGGGATCTCTTCATATGATATGGGTGTAATTATGATTTTAATTTTTGTTTAAAAAAACTACAGAACATAGTTTTAACACTTTACAACAAAGTTGAAAAGTGTTTATGACTTTGTTCATTTTGTCTGTCTGTCTGTCTGTTTGTCTGTCCGTTAGCACAATAACTGCCGTAAAAATGACTTAATCAAAATGAAATTTTAGTATGTTGTTCAGACGGGGGGTCTGTAGGACCTATGGGAATATAAATGATTAATATCACCCAATTATTTTGGATTGGACCCAGGTTGAAAAAATGAAATACATTGAACCCTATGGGACATAATTCTACAAACACTTTTTAAGCGGATTTAAAATTCACAAATTGGTTCGAAAATTTTAGGTAATATTCAAATTGTTCCATAAAATACATAAAAAAAAATTCAGCAAAATATATTCAGTAGTTTTTTAAATTAAAATTAAAATAATAATAACACCTCTTATATGAAGCGATCACGTGACCATGATATGAAAAGATCACGTAACCCACTTCAAAATAAAATATGGCATCCATCTTGTCTCAAAATTGTGATTTTTAAAGTTCTTTTTAATTCATATTGAACGTTGTATTCTTAATAAAAGATAATTAAATTAATAAATTGCTCTATTTTTGCTTACATTCTGTGCATCTACATATTGAAACAACGCAATGACAATATATTTGAGTTTAAATGTTCATCCAAATTTGGTCATTTCTACAACGAAGCCTGTTTTTCACTTATGTAAAATGTAAACAGAAAAATATGTAGGATGAGTTGTATTTCTTTAACGCAAAAGTATTTAGCTCATGGAGTCTGCATAGCTGATATGAATGAAATATTCATTGATTTTACAGAGAGAAGGACGATTTTGTAGATGAAATTTTAAGCATAGAGTTTAATTACTTGTATTTCCATGGTCATAAGTTTTTAAATAAAATAAATAATTTTAGTACTGTGATGAATGAAATGAATGGGAAAATGTTATGAATGAAATGCTGCTTTTATAGACAGCGCCAGTCGTGGTATTATTTCTATGCCGTCATTTGATGAATGTCAGTTGCTTTCGATGAAGTTTTCAAATATAATAAATTCTTGTAGTATCATGATGATTTTAAATATATTACCGAGGAATGTGTCGCATTTTAGAGATGTTTAAACCCGACATTTTATATTCCAATGCCGTCATTTGAATGAAGTTCATTTTTTTCGATGAAGGTTTAAGTTTTCAAATATAATAAATTAATGTAGTATTGAGATAAGTTTTAAAATATTACCGAGGAATGTATTGCATTTTAGACTTTTTAAAATAAAATTGCATTGAAGTTGGAAAATGTTTCGTAATCAATGCTTTAAGTACAATTAATCTTTCTTGTTTTGAAATTGTTTCTATATATTTTATGGGATAATTTGAATATTTCCTAAAATTTTCGAAGCAATTTGGGAATTTTAATTCGTTTAAATTTTTTTTATATAATTAGGTCTCATAGGGTTCAATGCATTTCCTTTTTTTCAACCGTGCTTCAGTCCAAAACTAATTGGATGATAATATTCATTTATATCCCCATAGGTCCCACAGACTCTCTGAATAACATACTGAAATTTCATTTTCATAAAGTCATTTTTACAGCAGTTTTCGTGCGAACGGGAGACAGACAGACAGACAGAATGAACAAAGTCATAAACACTTTTCAACTATGTTGTAGAATGTTAAAAAATTGAGAGCTAAAGTGTAGATCACATGTTTTCGTAAGCATAAGAACTAGTTGTTTATAAGCATAATAAAATAAACTTGCAATAAAAATTCATAGAAGTGAGGAAGTAATATTACGTAAGTATATTGTTGGCATGAAAAGCTGAATACGTTTAGTAATTATGATTTGAATCCATCACAATTTTATATGAACATTACGTAGTAATTACTTTATATGTTGAGACCCAGACCGTCCGACCTACCAGAAAGGTGTAAGGTAACTGTTTGGACGGCCGTGAAGAGCCACCCAATTTAGACCGGAACCCTGTGGGGAAGACATCCACAGGGACCGTACCCTCCTTCCCCTACCACCAACCTCTCGGAAGGACTTAGGAACCCTCATGTGTAACGTGATCGTACTCCGCAAGAACACGGCGGCTGTTTTGGCAGCGGAGGGAATCGAATCCGGGTCTACCATTTCTCGTTCGCTAACCACTGGCCTACAGCGCCCGGAATTACACATGTATATCGTTACACACATGTATATCGTTATATGTGCCGTTACACAATTATGTCATGTCATTATATGTGGCGTTATAGAATTATATCGATATATGTGTGGTTACAAAATTATACAGTTATATGGTAACATAAATATGTCGTTATATGTGTCATTGCACAATTATGTCGTGATGAATGTATTATTGTCTTAATAAATAGTACACCAATCGGAGTCTCATATTCTAAATATTCTTAGTTTTGATAAAATGATGTCGAAAATTTAAATTATGTTATTATAATTATTTTTACATTTTACTAATTCAACTTAAATTATGGAATCCATATGTTTTAAAAGTAACCATAGATTACAATTCTCATAATTTTTACGCGTTAAAATGTTAAAAGTATATATTTAAATGACTTAAACATTTACAACTAATTACAATATGATACATATTCTAAACATTTCTTCTAGAAAAATATTTTAAATTTTTGAAGTTTCGCTTCGAATATCATTCTAAGTATTTCTGTATTCAACCACATAATGCTCCCTCCGGAAAGTTAAACTTCGTAAAGTATTTTTTTTTTCGCCGCTCGAGGTAATTCAGATGTTATAACGATAGTGAGGTAACTTGTGTATATAATTCAAACGAAAAAGAATTTAACTTCAGAGGAATCAACATCGCTTTGAATGAGTAATTTTTCTGTTATAGTATATTTGGATTTCAGGATGAAAAATCCAATTTTTAAAAATATTTTAGCAGAATAGGGGTTTCAATAAGTTATGTGCGCAGGCGTTACAATGTAATTTGCCCGTATATTTATTGCGTATATGATTATATGATTACCCCTATATTAAATGGAGTTTGGTTGTTTGGAGTTGATTACCTCTATCCCTACTACGATTTTGTCGGAACGATGTTTCAAATTATTAATATTACTACAATCGTGGTATATATACAGGGGTATGTTGGAGAAAGTTATTGTTCAGGGATTTACATGTTTTGGGAATTTGTGAATACAAATCAACCGAAATAAATATAATGTCTGTGTTACCGCCTGCCTTTTAGCCAGATCTCGCCCTCGAGAACACTTAAACTTAATTGAACAAATCGAGTAGTACGATGGTAAAACAAACCATGAACATAAGATGTTTTTTGAATATAGGGGAGGGGGTAACGAACTGGGGGATTGCCATCAAATATTCCATTATTATTTTTAAATTATAAAATTTGGATTTAAAATACAATCAAGTTTAATATTTAATTTTTGTTATCACAAAGATTAATAACGTGTCACAAAAGTAGATAATTTAGATTTAATTCGTTATTTAAAAGCAATTCGGAAAAATATAAAATAAAGATATAATTACCAGTATCAAGTGGAAAAATATTCTGTAAGAATGTTTAACCAGAAATAAATGACACCAATGTGAACAAGTTACTATTATGTACTCATGTCAAAGTGAAGTTGATTAATCTGAGGTCGCTATGACCGTCTACTTACTCAAATTTGTCTTTATTTGGTCTTTAAGCGTACATTAACTAGATGGTTTCTATAAGAGCTGAATTTCTTTCGAATAACTATTTAGAATACATTTTTATAAAGATAGAAAAGATAAGTAGAATTCTGTATACTTGTTTTGAGAAATCGATTGATTGGAATAAAAACCATTAGTTTTGTAATATTTTTAAATGTTTTATTAAGTAGGGGATTTTGCCTCCTACTCGGTATACTAGCCAATCTTCTGTAAATCGCTTCGCGAATCGAGGGATTTCTCCAACCCCCATACTCGCTATCGTTCGATGAGATCACTTCGCCAACTCTTTTGTGCGGCCTGTTACGTAGACGCAATATGGCGTTTGGGATTCTATCCATTGTACGCTGGCACAAACTAATCCCATCTCCTCCGAGTTACGACCACCTCCGTGCTCATAATTGGCTCGATCATTTAAATATTTGCCTATACTGAAGAAAAGTTTTCACTTCAGAAAAGCATAAAGATAGAATAATTCACAAAATAAATCGAAATTTAAATAAAGGCTCCTTCTTGCAAAAATTTAATGATTTAGGTATATGCAACATTTGGTGACCCTCTTATTGCTAATCTGTCCAGGATACAAAATCGCACCTCAAATACTCTTCCTTTGTGTTCAACATTAAATGACTCTTAAATTAAATCTTAAATCATAAAACTGCTTATTGCAGTGGGTTCCTCTAATATTTCTCTATAAATGTACCCAATTTCATATTTCTGTATTTTACATTTTCTGCGATAGAAGGCAGAGAATTTCGAAGAATGCGAAATTTTTCGAACAGCGGCGGCGCTAGGGGCAACGGCTGCTACTACTTTTCCTTAACATAGAGAAGTACTGCTTATCAGATTATGACTTAATAGATGCTTACGGTATTTGCCACATATATATGTAGCATTTTAAGTTAGATTTGCCGGAATTATAGGTTTAGCAAGTATTCAGACTTGTTAATGATAGGAAATCTCTTTTAAAATGTAAAACAGGTTCTTTTTATTAAAAAAGTTTCATTTTGTTTAAAAATGGTGAATAGAGTCGTTGCTTGTATTGAAATAGTTTTTAGCACTTTACAGCATAGTTGAAAAGTGTTTATGACTTTGTTCATTATATCTGTCTGTCCGTCTGTCTGTTCGTTAGCACGATAACTGCCGTAAAAATGACTTTATCAAAATGAAATTTTAGTATGTTTTTCAGTCGGACTGTGGGACCTATGGGAATATAAATGAATAATATTACACAATTAGTTTTGGATTGAACCCGGCTTGAAAAAATGAAATACATTGAACCCTATGGGATCTAATTTTCAAACATTTTTAAGCAAATTTAAAATTCACAAATTGCTTTGAAAATTTTAGGATATATTCAAATTATCCCATAAAATTTAAAAAAAAAATTCAGGACAATATGTTAGGTAGTTTTTTACATAAAAATTATTTATTTAATATAGGCAGAAAAACAAATTCAATTGAATTATGACGCTTGCTATATCCTCCAGAAAGAAAAAAGAGATATATTATATAATAAATATCTTTCCTAGAGTTGAATTGTTTTATATATAAGAGAGGTTTCACATTTTAAAATAAATATGGTAGATTTCAAATTTTTAAATAAAACAAATTATTATAGAATTGTGATGAATGAAGGAAACGATTGGAAAAATGTTTATGAATGAAATGCTCCTTTTATATAGAGGCGATTTATATTTCGATGACTTCATTTGAATAAAGTTCATTTGTTTTCGATGAAGATTTCAAATATAATAAATTATTGTAGTATTATGATAATTTTAAAAATATTACCGAGGAATGTATCGCATTTTAGAGATGTTTGAACCAGGCAAATTTTATTTCAATGCCGTTATTTGAATGAAGTTCATTTTCTTCGGTGAAGTTTTCAAATATAATAAATTAATGTAGTATTGTGATAATTTTAAAAATATTACTTAGGAATGTATCGCATTTTAGAGATGTTTATATAAAATTGCATTGAAGTTGGAAAGTGTTTCATAATCAATGCTTCATGCATGATTGATCTTTCTTGTCTCTATTGAAAATAGGTTCAGATATGTTCTGCCGCGTGGTTGATTTTCTAGAATTTATGACACTTGACGCTCAGTGGATGCTCTGTGAGGGTTCTGAATGACTTTGCAGAACCTCCCCCCATTTTCTCTACTCCGGCAGAGAAATCGAAAATCCGAGATCGAAGATCAAATATTCCGCCTTAACTTTAATTTTTTTTTTAAATAAAGGGACAGTGGCAACTCATGGATTCAGGGATGGGTGAGGCACATTCAGCGGAAGAATTCTCACTCCTTCTGGACTAAGAACACATTCAAAACACATCACCCTACTGACACAGATGTTGCAAAATATTACCTGAAAATAACCTACCGAGTCTGAAAACTTTGTATATAATAATAATAATCTATTCAGCCGATAACTTTAACTGAAGCAGCGCTTATCGTGCTTTACCTCACAAGCCGCTAATGTAAAGGAAGTTAAAAAGCCGATTACGTTAGGTTCTAGCCAATAGTCAAGAGTAAAAAGATTAATAAGTGTGAAAAGCTTAATCTTTCTTTGTCACCAGGGTGTCTTCTGGAGAGCCTGAAAATAATTTTTGACAAACTCCATTCTCTTCCTTCCCCGGGGGGACAAACCGAAAAAATCCGGCTACGTTAGATTCTGCAAGATGGAGGTATTTAAAATGTGAAAAGATTCAATCTTCTAAATCAACGGGTGATGAGTTTCTGGAAGATACGGAAAAACTTTCGAATCTCATTTTCTCCGCCCCTCCTAGACGAGCTGATTAAATAGAAAATCTGTCGCAATTAGATTCTGTATCGTAGTCGACACTATAAGTGTGCAAAGATTAATTCTTGTTGGTCACATAGAAGCTTCTAGAAGGCTTATAAAGACAAAAATGCGTTAAATATGTTGTATGTATTAAAGAAAACTTGAGCAACGTATTTAAACACAAATAAAACAATAATGCAGCATATATTGGAGGATGCACTGTATTCCCTTCCTCAGTGCAAGCAAATCAATAAAGCCGAAGTTAAAAAGACAAAAATACTTGATAATTCCTTCTTTTTCCGATCCAGTACATCTTCGAAGCTGCTGTATACTGCATCATCATCTTATTTATTCTTTAGAGCATCGCTCAAATGTTATTTATCCTTTGCACAAAGTGTTTATTACTTATTACTTACGTATAGTGGTTATAAATATTGCATATATTACATATAGTGTAGATATTATATATTGCATGCGTATAGTTGGTTTAGATAAGGATTTTTATTGAATATTTTATAATTGCTAGAAGAAAATTATTCCAAAAGACGGCGTAACGAGGCGAAATATGACGCATTTATTTTATAACCATGATTGATAAATTTAGAAATTTTAAAGTAAAGAAATATATTTTTGAATAAAACTTTCAGTACTTATGTAAATAAAATAGGCGCATGAAAATTAGGTGACTACATTTGTTATGGGGAAATTTTATAGTATCTTTCTTCAAGCCAAAAAACAGTGTATTTTATTAACAACCGCTAGGAAGAACTGAAGAGGGTCTAGAAAAACAACAAAAAAGTTAAAGACAAAGGAAGGTCAAGAAAAAAATGAAGTTCTTAGCAGTTGTTAATAGCAGAGCTTTTGGTTATGGAAAATGGCTATAAAACGCCCTTGATACAAACATTGTCACCAAATCGTATTATGCCCGTTTTATTTAAGGAAGTGTCGAATGTTTTCTTCTCAGAAGCAGCAGATTTATTTATTACGATATTTTGAATGTAAAATTAACAACATAATCTCTTTAAAACCATACCAAATTTATATATAGCAGTTCAATTTCATGTTACAATGGCTTAACCTTTTGCTTACGGGCTGGACAGCGTCCAACCCAAACGAAGAACCTCTCAAAAAGACAGGTATATGACATACCCTATCCCAAACAGTTCGAACCCCTTTTGCAGATATTGGCGTCAGTCCTTTGCTCAAGCCCTTGTGCAAAAAGGGATCGAACTGTTTAAGATAGGGTATGTCAAATACCTGTCTTTTTGAGAGGTTCTTCGTTTGAGTTGGACGCTGTCTCACCCGTAAGCAAAAGGTCAATATAAAAATATTTATAAACCTATCAAAGTTTGAAATTCAATTACATAAAATCAGAAACACTTAATGTTAAACTATAATCTATGCAAAGAACTCATACCCGAGCCTGTATTCGAAGCATGAATTTTAATTTAAGGTGTTGACTCTCTACGCATTGAGCTGCTGAGATGACAGTATTTTATTTTAACACTGAATTAGTCTCCATACTCAAGTTCTTCTGATTTGACAATCAAGTATTACTTCAAATCTGTTCGACCTTGTCTTTCCTATACATTTTTATTAAGATACCATCTTATTTATATGGAAATTTAAAAATGAAAAAAAATATATATTTAATGGAAAAGCTCCGCCGTAAATCGCAGGATGGATATATAAACATTTAAACTTAACTTTTTTGGTACATAATTAATCCACTATGTACAATCTGACGCTCTCAGTTGCTTGTGCTCAATTGCAAATAACTTTCGAGAAGGGGTTAAAAAACTAATGCTTCACTAGTCATTAGAGGCACTATCTATTAAGCTATTTGAATAATATTATTTTCTCCTATTGTTGAAATGGACTCTACAACAGTTTTGTGTCGGAGCAGGTGTACATTTTGGACTTCTATAAAAATTACTATTAAATGGATTCTAATATATTACTATTAAATTAAAAAAAGTCATTTAACTATAAAAGTTGCTGTCCATAAAAATTACTATTAAATTACTATTAAAATGGACTTTACACAATAGTTTTGTGCCGTAACTGGTATACATTTCGGAATTTTGTCGAAAATTGTTTTGATGAACGTAGATGCACGATAATGGGGCGTTGCATCTCAGTTATTTTGGCAATTTATGTCTTCAGGTCATTTCTACAAAAGGGCTATTTCTTATAAATTTCCCTACAAATATGGTATAATGTATATCCCAGGCTTTGCATCAAAAGAACGTTTTCTCACTGTTGGTCTCTCCCTTGATCTTCATAGATGGGGTGACGGAATCGGGATCAAATTATATAAATACAGCATGGAACCCGAAGGGTGTTCGGGCGCTGGTTCGTACCCGGGAATTAATTGAAAATCAAGAGTAGACTGCATCTCAACATCACGGTAGAAATTTAAAAATAAAACAATCATTTATTTTAACGTAAGGACGAACTTTGAAAACATATTAAATGCCCCATTTTAAGAAATTAAACATGCTGTTACCAAACACAAATCGAGCGACACCCTCAACATGGATGTTTACCTATAAAGGATCTAGAGTCATGAAGAAGCCCAGCGAGCGTTGCAACATATCGACCTAGACGTGGCTCCACCGAGAATCCTCACGAACAATAGAATGAGTCGTATATATCTTCCACGGAGTTCATTGACACCTAGAGGATTGCGTCTTCTCCGAACCGATTATTTGGGCACTAAGCCCCCACTAATGACATATTTAACGTATTTTCATACACCACGAACGTCTGGGTAACGATGTATTATATATTTTCGGCGTTAAGATTTAGCTTTTACACATTTAGTTCTAAGGGCGCGGTAGCCCATTGGTTAGCGCGCTGGAGTTGCACTCGGTAGGCCCGGGTTCGATTCCAGCCGCTGCCAAAACTGCCGCCGTGTTCATGCGGAGTACGATCACTTTAAACATGTGGGTCCGAAAGTCCTTCCGAGAGGTTGGTGGTAGGGGAAGGAGGGTACGGTCCCTGTGGATGCCTCCCTCACTGGCTTCCGGTCTAAATTGGGTGGCACTTCCCGACACTAACCGTCCAAACAGTTACCTTACACCTTTCTGGTAGGTCGGACGGTCTGGGTTTCAACAACAACAACAACATTTAGTTCTAATGCAGCAATTGCCTGGGCCCCGAGATTTCGTGTTGACATCTTTAATGCAAGCTCCGTGAGGTCTTTAGAAAATTATCGATCGCCGGGTGGCATTGTCCCTAGAATTCATACCTCACACGATTGTGGGTTAATTGGTATGTTACTTCTCTGGATATTTTTACAATAGAATCTTACAGCATAGTTACAGTACTGTCACGGAATTGAAAATTCGATTTTGAGTTTCGAGAGAAGAGCACATGTTTCAGGAATCTTTGAATCGAATCAAACGTCTTTAGGGTGATTTCTATGTGCGAGTTGTGTATGTCCAGGAATCTGTGAAAGAATAGCTCACGAACGAATGGAGCGTTTCGAATGTAATTTGGGAAAATTACTACGATTCGTAAAAACTGGAACTATTCATGTTAAGCGCGATTGGACGTACTGAAGATCCCCAAAAATTTTAATGAAATTTTGAAAAAAATATAGACAATGCAGGATATTCAATACTGTGGCATGAGAAAAACTAAAGTTACACTTTAATTATAAAATTCATTATTTTAAAATCACATTAACATTGCCGTAAATTCATATATAGTGGAATTAACATTTAAATCGTACATCGCTCGTTGTTGTGCCGCAAATAACCCTCCAATTATTTTTACCTTTTGTGTAAGTCCTGAAAAGAATTATTAATTAATTATAAAAAGATTAGACTACTTTAAAACTTAAACAATATCATTTGTTAACAACATCAATTTATCAATAACACTAAATTTCATCAATATCAATTTTCAATGTTAATGACTATACTTGTTCAAATGATGAAAATAATAAAATTGTTGATACAGAAAATAATTTTAAAATTGTGACGAGTTCGAAAACTCCACATGATGAAGTTAAAAGCATACATGATGAAGTTAAAAGCATACATGATGAAGTTAAAAGCATATTTGAATTTAATGAAAATATTAAAAATGGTTATTGTGACAGTCAAAAAATTGCACAGGTCGGTGAGGCCAATTTTCCTAAAAATGAAAAGGTTAATGATTTTGCAGAAAAAGAATGTGTTAATGAAGAGTCAAATCTTGACGTCCAGGTCAGTCACGCTCACACGTAGGATAGCTTTGCAACAAGGTCAGTTGATTGCAGAACAATTCGACATAAGTCAGGAAATTCAGGATAAGGAAGTTATCTTTATCCCCACAAAACACGCAAAATTACTTTTTCCATTTGGTGCAATATGAACTGTAATAACAAATAACAAAATTGATATTGTAATTTGTAATCAAAAAAAGGTTAAAATTACGTTAAATCAAAATATGCGAGTAGGAGTGATTAAAAATTTCAAAACAATTACTAATGAAGAAATGCATATCGGAGATACCGTATTTTTGAAAGAGGAAAATGAACTCAATATGTTTCAAGATAGATTTCAGGGACCGTTTCGAATAATTGAAATTGGAAAAGCAAATATATTGACCATTAGAAATAAATATAGCATGAAAAATAAAACAATTAAAATTCACGCTACCCAATGTTATATTGAAGAAAATGTACAAAGTGCGGAAGAATTGATGGAAAAATATGATATGGACAGTGAAATCGATGATATCCACGCAAAAAAATGTCATATAGTACAAAAAGTACAAAGTGAAAGTAAATATAACGGTAACGGTGAAATAATTGAGATTCAATCAAAAAAATGTTATACTGTACAAAGTGTACATTTTGCAAATGTTCAAAATATGAATGAGAATATTCAGCATGGAAGCGAAAATACGGATATCAAAATTATGCAAAATCAAAAAGGTGATCAAAATTTTGAAAATATTGATCATGAAATGATGCAAAAATGAAAATGTTAAAATTCAAAGGGTACATAATGCAAATGAAAGTAAAAGGTTTGAAGAAATGCAAAGTCAAAATCAAAATCATAATGATAAAAATACTCAAATTGTTAATTTTCAAGAAAATCAGAATTAAATTTTTAAGGGTCAGGAAATACAGAATGAAAGTCAAAGTCACGATAATGCAGATACTCAAAAATTACTTGAAATTAAAATAAGGGATATTTTGGAAAATGAAATAACGGATGTTCTGGTTAGTCAAAATGTCAATTTTGAAGGTGGTCAAAATACAACTAAAAGTCATACTAAGGAAAATATTCAAATCTCAGAGGACAATAGAATAATGGAAGTTTTGGAAAGGAAAAATCAAAATTTTTTTTTCAACAAATTCAAAATGTAAATGAAAATGGAAATCATGATAATGATAAGCAAAATTCTCTTGAAAATAAAATAATGGATGTTTTGGTTAATCAAAATAATAATGTTCAAGAATTGCAAAATTCAAATGTTTGCAAAAATGTTCAAAATGAAAATAATAAAATAATAAGGAATGTTAATCACAATGATAATGAAGGTAATGATATTCTAAAAGTAGATCCAGAAAGTCAAAGCAAATATCAAGAGTATGCTAGGCAGAAATTAAAGTTACTAAATGAAATACATATTTATAACACAAAGGAAAATGAATGTGATATTCATGAACAAAGTGAAAGAAAGTTTGATTCAAAAAGTCATGATAGTGTTAATACTCGTACTCAAACTGCAACTCCTAATTCATGTCTGCTAGGTCATATTCACTTCGCTCATTTCGTAAATCTGTTTTAGACATGTGGTTCCTTCGGCGGGGGGGGGGGGGGGTAGCTCCGTTCTTCTTCCCCTTGGCGCTCATTAGTTCTTCTGAACCCAATGACATCGCTTCTTCCTAAATGATGGCTTGGGTCCTTTTTGAAAGATTACAATATTTTACTGAAGTAGCTAAAGCTGCCGCCGCTGTTTCACAAATTTCTCGTTCCTCGAGTTCTCTTCTTCGTACTGCAAATACTATAACATACAAAAATATAAAATTTAGTACACTTGTAGACAAAGGTTTGGAAAATACACTAAAATAAACAGTTATTTGATATATATAGTAGATTCAGAAATATTTAATGTGAAATTCAAACTATTTGAGCTGCGAATTCGCGTCCAGAATAGACTAACAATAGCAAGACCACGGATTTTTGCAGGCAGGTACCTATATAGTTTAATTTTTGCAGGGCGGAATTCTTTTTACTTTCCTTATATACATAATGTATGAGGAAAGTATTGTGACGGGGTCGAAAATTCGAATTCGAATTTTCGACGGGAGAGCACGTTTCAAGCATCCCTGATCACGAATCAAACATTTTTGAGGTAATGTCTGTGTGTGTGTGTGTGTGTGTAAAAGTATGTGTGTGTGTCAGTGAGACTTTGGAGACGATATCTCACGAACGGATGGAGCGACTCGAATGAAATTTGATACAAAAATCAGAATCTGTAAATACTGGAAATCTGTTGTTTTTAAACGCAATCGACTGTCCAGAACCTACCTAAATTTTCGAGTGAAATTTTGAAAAAATCGTCAAAAAATCAAAACTGTCAATATAATTACGCAAATAGACATATCTTATGTAATTCTTCCTTAGAAAACGATTGACATAAACTTTAAAATGCTAGCATGAACTGTTCTTGAGATATTGCACATTTTTAAAATAAATTTATAAAAAGTTCCATAAATTAAAAAAATATATTAACTGTTGAGAAACATGTTCACTTTTCATATGTAATATCATGCGATAAATTTGGTGACATCATTTTCGTGGATCTAGCTCGTTTCATTCATGAGAAAATATACTTTTGTATTTGAACGCCAATAGTCATTTATTTGCTGTAAAAATTGCTTATTTCTCCTTCCATAACGCTTGGCGAGATTATGGCGTCGACTTTGGCGGAATGTCTCCAACTTGGCGACTTTTTTAAATGTTGCCAAATTAAAGAAAACCTCGCCAAATGGTTGAAAATGACGCTAAATCAATAAAAATGACAACTCATTGACGAAAATTTAATATCTTGGAAATAATATAAGTATCTATTATAAGAATAAGCTATTTTTTGGCTGTAAAAGTAGTAAATTCATAACATTATATAAGGAAAGTTATCTGCTGCCCACATCAAATTATTTTAATTTCGATGTAGTTTGCGAGAAATTTTATTTTTTTTGTCCTTCTGAGTGAAAAATGTTTTTCGTATCGGCAAGTCCATCGATTTTCTTTGTCTCTTACCGCAAAAACTATAGCATACAAAAATGTGAAATTTAATACATTTATTGGGAAGTAATAGGATAACATGAAGCGAGTTACGGGAATTGGCGAAGAGTAGCGAGCAGGAAGTAGTGTCCACTAATATTATAAATAACAGCATGATGATATTTTACTACTACCTAAACAATTAGAACGAAATTGAATGATCGCAAGTTCGCCGTTTTCAGACAACAAGATAATGATTCGTCTGTAACGATTATTAATAATATAAACACCTTGATTTATTTGTCTGTTTTTCTATCCATCTCTGGATAACACTGCTACAAAATGTTACCAAACGTGTTTCAATCACGGATAAACATTTTAATGTAGATACTGCTGTAACATATGGCTTTATTAGAATATAATCCATACAAATAGAGATCTCATCATATACAATAGAAAAATAACAAGAACAAGCAAAGCAGCAAACAGGGGAACACAGAGAACACCGTCAATGCAAAGAAAATAGTCCGAAGAAGCACACGGCGAAGAGGTGGTAGCCATTCTTTATCATTCCATAAGATTCCTAGCATCCCAATAAATTTTAATGACATCTCCCTGATGCCGGGCATCCCTATCCAATCCTGGACACCCAAGAAGATGTTCTGATTTTATTCTGCCAACATTACATATTGGGCAAATATTTGTGGGGATAACACCTATTCTATATAGGTACTCTGCTAACCAATCATGTCTGGTTTTCAATCTAAAATTGGCAGCCGCTTCTTTATGTGGTTTAGCGTGGAAAATTTTCTAATTATCTTGGATATCAAGCCACATTTTACCCCTAAATTTAGTCTTAATGTTATCTTTAAAAAAAAGTAAGCGAATTTTAAAATATTTTCAAGTATGTATCCATATTAATTAATTGCAAATTAATCATAAACTTTTTATTTCTTCTATTTTATTAACAATATAAGTGTTTATTAATGTACTAACCCAGACCATCAGCGTTTTCATAACCCTCCACGTGAACACTATTTTTTTTCCGATCACCCAATGACTTTCCACGTGCATTGCTGCTCGGATCCATTGCTCATATTTAAAAACGGAACTTTCTTCTTAGCTAATTGATTTTTTGCTTGAATGCAATTCTTTTTTTTTCTTCTTATTTTTTCAATTCTTCTTCCTTAGTAATTTTAAGTTCACAGTTATTTTTATTTCCAAAAACTTAAATAAAATAAAAAATAACTTATTTCTTCTAAAATGGAAGCCACGGTCGTCAGGATTATATTCTAGTACGGGAGATATGATGTGAATAAACCAGTTTTTAAAATTACTTATTGGGCAGAATGGTTTCCACTAGTGATATTTCTAAGTGTGGATTTCTTAAACAAATTTTGAGATGTTTTGTACCTTTAAAGGGACTTGTCTAGTTTTCTGTATTTATAAAAAATAGTATTAAATCTGAAACAAATTATGTTTCTCATAAATATGTATACCTCTGAATATGATACACCGGCTTTTCTGTTTATTTCACAGAAAAACATAAAACGTTCCATCATTTTATAATGAACAATTTTGAAGCTCTTCACTAATCTCATGGAAAAGTACTTCATCTGATTTGACAGGAACATCATTCAAAATTTAACAGAAAGTTGATGTTTCTGACGTTTAGAAATTTCAAGCGTTAATTAGAAATTCAAACATTATATCATATTTTACTGATTGCCGGAAAAAATTAATATAATAATATTACTCAAAATTAAGAGCGTTTTAATAAAATCTCAAAGTTCCAAATGATACGATATTATTCAAATTACACACAACATACAAATTTTTTGTATTATTAAATTAAGTCGTTGGAAATCATATTTAATGGTAAAAAAAAATCTGGCTTCTAACACCTATGGTATTTGACACATTTTGAATTCCAATTTTTCCTTCCAAATGTTTACTGCATCTTCAGGAGATCTAGAAACTATCAGAAAAATATATATTCTGATTTAAAAAAAAAGTAAAATTTTTAATTTAAATTAAAAAATTAACTTAAAATTGATAAAATTAAAAATTTATATAACACACTTTTAAAACTTTCCAACATAGTTGAAAAGTATTTATGACTTTGGTCTTTCAGTCTGTCTGTTTGTCCGTTCTCACAACAATTGCCGTAAAAAAAAGTGTATCAAAACGAAATTTCAGTACGTTGTTGAGACTGTGGAATGTCTGGAAATGAAAATGTACAATATCACCCAATAAGAATGTTTTGGATTTAACCAGGTTGAAAAAATGAAATACATTGAACCTTATGGGGCATTTCTCAAACATATTTTAAGCGGAGTCAAAGTTCACAAATTGCTTCGAAAATTTTAGAAAATATTCAACTTATCACATAAAATGTGTAACAATAATTTCAACAAATTATTTTGAAACTTTTTTAAAATAAAAATTGAAATATTAATTACACCCATTTTATATAAAGAGATCACTTGACTCATTTTGAAATAAAATATGGCATCCACTTTTTTCCGCTGTGTAAATATCGTGATGTGTAAAGATCGTTTAAAAGTATATATATTGTTGCATCTGTTGCTTATTTATGCCGAGGAATAAGGCATAAGATAGAACTCAACCGATGACTCAGAACTGAACTTCTTTTATTCATACACCTTGCTTACAAGTGCAGCTTAATTATAGCAGCCTCTGTAACAAGAAAGATCAATCATGCTTAACGCATTGATTATGAAACACTTTCCAACTTCAATGCAATTTTATTTAAACAAGTCTAAAATGCAATACATTCCTCGGTAATATTTTGAAATTTATCACAATACTGTATTAATTTATTATATTTGAAAACTTAAACCTTCATCGAAAAAAATGAACTTCATTCAAATGACGGCATTGAAATATAAATTGCCTGGTTTAAACATCTCTAAAATGTTATACATTCCTCGGTAATAGTTTTAGAATTATCATAATACTACGATAATTTATTATATTTGAAAACTTCATCGAAAACAACTGAAATTCATTCAAATGACGTCATAGAAAAAATAACACGCCTAGATCTCTCTATAAAAAGAGGATTTCATTCATAACTTTCTCCCATTCATTTCATTCATCACAATACTATAATAATTTATTTTATTTAAACATTTTGTTTAAGACCATGGAGCTACAAAAAATTAAACTCTATGCTTGAAACTTCATCGAAAAAAATCGTCCTTCTGTTTATGAAATCAATTAATATTTCATTCATATCAGCCATTCAGACTCCATGGACAAAATTATTTTGTGTTTAAAAAATACAGGAATTCTAATACAACTCATTCTATATATTTTGCTGTTTACATTTTACATAGGTCGCTGAATTTTTTTTTATATATTTTATGGAACAATTTGAATATTACCTAAAATTTTCGAAGCAATTTGTGAATTTTAAATCCGCTTAAAAAATATTTGAAAAATTAGGTCCCATAGGGCTCAATGTATTTTATATTTTCGACCCGGGTTCAATCCAAAACTAATTGGGTGATATTATTCATTTATATTCCCATAGGTTCTACAGACCGTGGCACAACATACTAAAATTTCATTTTGATTAAGTCATTTTTACGGCAGCTATCGTGCTAACGGACAGACAGACAGACAGACAGACAGACAAACAGACAGACAAACAGACAGACAGACAGAATAAACAATGTCATAAACACGTTTCAACGTTTGTTGTAAAGTGTTAATAAAGATCAGTCCCGCATAATAGGCTCATGTCATTTCGGTGAGTTAATGGATTTGCATATTCCACAGCATTCATCAAAAAACCGATTTATTTTTGCGTATTATCGGTGTATCTAAATTCTATGCCAACGCCGTTATAATCTTGTTTATTTTAAATAATCACTAAACTTTGAATATTCCTATAAAGACGCCTAATTAACACTTTACAACATAGTTGAAAAGTGTTTATGACTTTGTTCATTCTGTCTGTCCGTTAGCACGATAACTGCTGTAAAAAAGACTTTATCAAAATGAAATTTTAGTATGTTGTTGAGACGGTCTGTCAGACCTATAGGAATATAAATGAATAATATCACCTAATTAGTATTGGATTGAACCCGGGTTGAAAAACTGAAAACATTGAACCCTATGGGACCTAATTTTTCAAACATTTTTTAAGGGAATTTAAAATTCACAAATTGCTTCAAAAGGTTTAGAAAATATTAAAATTATCCCATAAAAATATAAAAAAAATCTGCCCATCTATATACTGCGCCAACGCAATTACAATATCTATAAATTTGTTGATCTCTATAATACCTATTGTACTGATATTGATATTATTAGTTTGATTCCTGCCTGTTTTAAAAAAAGTTTGTTTGAATGCGCTTGACATGTATACTACTTAGTATTCTTGTATTTTACGTTCTGTTATTTTTATGTTTGTGTGGCTACTGTAACTGGATATAATCGGTAGTTGCAACGTAAATTGAATGAAATAAAATAAAAATAAAATAAAATAAAATAAAATAAAACATGGCATCGATCGCTTGTCAAAATAGTAATTTTTAAAGTTCTTTTTAACATTTTACAACAAAGTTGAAAAGTGTTTATGACTTTGTTCATTCATTTTGTCTGTCTGTCTGTCTGTCTGTCTGCCTGCCTGTCTGTCTGCCCGTTAGCACGATAACTGCCATAAAAATGACTTAATCAAAATGAAATTTTAGTATGTTGTTCAGACGGTCTGTAGGACCTATGGGAATATAAATGAATAATATCACCCAATTAGTTTTGGATTGAACCTGGGTTGAAGAAATGAAATACATTGAGCCCTATGGGACCTAATTTTTCAAACATTTTATAAGCGGATTTAAAATTCACAAATTGCTTCGAAAATTTTTGGTAATATTCAAATTGTTCCATGAAATAAAAAATTTCAACGAAATATATTCAGTAGTTTTCTTAAAAAAATTAAAACTATAATAACACCTCTTATATGAAGCGATCACGTGACCATGATATGAAAAGATAACGTGACCCACTTCAAAATGAAATAACGCATCCATCTTGTCTCAAAATCTGATTTTTTTAGTTCTTTTTAATTCATAATGAGTGTTGTATCCGTCCTAAAACCGCCTTATCTTTGCTTAAATCCTGTGCATTTGCATACTGAAACAACGCAATTGCAATATATTTAAGTTTAAATGCTCATCCAAATTTGATTATTTCTACAACAAAGCCAATTTTTAACCTATGTAAAATGTAAACAGCAAAATATGTAGAATTATTTGCATTAGAATTGCTGTATTTCTTTAACACAAAATCATTTAGTTCATGGAGTCTGCATAGCTGATATGAATGAAATATTCATTGGTTTTACAAAGAGAAGGACGATTTCTTTCGATGATGTTTTACGCATAGAGTTTAATTACTTGTAGATCCATGGTCTTAATTCTTAAATAAAATAAATGATTATAGTATTGTGATGAATGACATGAATGGGAAATCATTTATGAATGAAATGCTGCTTTTATAGAGAGAGCCAGGCGTGTTATTTTTTCTATGACGTCATTTGAATGAATTTCAGTTGTTTTCGATGAAGTTTTCAAATATAATAAATTATCGTAGTATTATGATAAATAATTCTAAAATTATAGCCGAGGAATGTATCACATTTTAGAGATGTTTAAACCAGGCAATTTATATTTCAATACCGTCATTTGAATGAAATTCATTTTTTTCGATGAATGTTTAAGTTTTCAAATATAATAATTTAATGTAGTATTGTGATAAATTTTAAAATATTTTGATTCAAATTTTGATTATTTGTACAACGACGCTTAACTTAATTTTCACTTATGGAAAAAGTAAACACACCAAGCTATAAAATGAGTCATATAAGAATTGCTGATTTTCTGTAATGAAAAATTATTTAGCTCTGCATTATGGCTGATATGGATGAAACTTTCATTGATTTTACATACAGAAACAGACATTTCTATAGTATTGCTTTTTCGATGAAATTTTAAGCATGAAGTTATAAATCACTTTTACATCCATTGTTGGAAATTTTTAAGTAAAACAAATTATTGTAGTACTGTAAAAATTCTAGAAATATCGCCGCTGAATGAAAGAAATGGATAAACGTTTATAAATGAAATATTCATTGCTTTTATGCAGAGCGCCAGGCGATTTATATTTCGATGATATCAATTTGAATAACGTTCATTAGTTTTCGATGAAGTTTTCAACTATAATAAATAATTGTAGTATTGTGATAATTTAATAAATATCACCACTGAATTTATCGCATTTTAAAGATGTTTAAGTAAAATTACATTGCAGTTGGAAAGTGTTTCATAATCGATACTTTATGCATGATTGATTTTTCTTGTTTATTTTTTATACATTTCACAAAGCTTTAATTTTACATGTTTAATGAATACATCAAAATTTTCAATTATTTACAAAACAAGATTTTATAAGGAAATAAAGAATCCAAACTAACATATTTTTTAATTGAATTAGCAACAAATAAAATAATTTAAAGCACTTCATGAATTATCTTATGAGTTATAAAGATTTGAATATTAGTTTAAAGCAGTGAAAAATTCAAAATTGAGAGAACGGTCTTTAACGTTTTACACTTTCAGTTCTTTAAATTCAGATGTACTCATAAAACAAATCTAACATGTGTTTCAGTTATGATGTCGATATAATTTACAAGACATATTCATTAATATATGAATAGCATTTTGGCCCGAACTTTGGAAAAGTGATTTAATTAAGGATTGTATTCAAAACTCAGAGGGCGGACCCTTAAATTAGTTATTATTTTAGAAAAAAATAAACTGATACCCACTTCTTAGAAAATATTTCCAGATAGCAAAATTTATAAATATTAAATGCGTACAATAGTCGAAATATTAATTTATAACATAAGCATAAAATATGTGTCGTAAGGTAAATTGCTCTTACGATTATTTAAATACAAGGACTTACCTTTGATGCTGCCACTTAGGGTGGAGTATGAGAATCTTCTATGGCTCTAGAATACTGAGGAATAACACTCAACACATACAACACGAACTCACATTTTAATTGATCAATACTTTAATTTATATATATATATATATATATATCTTGATTAAGGCATAAAATGCAATCACTTAGATAAACACACACACCTGTATATATATATATATATATATATATATATATATATATATATATATATATATATATATTAGAAATATGTAATAATAAAAAAATTATGTAATAATAAAAAAAAAATCATTATCAACACCACCATAGAAGCAAATCCACGGCCACAATGCCGACAAGAGTAGAGAACATCAAGCCAAATTCGATGATTAGTCAGAGTTAAATTCCTCCTCAGGTCTGAGTATTTAACTCTAACCAACCCAAACATATGCCTGTTTCAGATTGGGCAATAGTGCATTACTATAAATACCCAATCTCAGACTACAGGCATAAAAAATGAAAAAATGAAAATAGGATACATTAAGAAAATTTTTATTACCATACGGCATGAACCCTTCTTCTTCCGGACGGTAGATTGGACGTAGTGGACCTGTGTCTTGGTCTCCACGCTTACCGGGCCTCAACCCACTGGAATTCTTCTGGGGGCACATAAAATTATTGGTGTGCGAGACGCCTGTGAACTCCGTAAAAAATTTCGTCGCGAGAATTGTTCTTGCAGCGGACAGGATAAATACGACACCAGGTGTATTCGAAAGGGTGTACTAGTCGTTCATTCGCCATTGTGAATTGTGCAACGGCACACTTGGCAGTCACTTTGAGCATCTACTTTGAGTATTTCTCTGGTGAAAATAAATAGGATTGTGTAACTTATGATTACGTTAATTCTCCTTATTTTCACTTTTGAAAGTTCAACTTTAACTTTACGCTTTCTGACACTTAGACTGGAATGCAACGCTAGGTTCCATTGTAAATATTGTACGTCTGGATGGGTATTATCACCAATCTTATTTTGTCAAAACAGTTTATATACACCCTGTATGCATGAGTTCCCATTGGTTTTCGTGAATGTATTATGCGCTGCATTTAAAGCGCTCATTAACTTGACTGACATTTATCTCCGAAATGGCAACATGTCGTGCGACAATATGCATACAAATAAATGCATAAAATATGCATAGAATTTAATGCATAAAATGTGCATTCAAAAACATTAACATAACATGCACAAAACAAAATTTTATCGTTTATGAACTTGGATTTGTTAAAAATCATTATTTAATTTATATATATCTCCAATAGGTTATTCCATAAAATGTTCCAAAAGATTGTTCCATAAAGATTTGGTATATAAACAAAATTCCCATTTAAAAAATCCACGTTCTATACCGAGTAACTTTAAAAAACATTTAAATAACTTGCACAAAACATAATTTTATCATTTCTGAACTTGGGTTTGTTAAAAATTATTATTTAATTGATATATAATCTCCAAAACATTGTTTCATAAGATGTTCCAAAAGATTGTTCCATAAATATTTATATGTATATAAATAAAATTCCTATTTAAGAAATTCACGTTAAATACCAAGTAAATTTAAAAAAACATCTTCTACAGAATAAAATTTTATCATTTGTGAACTTGGTTTTGTTAAAAATAATTATTTAATTAATATATAATCCCCAAAAGATTGTTCAATAAGATGTTCCAAAAGATTGTTCCATAAGGATTTTTCCATCACGATTTTTCACTTAAAAGCATTAATTATCTTAATGGACTCAAGATTTTATGCACATTGTTTGTGGAATCTATTCTCTGTTTCTTTAGGGGTTATATAATATTGTAATTCTTGCTTTTTTATGCTGATACATTACGTAATTTTATTATAATTACATGATTTATAAACAAATTTTAATTGTCAAGCATGTAACTTGCATAAATGGTTCAAATTCTATAATGCATGATCATAACAGTCTTTTTAAAAATAATGTACACATTGAATAACTGTTTTACTCATAATTCTTCTTCCTGATACAAGGAATAAATTAACCCATATTACGCTAGGATAATCCGTTCCATAGATACGTATTTTACTTTTATGGAACATTTTGAGACCAAAATAAGAATATATAATAGCTATTGAAAATACGAATTTAATCCTAGTTTGGAAATATATACACTTTAATTTTTTGTGACATAAAATACGTAGTGATGTATATAAAGAAAGAAAATATGAATATAAGTCATAAGGGAAATGCATGTAATGTGCACATTTGATTATTAGTACAATAACTGTGCTGCGCATAACAGAGATGGCAGCATTGCTTAAATATGTGGTCAAATCTATTGCGAATTTTAACCTTTAATTTTTATGTAAAGGCTACTAACAACAATATATGAGATCGGAGTACATACATTCACAATTCATCTAATGAATATAAAATAATATTTGTCATATTTCGAAGAATGAGACCAAAATAATTTTTCATTTTAATATTAAAAGCTGACGACTTTCAGGTTCTGTAGTAATGCGGCAATTGTGGAAAGACTCTTCCTCATCTGAATTGATTTGACATCATTTTCGATTTTACTGAAAAGCGTCGGGACATTCACGTAGCAAACAAATTGCAAAAGTTCATTAGACAGTTACAGATAAGGTTTAAAGATTATGCTTACGGAGAATAAACGATGTGACATTAAAAGGATTAACATTTATCATCTATGTTAAAAGAGTAATAAGAAATTTAAACATGAAACATTTCCCTGATTTTGAATTAATGTAGTAGTTGCTGAACACGAATCAGAGGGCTATCCCTCACACTTGTATACAATTATGCATTTTAATAACGATTAATAACAGAAAATTATATTTTATTATATTAATACCCTTTAATTCAAGATTCTCTTCGTAGAACGCCATATAAAATGGGAAAATATATTAAGTAGATCTTTGTATGACTCAAAATGAAGCGAAAAATATTTAAATTTGATAAAAATACGTTTTTATGAAATGATGAAAAATAATTCTGCAATCCAAACTTTTTTTCACATTAATCTAAGTTTGGTAAAATTAGGATAATTACTGGCTCAATTATCTTAATTTTCTTTAACACATTTTGAAAAAAAAAAGATAAATAAATAGAGATTAAATAGAATAAAGAAGGAAGTGTGACTAGCTAATATGAATCTGGAACTTTTAAGGTGAGCCGTCACGTGGTGTAAACCTCGCTGCAATGAAAACGGAAAATATGTCTGTTATTTGGCAATATAGTCATGAAAAAATTATTACGCCGTACACTTTAAATCATCCTCTGAAAACTCGCATATAGGAAATTAAAAGTTCAAAAATCCCCCCCCCCCCCGTCGTGCAGCGGGAAGAGGTGTAAGCAAAGAAAATTAAAGATATCTTATATCATTTTTAAATAAGACATTGTGGCTTGCAGCTTTCATAAAAAATAGAATCCTTCTTTTCTACAACTCGCATCAATATCTCTCATAAATAGTAACAAATATTATGTCAAAAGCTGCTTGGTATTACCAAATTAAGTACATAAGCATAATTATATTTACCAGTCAGAATATTATTTTCACGAATCTAAGGAAAATTTCCCCCACATATTATGCTGAAAGTTATCAGAAATATTCTTCACTTAAAATGTTAAAGCATACAACGTGCTACGTTTACAATTATGTAGCGATTGTGAAAGCATACTTCATCATCTGACATGACAGGAATGTAATTTCTCATTTAGATAGAAATTGACGTGACATCTCTGATGCGTAAAAAGGGAAAGTTTATTAAAAATAGAAATATGCATAGATACGCTTTTAAAGAAGAGGTTTATTAAATCCACATTAGGTACAATTGAACAATTATTTGGTTGTACCACTTCAATAGCTTTCAAAAATAGCTAAACTATACTACATGAAATAGGACCATAATAATAATACATTATCTATTGAAATTTCGAATTAAATTTTAGTCTGGAAATATACACTTTAGTTTTTTGAGACATAAAACATATATTGATGTATATATAGAAAGAAAATATGAATAAAAGTCATCAGAAATATTCCTGTCACGTGCACATCTGATGTTTACTACTTTAACTGTGCTATGCATAGCAATTCTCCAAGCAACAATTCTTTTATGCATCAATTCTCCAAGATGCGAGCCGCGGACGAACCTTGTGATGTCACATTCCGTGCGCGCCAAAATGGATCGTTTTCTCGCCACAGTCAGAAAGGCGAACTTTGACTGCTTATAAAACATGAAATACAACTAAATAGAATAAACATTTATAAACACATATAAACTAAGAGAATAAACATTTTTCTAATTTTGTTCGTTTTTCAACATTTCGAATCGAATAAAAAATAAAAAAAGAGGCCGGAATTGTGCATTGTTATATATATATATATATATATATATATATATATATATATATATATATATATATATAATTTATTAAAACTATATAATAATAGTTTAAGAATGGATAACAATTATGGCTGAGAAGTATAAATTCTAACTCTAATTCTAACAAAATAACTTAATAAAAAATACATAAAGGAATGAATATAGGTGATATTTAGCTAGGGAATTAAATTATATGAAATTCATGAGTATCTGCCATAAAGATATAACACAAACAAAAATGAACTGCGTATTTACTGGAAGGATCCCATAGCTTCCACAATATGGAAGACCTAGACCTTCCGACTCGTCCTAAGACATGAGCTGCTGTTTGAAAGCTCGGGAGGATCTTCCACAATTTGTCCAAGTTAGGTTTGCCTTAATTATAAGCAACGTGGTGTAATTGTCGTTAAATAAATTTTCGGAATGTAATCGTGTGCATAATGCTATTTTTATGGAAGGTTGGTGGGTTTATTAGAGGCAAATTTTGGTGGGTTTATTAGCAGTACCACGTAATGTGTTTTACGACTATACGATATTACTGCTATGTAAATTAGGAGTAATTTAATAATTATAAAATCCATCATAAAGTTTTCTTTTTAAATGTGCACCACAAATTCATATAAATGTACATACCGAAAGAGAGAAAGAAAAACTGGTGAGAAAATGCTTTTTATTTTACTATGGAATGCAGAGAAAAATGAATATAGAAAATACATTTTCATTTTTCCTTGAAAGGAGATTTTTTTTATAAACAAAGATGAAATGCTTTATTATAAACCACCGTTAAATCTTACTTCGAGTGTTCTTTATTTGTATCTCTTCCACGTCAAGCACGTCTTGGGAAACTACGAAAGAAATGAAATTGTCTTCAAAAGATTTTATCATAAGAATAAAATATCTGGTATATATTTTTGAATGCCAAAACACATAAGTGGTGCAAGGAAGTAAAATAGAATTTTAAATTCAAAATTAGTCTTTCATACAGAATTTTTTTTTGAATAAATATTATTTTGAATGAATTATTTTAAATAAAATTATGCATTTTTAAAAACAGGTGTGGAAATAGATATTTTTAAATGCGTTAACCATTAAAAATGCACGTGTTTGATGCTTTTTTAAATGCTTTTAATTGATAATTATTTACAAATATTTAAAATATACGAAACGGTTTAAAATATATGTGTTTAAAATTATACAATAAATTTTATTAATGTATATCTTATATTTCACAACAACGCTTTGTATGAAACTTGATGTCGCTCAATTCAATTGAATTTAAATTATTTGCTAAAAATCTCCATAAACGACAATGCTTAAGGAGTATTGTTCAACTCGACATTTTAGCTGCGCTCTGTACGATCTCCGTGGCTAACGGTCATTAAATGAAAAGTTCTGCGACTTTTCTTTTAATACTTTTGTATCATGACCCCTATTTCCAATTTTCGATATTTTCGATTTTTCATTAATCTGGATGCAGATGTGTATCGAATGAGACCAAATTCGTGATTCTAGTTGGAGTGAACGTGCTTGATCAATTAAAAAGAGCTTCTTAATTTTTTTATTAAATCTTTACAATGTCACAAATAATTTGAATTTAATAAAAATGTCGCTAAATTGATAAACATGTCGCCAACTCAATGAAAAGAATTGTGCTTTTAAAGTTTGGATAGTATTCTAAAGATGTATCGGTAGCGTTTGTGTATCGGTCAAACAGTTCCACTTGGCGATAAATTTGGCGAAATTTTAAAATATCACCAAATCGATAAAATATCGCCAAATTAATGAACATTTCCCTAAATTGAGATAAAACTTTTGTTAAATTGATAAAAATGACGTCAAACCAATAGAATTAATTGTGTTTTGAAAGGAGATAGTACTATATTGATGTTTTTTTCGGTACATTTGTCCATTACTCCAACTGTCTCACTTGGTAACATATTCGGCAACATTTTTAATGTTAAAAATTGGTGAAAATTTCGCCAAATTAATGAACATTTCGGAAGATCAATAGAACGACAAGTTCAATAAACTTGGAAAAAGTTAATGTATAAAAACATAAAATAATTCAGCCATCCAATTTATAATTTATAGGTGACACACAAAAATATGTTTTATACTTGTATACTTATTTTTATATATACTATAAACGAAGGATCTCAGAAAATATTCACCTTGATGTACATCGTAATGTTTCTGTACCTGAAATTACTATCTGAAATAAAGCCCTGGCAGGAAAAAACAAGTAAATATATGAAACAAGTTAATATAGAAACAAGTTAATATATGAAAAACAAAAAATTATTCCGCCATCCTAATTATAATTCAAAGGTGACAGATAAAAAATAATTCTTAATGTTTTTATACTTATTTTTATATATAATAAAGTAAATTTTAAAATATTTCCTAATCAAATTATCTATGAGATTTAATTCAGAGTATGATGTTTGAATGTAATTACTTTCCTTATATACATAATGTATAAGGAAAGTATTGTGACGGGGTCGAAAATTCGAATTCGAGTTTTCGACGGGAGAGCACGTTTCAAGTATCCCTGATCACGAATTAAGCATTTTTGAAGTGAAGTCTGTGTGTGTGTGTGTCAGTGAGCCTGTGGAGACGATAACTGACGAACGAATGGACCGAATCGAACCAAATTTGGTACAAAAATCACAATCCGTAAACACTGGAAGCTTATTGTTTTTATACGTAATCGAATGTTCAGAACCCCCTACATTTTCGAATAAAATTTGGAAAAAATCGTCAAAAAATCAAAACCACTAATGAAGTTACGCAAATAGACATTTATGTAATTTTTCATTAGAAAACGATTGACATAAATTTTAGAACGCTAACATGTACCGTTCTCGAGCCATTGCACATTTTTAAAAAAAATTATCAAAAAGTCATATAAAATGAAAAAAAAAATATTTCTATTGAGAAACATGTTCACTTTTCGTGTGTAATACCATACGATAAATTGAGTGACATCATTCTCGTGGATCTAGCTCGTTCCATTCATGAAAAATGGCACTTTGAGTAATAGTTTTGTATTTGAACGCCAATAGTCATTTTTCTGCTGTATAAACAACTTATTTCTTCGTCCATAACGCTTGTCGAGATTTTGGTGACCAATTTGGCGGAATGTCGCCAACTTGGCGACTTTTGATATGTTGCCAAATGAACGAAAATCTCGCCAAATGGATAAAAATGACGCTAAATCAATGAAAATTACGAATAGTTGACGAAAATTCAATATCTTGAAAAGAATATTAGTATCTACTATAAGAAAAACCTATTTTGTTACTGTAAAAGTAGTAAATTCATTACATTATATAAGGAAAGTTATGTGTTTTTATTTGTTTTATGAAATTTGGAATTTAATTAGATAACAAAGTTATTAAAGACTAGCAGCATACCCGTTCTTCGTACGGAGTATATAATATAAATAAACTTAAAATTCATAATCATGTGCAAATTCCTATAGTATACTAAATGACATGCTTAATCAAAATATTCTGTTAAAATATTTAATACAATGCTCCAAAAAAGAAACCTCAGGATCTCTGTTCACACTATACAAAATTATCTTCACGGGTAGATCTGAAGAATAAAATATCCTGGCCTTTTTTGCAAGCAAATTTATAAAAAGTATGGAATTGAATCAATGTATGCAAAATAATAGCGTATTGAATGGGACCCGTACTACTTATATACGCGAATATTAGAAGATATAACCTGTATTATGACATTACATGTATACATTGAAAATATCAATAAATCCGTAATCTTTAAACCAGTAGGCAGTAATTAATTCCAATATGTGCCCAAGTGAAAGTGCCAAAATTATATGGAAAGATAAACCCGTACTACTTATAATGTCATAGATTAGAAGATATGTCCTAGTGTTAGTAAAAGATTACCCGTATTATAATATTTAGTTTGAAAAATGTTTGCCAATATATAACAGATTACTTAATAAATTAAAAATATCAATAATCCCCGTGATCTTCTCACCGGAAGGCTTGATTCCAATATATGCCAATATGCATGTACTACTTATATTCTCTTACATTAGAAGATATACCCGTGCATTTGTAGAAGATTACTCGTACAACGTACAATATATGAGTTTCAACCATTTTTGCCCCAATAAAACAATGGCATAAGAAATTGAAAATATCAATAATCTCTGAATCAATAACCCCTGAAAACATCAATAATAATAATGCTTAAATCTGAATATCGTAATTGATATTATTCAGTCAAAAATACGATGGAAATGAAATTTATTTTATATACATATCTTCATCATTAAAATCGGAAAAGATTTAATAAAAATCTTCTTCCTCATAAACACGTTAAATTTAAATCCGTTGTTAAGCGACATGTTATGATTTGCTTCAAATAAATTGGTTGTCAAAATATCGTCTGAATATCTCTAATGAAGGTTTGGCGACATTTTAAAAAATCGCCAAATTTATCGCCAAGTGGGTCTGTAGAACTGACAGTCCCACTTGGCGATAAATTGACGAACCATCATCAAAATATTATCCCTTAAAAAAAACACAATTTCGTTTATTTAGGGCAATTTATCAATTTCAAAATATTTTTATGGATTTATAAATATTTTTATCAATTTGGTGACATTTTAAAAATTCGCTAAATGGGTTACTAAGTAGGGCGTTTGGATTGACAGACAAATGCTAACGAAACACCATTTCAGTACTTTTAAAAAAACAAATTTAATTTCATTGATTTGCGTCACTTTTATCAATTTGGAGACATTTCCACTAATTTGGTAAAGTTTAAGAAAAGTTACCAAGTTAGCGATATTCAGCCGAATTCGTAGCTCTAAATTCGCAGATCTGAATAAAATATCGTGATCCAGTTTGTATATACTAAATGAAAACACAAAAATATTATTAGAAGATATACCCATTCTACTCTTTTTCCGTTTAAACAATTGGATAAATGAATTTATTGGGTAAACAGTATATAAGTTTATTAGCTAAACACAATATATAAGCTTAAAACCACTTTGCTAAAATACATGAAAGTGATGTATGCAGTTCGCAATTAATATAATTAAAAAAAATCGAACCGATCATTTATAAGATATATTTTAATATCCATTTATTTATTATTCAAATCGAAAAAATAATAATAATCATTAACAAACACATTTAATTCCATTCCTTTGTCGAGCAACATTATATAAGATAGAATCTTCCTCATAAAATGCGAAATTAAATAACCATTTTAATTTCTTTATACTTCTAATCGTTGACTAAAAGCGTGTGAAATATAAAACATGGAGGTAGATTTTTCCATTTAAATTCATGTGTCATACAATTTATGCTTTCAGATAGTGACTATTTAAGGCAAAAATCCTGCATTAAACTCAAAAATAAAGTTTTAATTCCCTTTGACGTTTTAAACAAACGATTTTTATTATTTCCGTTTGGATAAACCACGGAATTGGAGAGTAGAACTCCTATAAAAAAAGTTCCGTTTTTCATTAATATCTCAACAACCCCTGGTCTTAGAAACTCGAAACTTGGGCAAAATGTATGAGGGGATATTTCAAGGCCACCCACAAAATTTCATTAAATTCGGTTCAGCCGTTCTCTCGTGATGATGAGACAAACGAAAGTTTCGTTTTTTACTAATATCTCGAGAACCACTGGTCGTAGGAATTCCAACTATAGACTAAATTTCAAGTGGGGCTATTTCTAGGCTACCCACAAAATTTCATCAAATTCGGTTCAGCCGTTCTCCCGTGATGACGGGACAAACAGACAGACAGACAGACAGACAGATTTTCATTTTTATTTATATAGATTCATTGATGTTTGCTTTGGCCCATCATCGAACTATTTGTGAAAAAATCCACTACATTTTTTAACAAAATTTTTGCTTAGACACATCACCAAATATTTCCTTACGTTGACACGTACATGTAAGTATACGAATATTTCCGTACGTTTAATATACATCTATTTTTATATGTCGTTCTTACTGCCTTTTCAAATACTCACAACATCGTTGAATTCGGTTGCACTGTCAAACAATTATGAAAACAGAAGTAAGTAGAAATCGGTGCATCTTAGACAATTTCTTGTCAATATTCAAAAGCCATTCTATTTTCATATGCATAGAGTTATTATGGAAAATACCTTAATATGGTGTGGATATTTATATTATGGTGTGGATATTTAAATTCAAATTAAGAAAAGGCAATTAAGGAATGTTTGTAACATCACACCTTTTACAAGCATTGAAGACATATTGGGACAATATAACTCCAATATAACACCAATATTGGCGTAATATTGTAAAGGAAATATTAGTAAATTTTAGAGGTCAATGTAACCCTAACATTTGCCCAATATTGAAATTACATTGCCAGTATTTCTAATATAATGCCAAGATATACAATATGGTTCCAATATTGGACCGATATTAAGTGCTACTAGGAATTCTCATTGGATGTGACGCTGTAACAATTTTTTTCTTGACTGTATTGTCAAACAAGGTACATGTCATATTTTTGCCTCACAGATATGTCACATGACAGGCAACCTTGAAAGTTACAAATCCATATTGACTCATGCCCCTTTATATTTTCTTCAATTTGTTTCTCCTTATACGAGTAAATAACGGGATTTGAAAGAAATATGACGAATGGGGGGGGGGATACAAACATGTTGTTACGAATACCTAACATGAAAACATCGTTACTTCGATCAGGATCGCATGCTCTTAGATACGAATTTGGAGGCAGATTGCTATCTTGGTGTCTTTTGGAGAGTTGTAAAAACTCTCGCGAATATTATAAAATGGCTAATAACGTCTCGAATTACATGTTTTTTTACTGAATATGCTAAAAATCATTGAGTCAGCAGTTGTTTACTATTTTTACGAAACCTAAATTAATTGGAAGCAAAAATATGAATTGCAGAATTCTATTTCAGCATTCAATCTATATAAATAAAATTGAAAATATGTCTGTCTGTCTGCCTGTCTGTTTGTCCCATCATCACGGGAGAACGGCTGAACCGAATTTAATGAAATTTTGTGGGTAGCCTAGAAATAGCCCTTAATTAAAATTTAGTCTGTATTTTGAGTTTCTACGAGCAGTGGTTCTCGAGATATTAGTAAAAAACGAATTTTTCGTTTGTCTCATTATCACGGAAAAACGACTGAGCCGAATTTAATGAAATTTCTTGGATAGCCTTGAAATAGCCCCCCATAAATTTAGTCCAAGTTTCGAGTTTCTGAGACCAGGGTTTGTTGAGATATTAATGAAAAACGGAACTTTTTCCTAAGAGTTCTACTCTCCAACTCCGTGGTTTATCCAAACGGAAAGGATGAAAATCGTTTGTTTAAAACATCAAAATGAAATAAAACTTTACGTTTTATTTCATTAAATTAAACTAACGTTTGGTAAATGATTTTTGCATTAATTAGCCACTATCGGAGAACATGAATTGTTTAAAACATGAATTTAAATGGAAAAATCTACCTCCATGGTTCCTCATTCACAAGCTTTTACTCAACGATAAAAAGTATAAAGAAATCAAAATGGCTATTTAATTTCGCATTTTATGAGGAAGATTCTATCTTATATCATGTTGCTAGGCAACGGAATGAAATTAAATGTGTTGTTAATATTTAATATTATTTTTTCCATTTGAATAATAAATAAATGGATGTAAAAATATATTTTATAAATGAACAGTTTGATTGTTCTTTTAATTATATAAATTGCGGACTGCGTACATCACTTTCATTTATTTTAGCAAAGAGGTTTCAAGCTCATATATTGTGTTTAGCTAATAAACTCATATATTGCGCTTACCCAATAAATTCATTTAGCCGATTGTTGAAACAGAAAAAGAGTAGAACGGGTGTATCTTATACAATTTTAGTGTTTTCATTTAGGATACGAAACGGGATCAGGATATTTTATTCCTCAGATATGCAAATTCAGAGCTACGAATGTGGCGGAATATCGCTAAATTGGTAACTTTTCTTAAACTTTACCAAATTAGCGGAAATGTCTCCAAATTGATAAAAATGACGCAAATCAATGAAATTAAATTTGTTTTTTTAGAATAGAGTACTGAAATGATGTTTCGGTAGCATTTGTCGATCAGTCCATCCATCCTACTTAGTAACACATTTAATGAATTTTTTTAATATCACCAAATTGATAAAAATATTTGTAAATCCATAAAAATATCATGGAATTGATAAAATTGCGCTTAATAAATGAAATTATTTGTGTTTTGTTCGGAGATAGTATTGTGATGATGTTTCGTCAATTTATCGCAAAATGGGACTATCAGTTCTACAGTCCGACTTGGCGATAAATTTGGCGATTTTTTAAGTTATCGCTAAATTGACGAAAATGTCGCCAAACCTTCCATGGAGATAGCATTATTCAGACGATATGATTTCCATCAATTTATTTGAAGCAAATGATATCATGTCGCTTAGCAACGGATCCAATGTGTTATGTGCCATACGATTTTTATTAAATCTTTTCCGATTTGAATAGTAAAGATATGTATATAAAATGTATTTCATTGACATGGCATTTTTGACTGGATAATATCAATTACAAGCTTCAGGTTTAAACATTATTATCATTGATATTTTCGGGGACTGTTGATTCAGGGATTATTGATATTTTCAAGTTATTATGCCATTGTTTATTTATGACGAAAATTGTTGAAATTCATATATAGTATGTTGTACGAGTAATCTTCTACAAATGCACGGATATATATTCTAATCTACGAGAATATAAGTTGTACAGGCATATTGGCATATATTTTGATATATATTGGCATATATTGGAATCAATTACGTCCTTCTGGTATAAAGAATATTCTGGTATAAAGATTACGGGGATTATTGATATTTTCAATTTATTACGTCATTTCTTTTATTTTGGCAAATATTTTTGAGACTCATATTGTAATACGGGTAATATTCTACTAACACACTGGCATATTTCCTAATCTGCGACAATATAAGTAGTACGGGGTTGCATATATTGATTCAATTACTTTGTTTTTGTAAATTTGCTTACAAAAGGGGCCAGAATGTTTTATTCCTCAGATATGCCCGTGAAGATAAATTTGCTTAGTGAGAACAGATATTATTAAACTTCTCTTTAGGAGCAATAAATTTAATATTTTAACAGAATTTGCACATGATTGCGAATTATAAGTTTCTTTATATTATATATTCCGTACGAAGAACGGGTATGCTGCTAGAGACAAATTATTTTTAAATAAAAAGTAAAAATAATTTTCTTTATTTTTAGTCATAAAAATATCTTGTTACTATATGTTCGTTTTTTATATATCTTTCTACAAAGATAATCCTGAAAGAAAAAAAATATAAATATCTATATAAATAAAATCGAAAATCTGTCTGTTTGTCCCGTCATCACGAGAGAACGGCTGAACCGAATTTAATGGAATTTTGTGGATAGCCTGGAAATGGTCTTACTTGAAATTTAGTCCATGTTTGGAGTTCTTAAACATCTCTAAAATGCGATACATTCCTCGGTAATATGTTTAAAATTATCATAACACTACAATAATTTATATTTGAAAATGTCATCGAAAGCAAGTGAACTTTATTCAAATGACGTCATCGGAATATAAATCACCTCGATATAAAAGCAGCATTTCATTCATAATCATTTCTCCAATTGTTTAATTCATTACAATACTATAATAATGTATTTTATTTGAAAATTTTAAAAATTGTTATCTACCATATTTATTTTAAAATGTGGAACCTTTCTTATATATAAACAAGAAAGATCAATCATGCTTAAAGCATTGATTATGAAACACTTTCCAACTTCAATGCAATTTTATTTAAAAAAGTCGAAAATGCAATACATTCCTCGGTAATATTTTAAAACTTATCACGATACTACATTGATTTATTATATTTGAAAACTTAGACCTTCATTGAAAAAAATGAACTTCATTCAAAAGACGGCATTGAAATATAAATTGCGTGGTTTAAATATCCCTAAAATGCAATACATTCCACGGAAATATTTTTAAATCTATCATAATACTACGATAATTTATTATATTTGAAAACTTCATCGAAAACAACTGAAATTAATTCAAATGACGTCATAGAAAAAATAACACGCCTGGATCTCTCTATAAAAGCAGGATTTCATTCATAACTTTCTCCATTTCATTCATCACAATACTATAATAATTTATTTTATTTAAAAATTAAGACCATGGAGCTACAATTCATAAACTTTATGCTTAAAACTTCATCGAAAAATATCGTCCTTCTGTTTATAAAATCAATTAATATTTCATTCATATCAGCCATGCAGACTCCATGGACTGAATTATTTTGTGTTAAAGAAATACAGTAATTCTAATACAACTCATTCTATATATTTTGCTGTTTACATTTTACATAGGTGAAAAATAGGCTTAATTGTAGAAATAATCAAATTTGAATGAGAATTTAAACTCAAATATATTGCCATTGTGTTGTTTTAGTATGTAGATGCACAGAATTTAAGCAGAAATAAAGTAGTTTTAGGATGGATACAACACTCAATATGAATTAAATAGAACTTTAAAAAATCACGAATTTGAAACAAGATGGATGCCATATCTCATTTTGAAGTGGGTCATGTGATCGTTTCATATCATGGTCACGTGATCGTTTCATATAAGATGTGTAATTATTATTTTAATTTTTATTTAAAAAACTACTGAATATATTTGGCTGAATTTTTTTTTATATATTTTATGGAACAATTTGACTATTACCTAAAATTTTCGAAGAAATTTGTAAATTTTAAATCCGCTTAAAAAATGTTAGAAAAATTAGGTCCCATAGGGCTCAATGTATTTCATTTTTTCAACCCGGGTTCAATCCAAAACTAATTGTGTGATATTATTCATTTAAAATGCCATAGGTCCTACAGACCGTCTGAACAACATACTAAAATTTCATTTTGATTAAGTCATTTTTACGGCAGTTATCGTGCTAATGGACAGACAGACAGACAGACAGACAGACAGACAGACAGACAGAATGAACAAAATCATAAACACTTTTCAACTTTGTTGTAAAGTGTTAAAAATTAAATTCTTGGACAGATATTTATTATATAATATATTTCTTTTTCCTTTCTGGAGGATATAACGAGTGTCAGAATTTAATTTAATTTCTTTTTCTCCCTATATTAAATAATTTTAATTTAAAAAATTACCTGACATATTTTACTGAATTTATATATATATATATATTTCATGGAAAAATTTGATTATTTCCTAAAATTTTTGAAGCAATTTGTGAAATTTAAATTGGCTTAAAAAATGTTTGAAACATTAGGTTCCATAGGATTCAATGTATTTCATTTTTTAAATCCAAGTTCAATACAAAACTAATTGAGTGATATTATTCATTTATATTCCCATAGGTCCGACAGACCGTCTGAAAAACACACTAAAATTTCATTTTGATAAAGCCATTTTTACGGCAGTTATCGTGCTAACGGAGAGACAGCCAGCCAGACAGAATGAACAACGTTATAAACACTTACAACTATATTGTAAAGTGTTAAAAAGGGAAATATATCGCATGGGTTTATTTTTCACACGCTTTTACGGACCAATAAAAAGTATAAAGAAATCAAAATGGTTATTTAATTTCGCAGTTTATGAGGAAGATTCTATCTTATATCATGTTGCTCAGAAACGCAATTAAATTAAATCTATCTGCTAATTTTATTATTATTTTTCCCACTTGAATAATAAATAAATGGATGTAAAAATATATTTTATAAATGAACGGTTTGATTGTTCTTTTAATTATATAAATTGCGGACTGCGTACATCACAAGAAATATCAATCATGTTTAACGCATTGATTATAAAACACTTTCCAACTTCAATGCAATTTTATTTAAACATCTCTAAAATGCAATGCATTCCTAAGTAATATTTTAAAACTTATCACAATACTACATTAAAATATTATATTTGAAAACTTAAACCTTTATCGAAAAAAATTAACTTCATTCAAATTACGGTATTGAAATATAAATTGCCTGGTTTAAACATCTCGAAAATGCGATACATTCGCTGGTAATATTTTTAAAATCATCATAATACTACAATAATTTATTATATTTGAAAACTTCATCGAAAACAACTGCTATTCATTCAAATGACGTCGCAAACAAAATAACACGTCTGGCTCTCTCTATAAAAGCAGCATTTCATTTATAACATTTTCCCATTCATTTCATTCATCACAGTACTAAAATAATATATTTTATTTTAAAATATAAGACCAAGGAGGTACAGGTAATTAAACTCTATGCTTAAAACTTCATCGAAAAAAATCGTTCTTCTCTCTGTAAAACCAATGAATATTTCATTCATATCAGCAATTCAGACTCCATGAGCTAAGTACTTTTGCGTTAAAAAAATACAGCAATTCTTATACAACTCATCCTACATATTTTGCTGTTTACATGTTACATAAGTGAAAAAGAGGCTTCGTTGTAGAAACAATCAAATGTGGATGATCATTTAAACTCAAATATATTGTCATTGCGTAGATGCGCAAAATTTAAGAAATATAAAGCGGTTTTAGGACGAATGCAGCATTCAATATGAATGAACAAGAAAGTTCAATCATGCTTAAAGCATTGATTATGAAACACTTTCCAAGTTCAATGCAATTTTATTTACACATCTCTAAAATGCAAATCATTGCTATGTAATATTTTAAAACTTATCACAATACAATATTAATTTATTATATTTGAAAACTTAAACCTTCATCGAACAAAATGAACTTTATTCAAATGACGGCATTGAAATATAAATTGCCTCAATAAAAAAGCAGCATTTCATTCATAAACATTTTTCCAATCCTTTCATTCATCACAATACTATAAAAATTTATTTTATTTATTTTATTATTAAAATGCAATACATTCCTCTGTAATATTTTAAAACTTATCACAATACTACATTAATTTATTACATTTGAAAACTTAAAACTTCATGGAAAGAAATAAATTTCATTCAAATGACGGCATTGAAATATAAATTGCCTGGTTTAAACATCTCTAAAATGTGATACATTCCTCGGTAATATTTTTAAAATCATCTCAATACTACAATAATTTATTATATTTGAAAACTTTATCGAAAACAACTGACATTCATTCAAATGACGTCATAGAAAAAATAACAGGTATGGCTCTCTTAATAAAAGCAACATTTCATTCATAACATTTTCCCAATAATTTCATTCAACACAGTTCTAAAATAATTTATTTTATTTAAAAACTTAAGACCATGGGGCTACAAGTAATTAAACTCAATGCTTAAAAGTTCAACTAAAAAATTCGTCCTTCTCTCTGTAAAATCAATGACTCTTTCATTCATATCAGCAATGCAAAATGGGGCTACAAGTAATTAAACTCAATGCTTAAAAGTTCAACTAAAAAATTCGTCCTTCTCTCTGTAAAATCAATGACTCTTTCATTCATATCAGCAATGCAGACTCCATGAGATAAATACTTTTGCGTTAAAGAAATACAGATAATTCTTATACAACTCATCCTACATATTTTGCTGTTTACATATTACATAAGTGGAAAATAGGCTTCGTTGTAGAGATAATCAAATATGAATGATAAACTCAAATATATTGCGTTGTTTCAGTATATAGATGCACAGAATTTAAGCAAAAATAACGCGGTTTTAGGACGAATACAACATTCAATATGAATTAAAAAGAACTTTTAAAATCACGATTTTGAGACAAGATGGAGTCCATATCTTATTTTGATGTGGGTCACATGATCCTTTCACATCATGGTCACGTGATCGCATCATATAAGAGGTGTAATTAATATTTTAATTTTTATTTACAAAACTACTGAATATATTTTGCTGAATTTTTTTTACATATTTTATGGAATAATTTGAATATTACCTAAAATTTTCGAAGCAATTTGTGAATTTTAAACCCGCTTAAAAATGTTTGAAAAACTAGGTCCTATAGGGTTCAATGTATTTTATTTTTTCAACCCGGGTTCAATCCAAAACCAGTTGGGTGATATTATTATTTTATATTCTCATAGGTCCTACAGACTTTTTGAACAACACACTAAAATTACATTTTGATTAACTCATTTTTATGGCAGCTATCGTGCTAACGGACAGACAGACAGAGAGACAGACAAACAGACAGAATGAACAAAGTCATAAGCGCATTTCAGCTTTGTTGTAAAGTGTTAATAAATGAATATAAAAATATATTTTAGAAAATAGCGATTTGATTTTTCTTATAGCATTTTTGACTGGGTAATATCAGTTACGGTCTTCAGGTTTAAACGTTATTATTATTGATATTTTCGTGGATTATTGATTCAGGGATTATTGATATTTTCAAGCTATTATGCAATTGTTTTATTATGACAATAATTGTTTAAACTCATATATTGTACGTTGTACGAGTAATCTGGGTATATCTTCTTGCATGGGTATATCTTCTAATTTACGAGAATATAAGTAGTACAGGTTTATTGGCATGTTTTGATATATATTGGCATACATTGGAACCAATTACGACCTTCTGGTATAAAGAGTACGGGGATTATTGATATTTTCAATTTATTAAGTCATCTCTTTTAGTTTGGCAAATATTTTTCATACTTATATTGTAATACGGGTCACCTTCTAATAACAAACTGGCATATTTTCTATTTTGTGACAATATAAGTAGTACGGGGTTGCATATATTGATTCAATTCCTTTTTTTTTGTAAATTTGCTTACTAAAGGGGCCAGGATGTTTTTGTCTTCAGATCTACTCGTGAAGATAATTTTGCAAAGTGAGAACAGATATTCCTAAACATCTCTTTAGGAGCAATAAATTTAATATTTTAACATAATGTGCACATGATTGCGAATTATATGTTTCTTTATATTATATACTCCGTACGAAGACCGGGTATGCTGCTAGTATTAAAATATAATTCGATGTTATATTTTTTAATCTTTATAAATAACATTGTAAATCTGTCTTTCAGTCTGTTTGTTTGCCCCGTTATCACGGGAGAACAGCTGTACAGAATTTGATGAAATTTTGTGGGTAGCCTGGAAATAGTCCCACTTAAAATTTAGTCAATATTTGGAGGTTCTACGATCAGTAGCTCTCGAGATATTTGTAAGAAATGAAATTATCGTTTATCTCATCATCACAGGAGAACGGCTGAACTGAATTTGATGAAATTTTTGTGGATACCCTTGAAATAGCACAGCATAAATTTAGCCCAGGTCTCGAGTATCTAAGACCAGTGGTTGTCGAGATATTAATGGATAACGAAACTTTTTCCTAGGAGTTCTACTCTCTAACTCCGTGATTTATCCAAACGAAAAGCTTAAAAATCGTTTGAAAGTTAATTAAAACTTTATCTCTGAGTTTGATGGGAGATTTTTTGCGCTAATTAGTCACTTTCTGAAAGCATAAATTTCTTGAAACATGATTTAAATGGGAAAACTCTCTTCATGGCTTATTTTTCACAAGCTTTTACTGAACAATGAAAAGTATAAAGAAATCAAAATGGTTATTTAATTTCGCAGTTTATGAAGATTCTATCCTATATCTTGTTGCTCAGAAACGCAATTAAATTAAATCTGTTTGTTAATTTTAATTATTATTGTTTCGATTTGAATAATAAATAGATGGATATAAAAATATATTTTAGAAAAGAACGATTTGATTTTTCTTATTGCATTTTTTACTTTATTATATCAATTACGGTCTTCAGATTTAAACGTTATTATTATTGATATTTTGGAGATAATTGATTCGGGGATTATTGATATTTTCAAGTTATTATGCAATTGTTTTATTACGACCAAAATTGTTTAAATTCATATATTGTACGTTATATTAGTAATCTTCTACAAATACACCGGTATATCTTCTAATCTACGAGAATATAAGTAGTACAGGTATATTGGCATACTTTTTGATATATATTGGCATATATTGGAATCTATTACGACCTTATGGTATAAAGAGTACGAGGATTATTGATATTTTCAATTTATTACGCCATCTCTTTTATATTTCCAAATTTTTTGACTCATATTGTAATACAGGTAATCTTCTAATAACGCATTGTCATATTGTCTAATCTGCGACAATATAAGTAGTACGGGGTTGCATATATTGATTCAATTCCTTTTCTTTGTAAGTTTCCTTACAAAAGGGGAGAGGGTGTTTTATTTTTTAGGTCTGCCCGTGAAGATATTTTTGCATAGTGAGAACAGATATTCTTAAACTTTTCTTTTGGAGCAATAAATTTAATATTATAACAGAATTTGCATATGATTACGAATTATAAGTTTCTTTATATTATATACTCCGTACGAAGAACGGGTATGCTGCTAGTAAAATGCATAATTGTATATATGTGTGAGGAAATATCCCATGATACGTGTTTAACAACTACAACATTAATTCCAAATCCGTGCAATGTTTCACGTTTAATTTTCATATTGCTTCTTTACCGAAGGTGATAAATATTAATAATTTTAATACCACACCATCTATTCTCAGTAAGTATATTCTTTAAAACCTTATCCTTATCTATCTAATGAACTTTTACAATTTCTAGCTCCGTTAATGTCCCGATGCTTTCCAGTAAAACCAGAAATGATGACTTGTCAAACCAGATGATGAAGAGTCTTTCCACAATTGCCGCATTACTACAGACCCTTAAAATCTTCAGCTTTTAATATTAAAATGCAAATTCCTTTGGTTTCATTCACATATATATATATATATATATATATATATATATATATATATATATATATATATATATATATATATATATATATATATATATATATATATATATATATATATATATATTGAAGGGTTAATATGTAAAAATAAAAATGAAGAAGGAAGGCAACGTAAAGTGCTTACACAATGGCGGTAAGAGGTAGTGACCTTACTCCCCAGTTATCAAACATGCATGTCTCAAATGCCGCGCATTGCACTCCTGGACGCCAGCACTGACAGAAGCCAACCTCGGGAGTTATAATCATAATTATTACAAGACCTTTTAAAATGGAAAGTGATATCAAAAAGTATTTCGTCCAAGCATCAGAGATAGTTAAGTCCATGCCTCTGCATCCCCTTTATAACATCAAAAACATGTTCAGCAGTTTAGATGTTTGTGATGTTATTACTTTTAAAGACGCATAATCAATATTCATAATGACCTCAAATATTCACACAAATTTAATCCATATTTTTCAGTTTTTCGGTAGTAATTTTTGATGAAATGTATCATAAATTGCATTGGATATCTTTGCCTGAATGCCTGTTGTAGGAATTTTTTGTCACTTTCCAATCTAGTGACGTTACTTCTTACAATTCATTTTGTTCTCGCTAGACCACCAATAAATACATTCCTAAATATATCAATAAACAAATATAGTTCTTTCATTAAGATAGTTGTAGAAGAAATCTATCTATAAGAATTTCTATAAGCAAATCAAGGGCATTCCCATGGATGAAGGGTGCTCGTCAATTTTGGTAGACATCTAACTTGATCATTATGAAAAAATGTCCCATATTAACAATGAAATAATTTACCTACGTTGCGTTGATGATTTGTTAATTGGTTAAAAAAACGAAAGTTTTCAAATGAATGTTGAATTTTATCACTCCAATTTAATACTGGAAGAAAATCTTCCACAGAATAATGTCGTAAATTTTCTCGATCTCAGTGTTGATTTCGGCCATAATAAACTGTCATTCTAAATATATGATAAAAAATAACTTATAATATTCCTACAGCAGGAATCATACACTGGACATCTAATTTACACTTGAATATATTTAGGAATGTATTCATTGGTGGTCTAGCGAGAACAAAAAGAATTGCAGAATAATGTCGTAAATTTTCTCGATCTCAGTGTTGATTTCGGCCATAATAAACTGTCATTATATATATATATATATGATAAAATATGACTTATAATATTCCTACAAGAGAAATCATACATTGGACATCTAATTTACACTTGAATATGTTTAGGAATGTATTTATTGGTGGTCTAGCGAGCACAAAAAGAATTGCAAGCAGAGACGTCACTAGATTGAAAAGTGACAAAAAATTCCTACAACAGGCAGTCAGGCAAAGATATCCAATGCAATGTATGATACATTACATCAGGAATTACTACAGAGAAAATGAAAAATATGGATTACATTTGTGTGAATATTTGATGTCATTATGATTATTGATTATCCGTCTGAGATAGTAATGATATCACAAACATCTAAACTGCTGAACACGTTTACTTTGATGTTATAAAGGGGATGCAGAGAGGCATGGATTTAACTATCTCTGATGCTTGGACAAAATATTTTTTAATATCACTTTACATTATAAAAGGTATTGTGATAATTATGATTATAACTCCCGAGGTTGGCTTCTGTCAGTGCTGGCGTCCAATAGTGCAATGCGCGGCATTTGAGACATGCATGTTTGATAACTGGGGAGTAAGGTGACTACCCCTTACCGCCATTGTGTAAGCACTTTACGTTGCCTTCTTTCTTCATTTTTATTTTTACATATTAAGCCTTTATATATATATATAGTGTTTTATGCTGCTTTGCGCAAGCACGCTAAAATTCATTTCATTCTTTATCTTTAGAATTCCATCTTTTATATTTACACACACACACACACACACACACACACACACACACACACACACACACACATATATATATATATATATATATATATATATATATATATATATATATATATATATATATATATATATATATATATATATATATATATATTTATGTATATATATTTATATATATATATTTATATATATATTTATATATATATATATATTTATATATATATATATATATATATATATATATATATATATATATATATATAGAGAGAGAGAGAGAGAGAGAGAGAGAGAGAGAGAGAGAGAGAGTGTGTGTGTGTGTGTGTCTGTGTATATTTGTCTAATAAACATAACGTACAGAGAGTATTTTAAAATTTAGGTGTTTATGTTAAGTACAAATATTTATGTGTAAAATAACGTTGCTGATCGTTCTATATGATGCAGATAAGATAAACAAAATATATAAAAATATGAAAGACTATTTCCGAATGTACGAAACAATTATAAGCATTCATCGACCCAATAGCCTGTAAGTAGAGAAATAAAAAACTAAATCGAATTGTGCAAACGAATATGCATTACTAAGAACGCAACATGCATTTTAAGAGGAATGTAGGTTCTAGAATGCACTAAAATAACTTCAGAAATATACTTTCGTAAAGTTATTTCTGTTGATGGGTTAATAATGATAATAACATGTTTTTCATGTTTGCATATAATATTAGTCCTTCGCCTATATAGACTGTGTTTGATTTTAGAATTGCACAAAAGTAAAGATGAACTCTTATATATAACTGTACATTTACTTATCCTTGGAAAACAATAACAAAAGTGGAAGCTTTCTTAAAGTTTTATTGTTATTAGGGAATAAAAGAACAAATACCAATAATATAGAAAGCAATTAAATAATTTAAGACGTATAATGTCCATGAGGGAAAATAAAAGCTTGAATATCTCAATCTTGCGATAATTCATAAACAAATGTGTTTCTTTTTGATTCATTGATATTATTGAACAGATATAACTCTTATTTTATTTTTTAAAGTCTATAATAAAAGAATAATAATTATCTAGATAACAATTTTTTAAGTCCTAAAACTGAAGTAATTCGGTTTTAAATGATATATTACATGCCAAGTGGCTACTTTGTAACAGCTATCAAACTATGCTTAATATACATCTGGATTTAAAAAAATGTACAAAAATTTAAGGTTTTCTCTACTATATGGCACCCTTAAAACTCAACACATCTAAGTTTACCGATTTATATGATCGTGCCAATTTTCATTCCCATAATACAATCTGTTTATGTAGTATATTGATTACAGACGCCCAAATTGACTGATGAACATACAAATAGACAGACACACAAATGTCATTAGAGATTGATTTATTCGTATTCAGTAATGTTCAAAACGTGCAACATGAAAATTCTATTCATGTCCCTACATCACAATATGTATTTTAGAAAAAGTAATTAAAGTCACTTAACGTGTCTCTAAAGCTCCTTCTATGCAGAAACATGTAAAAATGCATATAATAAATGTAACAAATGATATTTTACATATGATAAAATAAAAAAACTCGAATAAGAAACCTGATTATCACTCTGTTTACATGTCTTATGGTAAAACTTATTACAATGCTTCCTCTAATTTACATTGTTACTACCTCAAGTATCATCCATCAAGTTCTGCTGAAAATGCAAATGTAATGCAAGTTCTTGGGAAAATGCATTTTAAATTGAGAAAGGATATTTTTAAAATATTCAGCTATTAAGGAATAAAGAAAGATTTGCATTTTCAAATCTTTCATGTTTTTCTTTAAAAGGGCGTAACATTCAAATAGAAAAACTATATGTATGCAAAATTAATTCTCTCCTAATTTCATGCATTTTGAAAATAACAGGAGAGCAAATTGAGAGAAACAATATGCATCTTTGCAATGTATGAAAGTGATAGTAGTGCTTCTGTCTTTGTTTCTCCTTTATGCAATTCCATATTTTCCACTTAATAGTTAATTAAATTTAAAAGGATGGAGGTAAATGCTATTTTATTGTTACGTTCTCTACATACGTTATATAAGGAAAGTATTGTGATGGGGTTAAAATTCTAATTCGAGTTTTCGACAGAACAGCACGTTTTAAACAGCACGTCGACAGAACAGCACGTTTCCTGAACTAGACTCATTTTTGAGGTAATGTATGTATATATGTGTGTCTATGTTAGTGTATGCGACGCCAAAATTGGTGAAAATTAAATATTTTATAGTGACTCGAATTGTTTACTATATGGACTTTAATGTTTAGCGAATGCAAACAATATTTCTAATTGTTAATTTAGATTTACTCGATATGTAAGTTAATTGGGTACTGCCAAATAGTTTTATGGGTCATTCTAAAATGAATTGAAACTCTGTATTATTTCCAATTTTAAAACTTTATATAAATAAATAATCAAATATTCATTTAAATAATTTAGGAGCGTCAGATTGTTTTATTTCATCTGAATTTTCGGATAATTATGTGGTTTTACTGTTTAAAAATTTTTCAAAACATACTAGATGTCTCCTCCATGATGTGCCCTCAGGATTGTTTTTGTAGATTATTTTAGCTATTTCTTCTAAATCTAAAATATAAGAGCAGGCACTAAATAAATTAATCAAAGTTAATTAAGAATTATCATCTTCATCTTTTGAAGAAAGTTTTGAAAAATAATAAACACCTTTTTCTCGTGGACGTAAATTTTAGTCCCTAGAATTATAGTTCCCTCCAAGGAAAAATCTTATAATTCCACAAAAATACCCTAGAAAGCGATAAAGATCAAGTATATTTACAGTGAGATGAGGTACGCTATCATTTCCTTAAGTTTTAATTCAAAATATTTATGAAAATGGAGAGTACATTTATATAATGTAATGTACATGGTCTCCTTAATTATGCCAGTTTTCTAACTAACAGTTAATTATCACTATAAATTGTTCTGAATTGTGTATTTGTATGTTATCGAAGTAGCATGATAGTACTGTGTGTATAGGTTACGCTGTGTGCATAGGTTTTTTAAATTTTACCCCAAATATGTCACCTCCATGTTAATATTGCAACATGGAGGTGAAACGAATCTTTATTGATATAAAATATAAGGTGATATAGGATGATTTCTTGTGCTCTATTAAAGGTTTTTTCTACTTCTTTGATTTAACGGGAACACAAAAACATAAAATACTTAATTAAAATTTACCCTTTTTCAAGAAATTTTGGTTGCCAAACATCCACTGAATTTCAGAATGACCCATATATATTTTAATAAAGAAACGTGCCAAATGTTGGTGTACAATTCAAGGTTAAGAACATTGTGCAATGGGTCTTGTACATCATTTGATTGCTATATACAAAGTGCATTGCACTATGTAAGGAAATGCATATGCTGCCCAAATCATATATTTTTGTTATTTATACAGATGTAGGCATACATTCGTCCTAGAACAAATTCTGAAAGTTATATATGATGAGGAATTCTAAAAGATTTTTTTTAGAAAGAAAGCTATAATTATGCCATAATAATTCATACATTTTAAGAAAAATGTGATTTTGAATGATTTCAGAATCAGATTACTATCCAAAAAATTTCTTGGTATTTTGAATGACAATAATTTGAAATGAAAAGTATCATGCCATAATATTGCTTCATAACATTAATACACCTTTTGAAGGATGTTTAAAAATAACTCAACCAAGCATTTAAAAAGGTAGAACATATGCACAATTAAATTTTATATGCATAAAACTTTAAACTTTTTGCATGAAACTGAACACAAGGTCAAACAACATAAGATTTAAAATAACTTCGGAATGCCTAACTGCCCTTCAATCAACTATTTCTGTGTTTTATTTCAGCCATGCTGTTTTTTTTTACTCAACTTCCAACTTCCGTTATAGATATGAAAGGAATAGTTGTTGACGGTCCAGTTTGAGAAGATGACTTTATAAGAAATGTCTGCTCGAGTAAGTTGAATGTCATCATCAAGATAACGTTTAATGTTAAGTGCGGAAGTTCAGATCATCGATAACTTCCTCACTTAACAATGTTCGGCGGCCTGGGCTCTACAAATCTTACACCATACCCAGCCTTACGAAATATCACAATTGAAATCGATATTGATCAGTTGCGAAGGTATGCAGAATGAAGAATAAACGACTGAAACGGTCCTTTTACACGTTTATGAGATGGGAAGTAATTTTCAACAGTGAATGTACTTTCATTCATAAAAACATCCCGCCACGCAGTACTGCATAGTTCGAAGAAATGGCCGCATGTCAATGTAACTAATTTAGTCCTCTAGTATCAAATGGATCATAAATTCATATAGAAGTTTTTGTAAGTTCTACATTACTAAATATCAAATATGAACCGTTTCATGAAACACTATGTGTATTCAACGTAAAACAACAATTAAATCGCATGATAATATTAATTTTTATTATTAGTTAATTACTTATTTATAATTATTATTTATAATTATAATAATATTAATTAATTAAACCCAAGGATTAAGGTGCTTATTATATTTCCCTATCCTCATTTTATTTTCCAACGGTTTCAAGTGATGGTGGAAGGATTGTTATGCATTGTATTGATGAATTGAATTTATAGCATGTTATTTAAATATATATGCTATACTGTGTGTTAAATGGTGTATAATTAATGTACAAGAAATTACACTGTAAGACATGCAGGATGATTAAAAAAAAAAGGGACCACGCTCTACGAAGTGGTAGTACACACCAAATCAAGCGCTACTCAAACTGCTACTCGTACGATAGGGTGAGTCCAATGGCCTGGGTTTTCGACACTAAACCGAGCATTTTTCGTCAGAGTTTGCCGGGTCGGAAATGAAACGTAAAGGCGTTACAGGGCACTTATTCATTGGGAAGCGGCCGATCCGCAAACTTAAAAGCGTCATTCTGATTGATATATTCTGGTTGAAGAAGAAAACCATGTAAGCAAATTTCATCTGCGGAATAAGAAGAACCCTTATGCAAATTTTCATAACACCGAATGTACGGCCTTATCAGTTTGCAGCAGTCCTTTCGGTGGATTGGGCGAGGTGAATCCGTAACTTGGCCTCCACGATCACACGATCTGTTATGTCTTCGCTTCTTTTTGTGCCTTCTTGTCCATTTGCCTTGCTGTCTTTATATAAATAAGTATTACTAGCCGAATACCCGTTGAAATCCAAAGGTATCTCAATGAGCAACCTTCGATATTTCCAGTGGTCCTTTTTAAACAGTTCATCTATGCACCAAATTTCAAATATCTGTCTCATTTCAGACTGGGAATTTCTAATTTTTCAAGCCAATTAAACATTTAAGTGTGAGGCATCCCTAAATTAGCAAATATTAGAAATCTGAAATTATACACTTTATTCCTATCTAACGATCTTGCACCGATTTTGAAGTATCTCTTATTGCAAAGTCCATTTTACTATTATTTCACACTAGCAGCATACCCGTCCTTCGTACGGAGTATATAATATAAAAAAACTTATAATTCGCAATCATGTGCAAATTCTGATAAAATATTAAATTTATTGCTCATAAAGAGAAGTTTAAGAATATCTGTTCTCACTATGCGAAATTATCTTCACGGGCAAATCTGAAGAATAAAATATCCTGGCCCCTTTTGTAAACAAATTCACACACACAAAAAAAAAGGAATTGAATCAATATATGCAACCACGTACTACTTATATTGTCGCAAATTAGAAAATATGCCAGTGTGTTAGTAGAAGCTTAAACATATTGTAATATGAGTCTCAAAAATATTTGCCAAATTAAAAAAGATGACGTAATACATTGAAAGTATCAAAAATCCCCGTAATCTTAATACCAGAAGTTCGTAATTGATTCCAATATATGCCAATATATATAAAAATTTTGCCAATATACCTGTACTACTTATATACTATGGATTTACAAATATTTTTATCAATTTAGTGATATTAAAAAAATTAGTTATATGCGTTACTAAGTAGGATGGATGGACTGACCGACAAATGCTACAGAAACATCATTTCAGTACTCTATTCTAAAAAAACAAATTTAATTTCATTGATTTGGGTCATTTTTATTAATTTGGAGATATTTCCTCTAATTTGGTAAAGTTTAAGAAAACATACCAAGTTATTTAGAGATATTCCGCTAAATTCGTAGCTCTAAATTTGCAGATCTGAAGAATAAAATATCCATATCCCGTCTGTATATATACTAAATGAAAACAGTAAAATTGTATTAGAAGATACATACATCCGTTCTACTCTTTTTCTGCTTCAACAATCGGCTAAATGAATTTATTGGGTAAACACAATATATGAGTTTATTAGCTAAACACAATATATGAGCTTTGAAACCTCTTTGCTAAAATAAATAAAAGTGTGATGTACGCAGTTCGCAATATATATAATTAAAAGAACAATCAAACCGTTCATTCATTATGAGTTTATTAGCTAAACACAATATATGAGCTTGAAACCTCTTTGCTAAAATAAATAAAAGTAATATACGCAGTCCGCAATATATATAATTAAAAGAACAATCAAACCGTTCATTTATAAAATATATTTTTACATCCATTTATTTAATATACAAATAGAAAAAATAATAATAATCATTAACAAACACATTTAATTCCATTCCTTTGCCGAGCAACATGATATAAGATAGAATCTTCCGCATAAAATGCGAAATTAAATAACCATTTTAATTTCTTTATACTTTTAATCGTTGAGTAAAAGCTTGTGAAATACATGGAGGTTAATACATGTAAAAACATGGAGGTAGATTTTTCCATTTAAATTCATGTTTCAAACAATTCATGCTTTCAGATAGTGACTATTTAATGCAAAAATCCTGCATCAAACTCAGTAAAAAAAATTTTAATTCCCTTTGACGCTTTAAACAAACGATTTTTATCCTTTCCGTTTGCATAAACCACGGAGTTGGAGAGTAGAACTCCTATAAAAAAAGTTCCGTTTTTCATTAATATCTCGACAACCCCTGGCCTTAGAAACTTGAAACTTGGGAAAATTTATGGGGGGCTATTTCAAGGCCACCCACTAAATTTCATTAAATTCGGTTCAGCTGTTCTCTCGTGATGATGAGACAAACGAAAGTTTCGTTTTTTACTAATATCTCGAGAACCACTGGTCGTAGAAATTCCAACCATAGACTAAATTTTAAGTGGGGCTATTTCTAGGCTACCCACAAAATTTCATCAAATTCGGTTCAGCCGTTCTCCCGTGATAATGGGACAAACAGACAGACAGACAGACAGACAGACAGATTTTCAATTTTATTTATATAGATTTAGAACGTGTTGGTGCGGAACACCCATTAAATGAACATTCTTGAAAAGTACTATTTTCTCCTCAGGTTTCATCAATTGATTGACCAGTGCATCAAATTTCAAGTCTTTATCTCTCAATTCATCTTTCGAACATTTTGGTGTGGAATATCCTCCTGTATAGAATATTTTTGAAAAACTCGATATTTCCAGACGGTTTTGTTGAGCGATTGACTTGTGTACCAAATTGCAAGACTCTATCTCACATAAAAAGGCGTTTATAATTTATTCGGCAAATCGAACGTTTTTAGCGTCCATCACCCCTAAGGTGTCACATTATGTAGAACTGAAATTGTACAGATTATTCTTTTACAACTATCTACCATTATCTACCAAGTGTGTATCTTATCGCGAAGTGTGTATTTTTATCATTTCACATTTTAAAATTTTCTGTCTTGTGCACACACCCTCATAAATGAAATTTCTGAAAAATTCTATTCTTCTTTCATTTTTTATCAAATGATTAGCCTATATACCAAATTTCAAGCAAAATTTCGCATTACAAAAGAGGCGTATTTCAATTGTTTGTCAAATCGAACATTTTAGTATGCGGCACACCCAACAAAAGCAAATGTTGAAAACTGAAATTGCACAATTTCTTCCGTCAATTTGGTAAAGTTTAAGAAATGTTTAAGAAAAGTTTCTACCCGTACGTCAAATTTGAAGTCTCTATCTCATCGCAAAGTATGCTTTTTCTATCATTTCACTTTTCGAATGTTTTTGTGTGGAGTGCCCACCCCCTTAAATGAACATGTTCGGTTGAGTGTTCGATATTCATCTTGAGTGTTTTAAACAAATGATTAGCCCATGTACCAAATTTCAAGCCTCTGTCAAATTTTAAAGGAGCAGTTTGGTTCCAACCATGGGTTGAAACCTACACGGTCTGTATGTTAATTTTCTTCTATCTGTAAGTTGCCATGACAACATTTGACGTCACGAGCAAAGAAGAAACGGTATTTGTACGGTTTCGACCGAGCTATAAGAATGGAATAAACGAATGCATAGTTCGTAGTTACAGCGTAAACCATGTTGTATATGTGTGCATGTAGAATAAAAATGGTCTACCGAATCACGGATTATGTTTCTTATTGTTTAATTTAAGTAAGATACAAGTCTCAAACAGGAGTGGTTTCTCATTTATTTGGCAAATCGAACATTTTGGTGTGCGGCACCTCTTAAATAGAAAAAATTGAAATCAGATATTGCACGCTTTCTTCCTTTCGAATAATTTACCCATACACTAAATGTGAAGTCTCTATCTTATCGCAAAGCATACTTTTCTATCATTTCACTTTTCGACCGTTTTGGTGTAGAGCCATGAGTTGAATGCCTCTCTTCAGAACATTTTCGGAAAATACGATTTTTTAGGGGTTTTTATCTATCTATTTGGGAAGTGCCTAAAAAAGCGTGGCACTAAGACACACAGACAGACGGACGCTTGGCAATTATGTAGTATATAGATTGTTTCAGATAAACGACATGTATTATTCAGTGTTATATTTACTATAGATTTCAGTTTGCTAGCGTTGTGGAGATTAACACTTGTGACGTTATTCATAATAAAATAAATACTAAGTAATTAATTATATACGAACTATCTATATATATAAAGTTGCTTTATGTACTATTTATGCATAAAAAAGATAAACTAACTTTCAATAGTGTACGAAACGTTATGAAATTATTAAATATATGGCAAATCTTATAGCCTTGATGTGAAAAATTATAACCTCTCTCTAGAATGTTATTAAACATAACACTACTTGGTGATTCATAGGTCTTAAATAGAAAATAAAATCAGTAATCAACCTATATATAGAGATTTTGTATGGCTGTCTTTGTGTCCAGGAAACATTTGCCCACTTCTCAAGCCGTGTAACTGGCCGAACATTCCCAATACTCAAAATTTCTCCATAGGGGTTTGGGTGAGGCGATTTTATTCCACATATCGAGTTCATCTTAATAAAAAAGGAAGATGCCTGTTCGTGTGTATGTTTTAATGGCTGTCTGTAGTAGTTTGTAGGGGAGTTTGAAGAAAATCTAAGCAGCGCAAGGAAATGCAATTTGGTACACAAATATTTCAGGATTTGCATGCGTGGGACTTTTTAAAAGTTGGAATTAGATTTTTAGGTATTAAATACTGCAATTCTTTAGCGATCAAAATATTATCGCAGAATTTCCATCTTATCATCCTCTGATATGGGTAGCACGACTTTATCTGCAGACTCATATTCACGTTCTCTTTATTTCTTTAATAATTAATTGAGTTTAATTGCACAAAATAACACCCATATTTACTTAAAATTATTCCGAATTTGCATTTTAATTCAATTTTCGTTCACATTTGGTAACTGGACATATTTTCAAATGTGGCGTAGCGGAAATGCGAAAAAATTAAATATTTCGAGAACGGCTAGTCCCAGTGTAATAGGGTTGGTACTATACTTTTTATCGTTAAAATTTACGTATAAACACGCATTTAATTGATATATTTTTATACTATTCATCTTATTAGCACTTGATTTGTTACGTTCTGCTTGCTATAGAAATTAGGCTTCAATGCAATAATATTCAAAGTTCAGTGATGATTTAAAATAAAAAATATTGCAATTGCTTTGGCACAGAATTTAATTACACAAATGATGCACAAAAATAAAGCGGTTTTTGGACGGATGCAACACTAAATATAAGTTTAAACGACGAACTTTAAGACTCACTCAGCGGAAAAAATGGAAACCGTACTTTATTTTATACTGAATCAAGTAATCTCTTCATATAACATGGACGTAATAATTATTTCAATTTTTATTTATAAATTTATCCAACATATTTTGCTGAAACTCTTTTACACACTTTATATAATAACTTCAATACTTCCGGAAAATTTCGATGCAATTTGTGAATTTTAACACCGTCTAAAATAGTTTGAAAAATTAAGTCCCATAGAGTTCAATGCATTTAAATTTTTCAACCCGGGTAAAATCCGAAACTAATTGGGTGGTATTATTTATTTTCATTCCCAGACATCCTGCTGCCGTCTCAACAGCACAATATAATTTGGGGGTTCCGGAATGTTTGTCACTGTTTGTAACCAAATAATATGGCAATATATTATTATTATATAATATGGAAATTCTATAATGTGGTAATCATATAATATGGCAATATGATTAATAATATATTAATATTACTATCCCACTCCCTTGCTGTAATGTGTACTAAAATGGTTAGAGGGAAAGATTAAAATGATTGAACGGAACCCAAAGGCTGAAATTTTGGAAATCATTGACTAAAAAATCTCATGTCGGAGTCTTTACCACCAGAGGTGGGAGCCAAAAATCCTAATTCAAGATATGAACTACCGATACGAGACCGAAAGTGTAAATCCTTTTCTTGAACCGGAGGCCTGAAAACAATTTACACAGTCAACTTGAGACCGACTGCTAATGGAATCCTTCCTACAACCCTTGCCGCGCTATAATTATGATACTGCAATGGCATTGATGTCTTGATGATTGATCATCAAGAGACCATAAGTGAACGGAGACTTTCTCTCAAGATTTGCTATTATAAGCAAATATTTTCATGAATTATATGTCCGTGAACCACACAACCGAATACTTTTGATTATTTGTGGACCCCCCACCTTTCACCTCCTCAAGATAGGCTGTTGTTATACAACTGGAGTCGACCATCCATTAAAGTGCTCTTAGTCCTAGGACGAGTCGGATGGTCTGGGTTTTCGACAACTGGAGTCATTTCGCACCATAGGTGGACGGAGACTTTCCCTTCCGAGATTTGCTAAGATAAGCAATTATTTTCTTGAATTATATGTCCGTGCACCACACAACCAAACACTTTTGGTTATCCATGTGGACCCTCCACCTTTATTCCCTAAGGGAATTATATGACTGACGTCATTAATTATCATACCATGACACCCAGACAGCAGACCTTGTAATGTTCCTCAACTTGCTGGGCAGGCGAACTCCCTGTATTCCTCGTTTGCGTCTTATACTCATTAGAATACAAATTTTCCAGACAAGGATTCAACATCCCGCTGCCGTCTCACCAACATACTAAAATGCCATTTCGATAAAGTCAGTTTTACGACAATTGTGAAAAATTAACAAACATACAGACAGAATGACCAAATTCATAAACATTTTTCAACTATATTGGATTGCCTCAGACATGTCTGAGTAATTTTTACATTATCCGCACAATTATTATTTTGGGGTTCCCAAATGTTTATCACCGTTTGTAATCAATAGGATTCCATTAACTATTGATTGGGTACTCCCAATGTAAGTATAAAAACCGTTCTAAATTATTTATGCATTCCCTCAAGATATACCATTTAAATTCACTGACACACACAAACACACAGGTGTCACTTCTAAAATATTCTATTAGAGGACAGGAATGATCAAAACGTGAAAATTATTAAAAACTAGAATTTGACTTACCGTACACATTCTTCTATACATTAATGTAGCGCACCGAATATGAGCGAAGATTTTTTGATTCATCGATGTTCTGTTGTTGACGCGGTTTCTCAGCGACTATTTGACTCATGAGTGCAAAACGTGGAAGAAGACACTTTTGTTGAGGAAGAAACTTTTAGTTTACGAACTTAGGTCCGGCAATGCTTATTACTGAACAACAACTAGTTATTGTATTCAAAAACATTATTAAAACCATAAAACTTAGTATGGAAATATTTTAGGATTTATAATGAATTAATTAAATTTTCATAGTTTGTTCAATGTAATTTTACTGTTGTGTCAACGCTCATCGATTTCTATTATACATTTGTTAAAATTAGTACTTTTTCATTTTCACTGTAAAACATACGTTTCGGCTATATAGAAAGCTATATAGAAAGCTATATAGAAAGAGTCATTTATGTTTGTCTGTCTGTGACGCTTGACAATGCATTTTGCGAAAAATTTTACCATATTGGCGACATATACGCTTGAGTTTCAGAAAATGTTAAATAAAAAATTATCGCCAAATTGACATAAATATCACCAAATTTACTAAAAATGTCTTCAAATTCAGGAAAATTTAATATGATGGAAAATTAAATAGACTTGTGTCATTGTAATGACGGACATCAAACTTTTCTCTTATCCTGTTGTCATATATTAAACAATTTACAAATGCAATTCAATGAAGAAATATTTTATGATATTTTTGTATAAGCTTCGCATCTGATGTTCAGTTTCAGAATTAGTTGCCTCAGCCTAGAAGTAGGTAGGGAAAGTAATGCTATTAGAATTTTAAATAACATAATTACAGTAATACGTTGACAATGCATGGAATATTTAATGAGACTGAATGTCTGAATTTTGATAATGTCACAATAAAGACTGTGAGGAAATTATTATAGAATGCAGCAGTTATTCTAGAATGCCAAGTCTTTTACTGTCTGTTAATCTTTAAGCATCCCAAACTTTAATCAGCTCTGTGCACTTATTTAAGATGCCCCGAAGGATCTTATATAAAGTGCATCAGAATAAAATATTTAAATCGTCGGTAAAAAAATATTTAAATTATTTAAATTAGAATGTCGTATTTGTGGCGTATCAAATTAGCTATTAAGACATATCATTGGATTTATTAAGGACGTAAGTTGCTGTTTAGAGCCTATAAAAAACTTATTTAGGGTGTACCAAAAGAGCTGATTTAGGGCGTATCAAAATAGATTATTTACGACGTATTAAAATATTATACACCTGCGCAATGGATGAAAGCGTATTTAGGGCATAATAGGGCAAATATCTAAGGTGTAATTAGGTGTTTATTTAGAGTGCAGTAAGCGCTCGCGTTTGTTTTGTTATTTATATGTATGTACACGTAACGGGCAACTGCGCCTTTCGAAAAATTTAATGAATGAATTCTGTTAATCTTTGCTTTAAATTCCGGACACCGACAGGTACAATTCCTTGTATTTTTATTAAGTTTCAGTATCGAGTCAAATATGAATAACCATTGATGTACGACCACTTCAAAAATTGCAGTATTCAACTTTGATTTCCTTTATTTTACTTTCAGTTTAAATATTTCAATGCATCATGAAGAGAATCCCAATCGTCATCTCCCACGGTCAATTTTAGGCATTTCAATAATTTAATTATATCGCAGCTTGTGTATAGATGAGCTTAGCTTTAAAAACTATACTTCTGAGCTTGAGCTCGTAAATGCTGCGCATTTGCCTCCGTATGCTTATTTAGGACATACAACGTCCACGCAGCGAACGTTTTGCAAACTTGTTTGAGACCGTGCAGAGTTCGAAGACATCTTTAAGCAATTATTTAGAAAATAACTGATAAGAATCTGCATATTTCTTTCAACATTTGATGGATGTGTTGTTTTATGATTTGTCTATAGGATTTATAATTGCCTAATTTTAATTATCCTGTGCGAAGGACAGGTATTCACTGCTAGTCTTAACACGAAAACAAACGACCTGCAATTACTAACGAAAATTAATAATATAAACACCATAATTTATCTATCTGTTTATCTATTTATCTCTGGGTAATGCTACTACAAAACGTTGCCAATCACTTTGTAGCCAAACGTTTGTGTACCAATCGCAGATAAACATTTATATCTATACATACTAATTGTCAAGTGTCCGTCTGTCCGTTTGTTTGTATGCCTGTCCGCCTGTCTGTCACGCTTTTTTAGGCACTTTCCGAATAGATAGAGACTTCCAATTTGGTACAAGGATCGGTCGTTCAATAGTCCCCCCCCCCCCGGAAAAATCGAATTTTTCGAAAACGTTCTACAGAGAGGGTGCTCTGCATCAAAATGTTCGAAAAGTGAAATGATAGGAAAACACACTTTACGATGAGATAGAGACTTAAAATTTAGTGTATGGGTAAACCGTTCGAAAGGAAGAAAGTGTGCAATTTCAGATTTTCATTATTTGCTACTCTAGGGGTGCCGCGAACTGAAATGTTCGATTTGCCGAACACATGAGAAACGCCTGCTTTAAAATTTGATAGAGGCTTGAAATTTGGTACATCGGCTAATCATTTAATGAAAACACTCAAGAAAATTTTTTTTTTAAATGTGTTCGTTTAAGGGAGAGCTCCAGAGAAAAACTTTCGAAAGGTGAAATGACGAGAAACCATGCTTCAAGAAGCGATCCAGTCTTCAAATTTGGTGTACGGGTAGATAGTTCGAAAGGACGAGCATGCCCAACTTCAGTTTTCCGATATTTTCTACTTTAAGAGGTGCCGCAAACCCAAATGTTCAATTTTCCGAATAAATGCGAAACGCCTCCTTTAAAAATGCAATAAAGGCTTGATATTTGGTACACGGGGAAATGATCTGATAAAAAACAGAAGATTAGAGTTTTTCAAAATTGTTCATTTTAGGGGGTGGCTACTCCACACAAAAACATTCGAAAAGTAAAATGATAGTAAAAATATGCTTCGCAATGTAATAGAAATTTCAAATTTGGTATATAGGCAGATAATTCAAAGAAAGGAAAGTGTGCAATAGAAAATTTCCGATATTTGTAATTTTGAAGGGTTCCACACACCAAAACGTTGGAAAAGTGAAATGATAGAAAAGCATGATTTTGAATGAGATAGATACTAATCTGGTGTATGGCGATATCGTTCGAAAGGGAAAATGTGTGCTATTTCAAATTTCCAATATTTGCCACTTTAGGGGGTGTCACACTCCAAGATGTTCGATTTGCTTAAGAAATGAGAAACGCCTAATTTAAAATTGGATAGAGGATTTAAATTTGTTATACAGGCTAATCATTTCATAAAAGACCCAAGACGAATAGAGTTTTACATAAATGTTCATTTAAGAGGGTGCTCCACATGCAAACGTTCGAAAAATGAAATGATAAAATTGCATGCTTCAGTATGAGATAGACACTTCAAATTTGGTGTGCGGGTAGATAGTTCGAAAGGAAGAAGGTGAGCAATTTCAGTTTTTTAATGTTTTCTTCGTTAGGGGGTCCCGCACACCAAAATTTTCGATTTTAAGAAAAAATGTGAAACATGAATTATTCAAAAATTTATGCTATTCAGGGGTTGCTAATTGTGAGACCGTTGATTTTCAACGGGTATTCGGCTAGTTTAGATGTGAACACTAAATTTTTCCGATCACCCATTGATTTCCACCTCCACTGCTGCTTGAATTTAGTGTTCATATTCAAAAACGGAGTGTTCTTAGCTAATTAAATTTTAGCCTTATTTCTTTTCTTTTCTTCTTACTTTTTTCTTTGAGTGGGATCAGCAGATTTACATTTATATTTAAAAAGATTGAACAACAAAAAAAAGCAGCTTTTGATATTCAAACCAAATTTTATTTCACAAGCATGGTGGCCAATGGAAAATAAAGAGGATAAAACGTAAAAGAAATAAAGAAAGTGTGAAAAGAAGGCGACCTCGTCAAAGTTAAGAATCTTTGGAAAACATTTGAAAAGAAAAATCATATTGGCTGCAAATTGACAGGAAACTCTACAGCAATCTGAAATCCATTGCTAAATTGTCAAAAATGACGCCACAAAGGAGCTAAGGATTTACAAGTTTTCAATTTCGTCGTATGACGGGTATACCTCTAGTCTCAGTAAATATTTTATGTTCTTTCTTGATAGGAATGTAATTTGCTATTTTGTTGAAACGGAGGCAGGCAGTGGCTGGAGTCCAAACATCATAAAAGACATTGAGAAAAGTAACTATTGGACAAGGCTTAAAGGAATGTATTTATTTTAAATGAAGACAGGGAAGTAGATGTAGGAAATATAAATAAGCTCAGAATATGAATACCACTAATGAGTTACGGCTGTTCAAGAAATACAATTTCTCAATATTTCAATGCACGAAATGTTCCAGACTCGATTACCTCATTCATTCGATTACCGCAACAATATTCCGGGTATAAAATTGTGTAATTAATTCATATAAGTTAGAGGAGGGACGGATAGAAGTGGAAATTGTATTTACTAGCGTACTGAGAATTGCATAAAAAAAATCTGATGTGAGCAGCACATGACTTTCCCTGTAGACTTATATTAACGTTCTCTTTATTTTAATTAAATTTATTGCACTTTTAATTCAATTTTCGTTCTCATTCGGTAACCGGTCTTATTTTCAAAGGTGGCGTAGGGAAAGTAAGAAAAACTAAAATATCTCGAGAACAGCTAGTCCTAGTGTAATGGGGTTGGTCTTATTCTTTTCGTCGTTAAAAATTACGCATTAAATCAGCATTTAATAGATATATTTGAGTATATCCAGTTCTTTGGTTTAGATTTGGATGATTTTTGCGGGCCATTTTGCAAAAAAAGGCAGATCATTTTTTCCCGTATCATACCAAAATCTAATCAACACCAGGTTAACCCACAAGTGACTCATCTACCGAATTTTGTGAAATTCGGTCCATTAGTTTTTCTGTTAGAGTGGATACAAACTTTTGCGAGTCATTTCGCAAAAAAAAGGCGGGTTCTTTTATCCCGAATCGTACCCAAAACTAATCAGCACCATACTCGCTTACAAGTAACTTACTTACCAAATTTTGTGAAATTCGGTCCATTAGTTTTTTAGTTAGAGTGGATACAAAATCTGCACAGACAGACACACAGACAGACATATACACAGACAGACAGACACACAGACACAGACAGACAAACACACAGACACACACACAGACGTCACGCTAAAAATAGTTTTTCGTATTCTAGAGGTCTCGAAACTTGTAGATCCGTCGAAAACTCGAGTTGCAATTTTCGGCATGATTCCAATACTTTCCCTATACATTACCATGTATTGCAGGGAAAGTAAAAAGTATGTGGACAGCACGAGACTTGCCTTATATTATATAATGGTTTTACTACTTTTACTGTAAATAAAATGTATAAGATCAACGGTACTGTGTTTTTAACGGTTGAATTGTACATTTGGCGATTTTCCAGACGACAGCACGTAAAACTATTTCAATGTACCCAATTAACTTACATTTCACGCAACTCTAAATAAACAATGACCAATATTTGTAGCATCCTCAATAAGCGATACAGTTCATATATTAAAATATTTTAATTAATTCTTGAATTAGGCGTCATTTTCATTAATTTAGCGTCATTTTTACAATTTTGATGATATTTTCATCAATCTGGGGCGAAATATTGCCAATACTTCCCTAGATAATTCGCCAAGTTCGTCAAAATTCATCACCAAGTGTTAGACAAACGTAGAGAAGAGCATTTCTTATATACTAAAAGGTATGTCCATCAAGTACTCAATTTACTTATATTTCGCGCAACTCTAAGTAAATATTTATCAATATTGATAGCATCCTCAATAAGCAACATAGTGTATGTATTAACATATTTTAATATTTATTTCACCAATTAGGCGTTATTTTCATTAATTTAGCGTAATTTTTGCAATTTCGGCGATATTTTGGACAATATCGGGTGAAATTACGCCGAATTGGCGACAAGTCGCTAAATTATTAGCCACGTTCGCAAAATGCATCAGAAAATGTTACAGGAAACGTAGAGAAAAGTATTTCTTATATATTAGAAATGCCCGTCATATGCCAGAAATCAGAATTTGCTAAACATTACTTCCCATTTGGAGTTATTTTTACCAATTTAGCGACATTTCTGTCACTTTGGCAGCATTTAAAATAGTTGCCAAGTTGGCGAAGTCTTGCAAAATTTCTCGCCAAGCGTTACGGACGGACGGAAAAATGGATTATCCTTATAGTCTACTCTTACGTTTTTTCCAAGGCAGTGAACTCAATTAATCGCCATTTCATGATTTAGCGTTGGTTTCATCAATTTTGAAAATTTTTATCAATTGGTTTATATTTTCCTCAATTTGGTAACATTTAAAAAGTCAGAAAGTTGGATATATTCCTACAAATTCGTCACCAAAATTTTGCTCAACATTGCGGATGGTAAAATAGGTTATTCTTATAGTAGATACTTACAACTTTCCAAGATATTGAATTTCTGTCAATTAGTCTCAATTTTCATTGATTTATCGTTATGTTTATCAATTTGGCGACATTTAAGAAACTCGCCAAGTTGGCGACATTTCTCCAAATTCTTCGCCAAAATCTCGCCAAGCGTTGTGGACGGAGAAATATGTCATTCTTATAGCAGATAAATGGCTATCGGCGTTCAAATACAAAAGTATTTCCCAAAGTATAAATTTGTTATGAATGGAACGAGCTGGATTCACGAGAATAATGTCACCAAATTTATCCCATGATATTACATATGATAAGTAAACATATTTCATAATAGTTAATATATTTTTATGGGATTTTTTGATACATTTATTAAAAAAATGTGCAATATCTCGAAAACGGTTCATGTTACCGTTCTAAAATTTATGTCAATCGTTTTCTAAGGGAAAAAATACATAAGAAAAACTATTTGCGTAACTATTTTGGTTAAAAGGTTTAATTTTTGGTGATTCTTTCAAAATTTCACACGAAATTTTAGGGGATTCGGGACATTCGATTGCGTTTAAAAGCAATAGTCTTGCAGTATTCACGGATTGTAATTTTTCTACCAAATTTTGTTCGACTCGTTCCTTTCCTTCGTGAGATATCGTCTCCACAGACTCACTGACACACACACATACATACTTTCAGACACACACTGACATTACCTAAAAAACGTTTGATTCGTTTTCATGGATACTCGAAACGTGTCCTCTCGTCGAAAACTGGAATTCGAATTTTCGTCCCCGTCACAATACTTTCTTTATATATTATACTATGTACATAAGGAAGTTAATTCAGAATAATTAAGTTCAGAATTTTAAATTAAACATTATTAAAAAATTTAAAAACAAAGGAAAAAAGTATTAAAATGCATAAGGCAGAAAAAAGTAAAATAGATTAGCCGATTTCAGAGACAAAACTCAGACTTTTCCTTTGGGATGCATGGCAGAGGAACCATATCAACAAAGGCAAGAAGACGGTTGTCGACACCAACAAAGGCAATAATCGTTACATTTGTCGTTGTGAAATTTCTGCCCTATTAGCCTAACTACAGAGGATGATTTTTCCTTTGGCACCGTTTTATACTGTAACTATTTTATTAATTTTTAGCTATGTTTTCAGCCGTTGACTTGTTCAATTTCAATGTATAGAATCGCTAGGCATTAATTGAAGAAAATGGAATAGCATGTATTTAGTAAAGTTCGTAGTAAGACATATTTCCCTTAATCTTAAATTGACTTAAATCAAACTTTTCCTCCCTTCTGTAAGGCTAATAATCCTAAATCCTAACTTCCAGGGAATTATAAGCAGCCAGAAAGGTAAAATTTAATTTCATATTAAATCAACTTAAGGACAAATCTTCTTGTCTGAATAAATAAACTAATCTTTACGACTTGTACATATGGCACATTACAATGAAACTCCATTATCACGTACTAGTGGGAATACTCGTCTAACATATCGTAATATATCTTCGCAAGAAAACCCTATGATATAAACTCTGATTCATTCCCCTCCAAAAAATCAGCGCAAAAGTGAAAATCAGGCACAGATGAAAAACGACTTCAACAACCTACTCCAAATTTTACAGTAGCATAGAATAGGACTCTGCCAAGTATTTGCATACAAAAAATAGAGTTTCGAATGTATACTTGCAGTTTAAAAATAAAAAAATGAAATAAACGGCGGGTCATAGTTTTGAATGTGAAATACCTGTCAATGAAGGAATATGATCTCCTTTCACACTAATGCAGATTTGGCAACGATGATTCATGCCATCGATTAAGACTTAATCGGTGGCATGAATTGGCCGGCGATCAGGCAGTAGTTTTCATCGAACATTTAGAAATTTCTCTCCCACCCATTTAAATGCTTTCTCGCAGCCCCAGGGGTGCACACACCCCAGGGGTTGAAGAATCACTGGATTAAGTGCTCAATGAGGTCGAAAGCCAGTGATTTCCACTATTGTATGAGAGCACGTTGAAGCTCTTGGGTATGCTTGAATTGGTTTGTCGAACTCTCCCGAGAGCATCTCATGTATGTTCTATTGGGTTCAGTTCGGGGAATACGCTGGCCACTCCATTTTCTAGATTTCCTCTGTTAGGGGTAATCTCGTTTATAATAAAAGCTTTATGTTACTGTACTTTGTCATCCATAAGAACAAACTCAGAACCTATTGCACCAGCATAAGGGCGAAAATAGGGATAAAGGTTTTTTTCGCGCTATCTTTGGTCAGCCAGAATACCGTTGAAGAAGAAATGGGGGTCAGTATGTCCGCCAAAAGACTTACCAACCCATACAAGGGTACAACCACCAGAAAATGAGTGGCGCTGGATGATGTTAATCGCTTGATATCGTGTATCAGATCGTGTATCCACATATCGTGTATCAACATAAAAATCCGTCGCTCGTCCAATTGCAAAGCGAACCTGGACTCATCGGTGATTAGGACATTGCTCCAATCGTCTATGGTCCAACTGACATGTTCCTGATACCATTGGAGACGGGCTGCTTTGTGCGTCACGGACAATAGAACACATATGGTTAGTCTCCGCACATAAAAGCCATATGCATATTCCTTCTCACAGTTGTAAAGAATACAGGCTTGTCTATCGCTGCAGGGAGGCTAGAACGTAAAGCAGGTGCTATTACTTGCCTGTTGGGTCTGAATAGAAACGCTAAGTAGCGGTCATCGGAAGATGCTGTAACTCGAAGGAGACCCGAGCCTGATCTTCTGCTAACTGTTCTGCTATTTTGAAATTAGGTTCATAAGAGTGAAATCAGAGAATGTTGGATTCTGAATAATTCAGCAACATTTCCAATAGATTGGCTGGATTCTAACCTACCCAAGGCTAACCATCGCTGACCATCATCTAAGCGTCTTCTTTTCGACGTATCGAATAAAATGGCTATTTCGGATTTTTACCCTTACGTCCGTAGTAGAAGTAAGTTCGGACAGAAAGAAACACCTGATTTTACCAACATGCTGATTTACGTATTTGGCATGGAGGCAGTTTCTATTATGCATGTATTTCTATATTTGAATATTGCACTCGAAGTGTACAGCAAGTGTAGTCCAATGAAATGTATTCAATCGCTCATGATCGGAGAATTTGCATTTCAAGCTTAATTTTGGGAGGGAATTGTATATATACAGTACAAGCCACACACATAAGATATAAGCTATAGTTAACTCAATTATAAACTGCAAACAGCCATCACTGTCCTCTTAGGTTTGGATAATATATCCAAGCAGGCACTGCAAAACATTCCATGATCAGCATACGCAAGTGTGGACCCCGTTGTCAGTTATCATTAAATTACATATATTTTTTAGAATATAAAAGAGAAGTATAAGAATTAATGAAAAACAACATTAAAAATGTAACGGTTGATTTAGTACTTTCAATTACTGTTGATACTCAATTCAGCTAAATTATCATGAAATCAACTTTTCTTCACTAGTAGCCTTTGACTTCTGGGTTTGTCAAATATTATGACTATTTCTAGAAAAGTTTTAACCAGTTACTTTTTTATCGAAAACAACGTTTAAATATGAATTTCGTCTTGTTTAGTTTGTTGCGAACTGCCTGACAATCTGTACTCCTTGACATGTGAATACAAACATAATAAATCTTATATAAATAATATTTTATGTTTACGAAAGCAAATTTTGTTTGTTTCAACTGTGGCTGTTTTAAAACACATAAAGTTAAAATATATTCAAGTTTCTAAGAATAGCAAATATGTCCCGAATATTTGAATAATTTTCTTCACAACTTTTAAGATTCGATTTTTGCCCATTGAAACATTACGACCTTTCTACCTGCATGAATAATTGATTTCTTTTCCTCTGATGGAAAGTTTTCAGGAGAAGCCAATTACTTTTGTAACCAGACACCGTATTTCCTGTTACAAGGATTCAAGTAACAAGATATTCACAACAAACTGCAGCGGATGCTTGTGATATAGCATTCGAACTTTATTTTTTCAGTATATTTTAGGTTTTTCTTTCAAAATGGAATTATATTTACTTAATATTGATGGATTTTGAACTTTGCGTGTGCATTATTCAATTGAATTATTTTCTTATGATTTTTTTATAAAACGCAGAAATGAATCTAAAAATATGTATTTCTAATAAAAACATTTCCTCCCCACAAAACAAAAAAGTTGCTGTGGACAGCACATGACTTTCCTTATATAAATCAATGAATTACTACTTCTACAGTCAAAAATTAATGTGTAGGATCCACGATACTGTGTTTTTATAGTTGAAGTGCACATTTGGTGATTTTCCGAATGACAACATGTAAACCTACTTCAAAATATAAGCAATATCGCCCATATATAAAATATTTTAATAATTAATTCATCAATTAGGCTTCGTTTTTATAAATTAACCGTCATTTTTGCAATTTTGACGATATTTTTGTCAATTTGGGGCGAAATATCGCCAAGTTGGAGATACTTTGTTAATTTTATCATCAAATGCATCACCACGTGTTACAGACAAACGGAGAGAAGAGCATTTCTAATATACTAGAAGCAATGCCCGTCATATGACGGAAATCAGCATTTGCTAAACATTACTTCCCATTTGGAGTCCTCTTTATCAATTTGGCGACATTTTTTGCACTTTAGCAACATTTAAAATTGTCGCTAAATTGGCGAAGTCTCTCTAAATTTCTTGTCAAATGTTACGGACGGACGGAGAAATGGGTTATTCTTAAAGTCTCTTCTTGTGTCATTTCCAAGATATTGAACTTTCAACAATTAGTCGTAATTTTCATTGATTTAGCATCATTTATTATTAATTTGGCGACAATTTTGTTACTTTGTCAACATCTAAAAATGTCGCCAAGATCAATGTCCGCCAAGTTCGTCCGCAAAATCTCGCCGAGCGCTATGGACGGAGAAATAAATTATTCTTATAGCAGATAAATGACTAATAGAGTCCAACTGCAAAAGTATTACCCAAAGTATCTTTCCTCATGAATAGAACGAGCTAGATCTACGAAAATGATGTTATCGCATGATATTACGTATGAAAAGTGAACATATTTCACAACAGTCAATATTTTATTTATTTTATGTGATTTTTTGATACATTTATTTGAAAAAGTGCAATTTCTCCAGAACGGTTCATGCTAATGTTCTGAAGTTTATGTTAACAGTTTACAAGTGTAAAATCACATAATAAATAACTATTTACATAATTTATATTTAAGGTATTGATTGTTTAATGATTTTTTTTTAAATTTCAATCGAAAATTTAGAGGGGTTCAGGACATTTGATTCCGTTTAAAAAAATCTGATGTGCAGCACTTGACTGTCCTTATATAATGCAATGAATTTACTACTTTTACAGTTAAAAAAATATTATTATTATAGTAGATACTTATATTCTTTCCAAGATGTTGAATTTTCTTTAATTAGTCGTCATTTTCTTTGATGTAGCGTCATTTTTATCCAATTACCGAGATTTTCGTTAATTTGGCAACATTTAAAAAGGTCGCCAACTTGGCGCCATTCCACCAGATCCGTCGCCAAAATCTCGCTAAGTGTTATGGACGGAGAAATAAGTTATTCTTACAGCAGATAAATGACTATTGGCGTTCAAATACAAAAGTATTACTCAAAGTATCTTTTTTCATGAAAGGAACGAGCTAGATCCACGAGAATGATGTCACCCAATTTATGGGACTGATATGGGAAGGACCTGATTTTCCTAATATAATGCAACGAATTTACTACTTTTACAGTAAAAAAAAATAGGATATTTTTATAGTAGATATTTATATTATTTCCAAGATATTGAATTTTCGTCAATTAGTTGCCATTTTCATTGATTTAGCGTCAATTTTATCCATTTGGCGAGTTTTTCGTTAATTTAGCGACATTCAAAAGAGTCGTCAATTTGGTGACATTCCACCATTCGGCACCAAAATTTCGCCAAGCGTTATGGACGGAGAAATAAGTTATTCTTACAGCAGATAAATGACTATTGGCGTTCAAATACTAAAGTGTTATTCAAAATATCCTGTCTCGTCAATGGAACGAGTTAGATCAACGAGAATGATATCACCACATTTATCGCATGCTATTACATACGAAAAGTGAACATGTTTCCTAACAGTTAATATTTTTTATTTTACTTGATTTTTTGATAAATTTATTTGAAAAGTGTGCAATATCTCGAGAACGGTTAATGCTAGCGCCCTACAGTTTATGTCAATCGTTTTCTAAGGAAAAATTACATAAGAAATGTCTATTTGCGTAACTTTATTAGAGGTTTTGGTTTTTTGATGATTTTTTCAAAATTTCACTCGAAAATTCTGGAAATTCTGAACATTCGATTGTGTTTAAAAACAATAGGCTTCCAGTATTCACGGATTGTGATTTTTGTACCGAATTTCATTCGAATTTCTCCATTGGCTCCCGAGATATCATCTCCACCGACTCACTGATACACACACACACACACCACTTCAAAAATGTTCGATTCATCATCAGGGATGCTTGAAACGTGCTCTCCCGTCTAAAGCTCGAATTCGAAGTTCCGATCCGGTCCTTATACATTATGTTTATAAGGAAAATAATAATAGTCTTCCAGTATTTGCGGATTGTAATTTTTGCACCAAAGTTCGTTCGAATCGCTCAATTCGTTCGTGAGCTATTGTCTCTACAGCCTGACTGGCACACACACACACACACACACACATCAAAAATGTTTGATGCGTGTCCAGGGATGCTTGAAATGTTCTATCCCGTCGAAAACTCAAATTCGAATTATTGATCCTGTCACAATACTTCCTTATACAGTATAATATGTATATAAGGAAAGTAATATGAATTTTGATAATTCTAATAGATTATAATGTTATGAACGTGTAAAATGTTCTCTATCACTGGAGTCACTTTTAAAAACCCAGACGGAGAAAGTGCCCATACTGGCTTCCCTGTGACGTGAACCTAATTTTGCCATATGCTGAATTTCGGAAGGAGGTTTTCACATTTAGCAATTTATCGCCAATTTGGCGACATTTGGTGACTTTCCGAAGTTTAAGAAACATATTGAAATAACGAATATTTTACGCGATATGAGACATTTCTAGAAGTTTCTGTGGGAAGTCTATGAAAAGGAGTCATCACTCAGTTGGAGAGCAGTTGACGTGATACGAGTTACATTGAACTTTGATATTCGTCAATGTTTTGAGAATAGTAGCGAGAATACTAACGGATGTTTTGTTAAATGGCTTTTGTCAAAGTTTTGAGAATAGTACCAGTTATTTTGTGAATTTAGTGGAGCATATAAGTGCTGTTTTGCAGTATATTGATTCTGTTCAAGCTGTGCCTTTGAATAAACGTGTAAGTTACCGATAAATTTTGAATCATTCTTGTATTTTAAGCTCACACTCACGATTCCAGGGGATACGTAGTACCAATAACTTTTCGTACTCATGCAATTAATTGTATGAAAAAATCTAATAAAAGCATATTCCAACAAAATCGTAATTACCCAAAACTACACAAATATTTGACTATGCTATCAGAACCTTATTGCCTATGAGCTGTCATAATTACTTTCACGGCAATCAATTTAAATGTAATAATATGATTGTGCATACATACAAAATGACATGTAAAATATTACTCATGTAATAAGTTCTATGATAAAATCTAATATATAAAAGCACACTCCAACACAATCGTAATTACACAAATATTTGACTATGCTATCAGAATCTTATTGCCTATGAGCTGTCATAAGTACTTTCACGGCAATCAATTTAAATGTAATAATATGATTGTGTATACTTACAAAATGATATGTAAAATATATTTCCCAAGCTGTAAGACATGAAAACATAATTATATAAATAAAATAATGACTTTCTAAAAAAAATGATTAAAATTTATATTAAATTTAGGTAATTCAGGAATGTACAGGAATAGTATTAACGCTTTCGAGAATATAGCCCTTCATTAGAGTTACTAAACATGTAACAGTGCGCTGAAGCGATAGAGTAAAACTTTTTTTTCCCAATGGCCAGGCACTAGACTCTAGCACTAGACTCTACGTCGACTTACGTCGTTTGCCCTATGTACGGCCGAAATCGTGAACCATTTTGCCGTCCTAGGACGTTGCCCCAGGCGCACCAGTGGGGGCGGAACACACTGCGCCCACAACACACAACATCCATGTCTTACGTGAAACTCGAACCCATAAGGTGCGGCCGATCGATCGCTGCAAACCCTCGCCGTGACCGTTCGACCACCACGTCGACTTAAATGAGCCAACAGCACACGGCGTTCCCAGGTGGTCACCCACCCAAGTACTATCCGCGCCCGATGCTGCTTAACTTCGGGAATCTAACGGGAACCGGTATTTTAAGTTACCGTTGGCTCGTAGAGTAAAACTTACAATTTTAAAAGTTGCATAAAATCAAAAGTCATGCAGACACAAATAAAAATTGAGAAAAGGCAAAGACTAGCAAAGATAAGAACTTAAAAGGCCGTGTAGGTAGATAGACGTGCATCGAATTTAACAATTACGGATGTGAGTATTTATGTACGTAGAAAACGATTTAACTTTTATAGAATCCAGGAGAAGCCGCCAGGTAAAACAAAGTTTTCGTACGGAGTCAAAATTGCAACGAAAACTCCAATAAAATTAAATGAACAAAGATTCACCAACTATAAGATTTTAGAGTTATTACTACGTATTTAAATGAACATCTTATCCAATAAAAGAACAAATTGTTCATTTAGAACGGATTGGGATAAAGCAGTGATTGATTTCTCAATTTTATTTTCAACATATAAATATGTTGAAAGTAAAAATAGTCTGTTTGTTTTTGTGGTTCCTTTATACAATTCCACAATTTTTTACCAATAATTTAAAACTATTTAATAGGATGAGGATAAATATTGTTTTATTGTTGCTTTCCATACATATCTAGTACAATATATAAGAAAAGTATTGTGACAGGATGAAAATTTTAATTCTGTTTCCGACGGAAGAGTTCGTTTCAAACATACTTGAAATCGAATAAATCGCTTGGAAAGTGATATGTGGGTGGGGCATGGGGGCGAAATCTCACGAATGAATGAAGCGTTTTGAACAAAATTTGGTACAAAAGTTATAATCCTTGAAAACTGGAAGCCTATTGATATTAAATGCAATCGAGTGTATGTTCGTAAATACTACAATATTTTTAATGAGTATTTGAAAAAATAAAACAAAAAATCATATCCTTCAATTATGTTGCGTGAATAATTAAGTAATCAAAAAATAATTAGTGTGAAATAGGTTCACTCTCCCATTCACGAGCGAAGACATTTTGTGTAATGGTTTTGCATTTTGACGACTAATAATTCGCTGACAGCGATTAATAATGTAAACACCTTGATTTATCTGTCTATCTATCTATCTCTGGGTAGCGCTGCTACAAAATGTTGCCAAACGTGTTTCAATCACTGATGAATATTTCATAAACTCTGGAGCTTTACGAGCGTATGGCACTATATACTGAAAGGGAGTCCAGGGTGTGTGCGGCCCTTCCCCTACATAATGAAATGACTATATTCTTTCACAGCAAAAAAACTGCGAGGAAACCATGGAGCTTTATGAGCGTATAACATCAAATACTGAAAGTGTGTCCATGATATGGGTAGCCCATTCTTTACGTAATGCAATGATTATACTTCTTTCACAGCAAAAAACTGTGATGTAGCCATGGAGCTTTATGTATAGTATGACATCAGATACTGAAAGCGTTACCCATGATCTATCTCTGGGTAACGCTGCTACAAAATGTTGCCAAACGTGTTTCAATCACTGATGAATATTTCATAAACTCTGGAGCTTTACGAGCGTATGACACCATATACTGAAAGGGAGTTCAGGGTGTGTGCGGCCCTTCCCCTACATAATGAAATGACTATATTCTTTCACAGCAAAAAAACTGCGAGGATACCATGGAGCTTTATGAGCGTATAACATCAAATACTGAAAGTGTGTCCATGATATGGGTAGCCCATTCTTTACGTAATGCAATGATTATACTTCTTTCACAGCGAAAAACTGTGATGTAGCCATGGAGCTTTATGTATAGTATGACATCAGATACTGAAAGTGAGACCATGATGTTCTTTTATTTCTTATCGTTTTATAAATTTTTATTTGAGATATTCCACTCAACTAGGTAAATACACTAAACAAAAGTAGGAAACTTTCTTGAGTGTTTTATGTTTATTACTTGTATGGCATAATGCCGGCGTGTCTAACCAGTTTATGTATAAGAAACGCCCTTTTTTGCATTTGTTTGTAACGCTTGGTAATCAATTTGGCAATATTGGCAAGTCATTTAGCGAAATATTGACAAGATTCAAGACATGTCGTTAAAATTGCATAAATAACACTAAATTGATGGCAAATTTATAAACCAATTGTTAACATTTTTTCGTAAATGGAGGATACTGTTTATTGCAGATGCTATCAGTACTGAACATTGTCAATTAAAGATTTGAATTATAAGTTAATTGGATACATCAAAATAGTTTTACATGTTGTCATCCATAAAAGCGTCAAATATAGAATTCGACCTTGAAAACATTGCGCTGCAGATTTCATACATCCAGTGACCCAAGTAAGTAATGGAACAAAATTTTTGTATTAATAATTATTGTTACTGATGATTTTGAAAAAGAAATGATATTTTGTCAAAAGTATATTTATCATCTTAGCGTTCATATGTCGTTGAATGCATTTTATTTTACTTTCACTCCCCTGCTCTCAGTAATCAAAGGATACCATTGAGATGAATAGACGTTGCAGCAACTTTTTCACTGTCTGGAGAGAGCAGCTTTTAATTTTTTCGGGTCATTGGTTGGTCACTAGTTATTTTTTCAACTCACTGGAAATAATACATAATAATACATAATATGTATACTAATAATTGTTGCTACTGAGTATTTTATAAAAAATGGTATTTAGTCAATTGTATATATCATCTTAACGTTAATGTAGCGTTGCATGCATTTTATTTCACTTTCACTCCCCTGTTCTCTGTAATCAATGAATGCCATTAAGATAGATGAATGGATGTTGCAGCAATTTTTTCACTGTATGAAGAGAGCAAACTTTTAATTTTTCCGAGTCATTGGTTGGTCACCAGTTATTTTTTCAACTCACTTGAAATAATGCATAACAATCCATCATCTTTGTACTAATAATCGTTGTTAAAAAAATTGATATTTAGTCAATTGTATATAATCATCTTAGCGGTTATATGTCGTTGCATGCATTTTATTTCACTTTCACTCCCCTGCTCTCTGTAATTAAAGTATGCCATTGAGCTAGAAGAATGGATGTTGCAGCAATTTTTTCACTGTCTGGAAAGATCAACTTTTAATTTTCCCAGATCATTGGTTAGTCACCAGTTATTTTTTCAACTCACTTGAAATAATATATAATCATACAAGTATATGATATATGCTGTTCGCGGAACTAGAGAGCTTCAAAATTTTAATCACTTCAGTATCAGGATTTTCACAAATGATAGAATACATGTATAAGTACCTATGTACAAAGTTTAGACATCCATTTTCAAAAGCCAATACATTTACGGAATCTGTACGACAGCATAATTTTTCGAGCGGTTGCTACTTCACCCATAACAAAGCCTAAGTAACACTGAAAAAATGTTATCTTCCCAGTCTAATCGAGATTTTACGGGAACATCAAAGTAAATTGTGTATGTTAAATTATATGTACAGGTGGCCTCGTGTCCCAGTCGAAGGTGACAATAATTAGCAGAAATATAGGTACCGGTAAAGGTAGCTTTAGGGAAAACTTTGATTTGTAAACAAACTCTTTATGCAGTGAATAACAAGAAATCCCAGAAAAAAGAGTGATCATGATTATGGTTCTAGGTGAAGCAGAAAAAAAATATTGAGAGTAAAATGACCATCCTACTTTTGCAGTTTCAAATTGAAATTTCAGCATTTTTACAAAGATTTTGGGGAGTGACAATTACTCTCGTCATCCTCTCTCAACTACGCATTGACAGTCATCTGCAGGTTAAGGAGCACTAAATTTTCTCAATACTACTTTTATAGTGTCATATTCTTTACCCCCACTTAATAATTAGTATTATTCCAAATCTTTAGGAACATCCAATAAAGACAAAGTTTGTCATCACACCTGGATAATTCTAAGACACATTTAAATATATGATAAAAAAATCTGATGTCGGCAGCATCTGACTTTCCCTGCATACATCAATAACGTCCGTTGTTTTATACATTACAAACTAACGATGTACAAGGTAGATGGCAAAGTTGTTAATAAACACTTGGCAACGTTCTGGAAGACAATGTACAAAACTATTTTGATTTCATCTAAATTTAACTTGATAATTATAAATATTGTTAGCATTCGCTAAGCAATACACTTTGTATATTAAACAATTTCAATCATTAGGAAATATTGAATTTACAACTGTTTTGAGATCCTTTTAGTTAATTAAACGTAATTTTGCCGATTTGGCAACATTCTCAAGAAGTTGCTATATTGACAATTTTTCACGAAATTTATCGCCAAGGTCAAATACTAGATTACATGCTACTTATATTAATTTCATACTACTATTCTGATAAATTCCCGAAAGCGTACTATTTCTAGACAACGGTTCATGATAAAGCTCCAAATTCAGTGCCTTTTATATTCTAATGATAAAATGGAGACGCAATTAAATATTTAAAATCCTTGCATTAGTTCTTCAATGAATTTTTAAAAAATCATTCGAAAATTGCAGGCTTTAACGAATATTCAATCCCATTTGAAATCCATAGGTATCCTGCATTAACAGATTATAATAATTATACCAGTTTTTTAATTGATCCATTCTGTCATAAGGTAATATTGTCCTTATCAAAATTTACCAGTATAGGACTTACCTATGATGCCGCCACTAAGGGTGGAGCATGTAAGCTCCCGGTTCTCAAGCTCGGACTACGAACACACAAAACATAAAGAAACACACATGCTTAATTGCTCAATTTATTTTAATATTTTACTTAATAGATATCTATTATATCTGGAGTAACTATGCTATAATTAAATCAATTACTAAAAGACACATAATACTGACAATATTACATTAATAGCTATATATATATTTACACACATAATATCTTTGATTTAAATTTCTTAAAAACAGTTTCCTTTAAACAATCGATAAAGAATAGTTCTTATAGTTCAATATTACGAACTCGTTCATATGGTCTACTCATATGAACTGGTAGTCAATTATTTTAATAATCGTTAAAGGTGTGCCTTCCGTGCTAATAGTGACAATTGAAAGTTGGTTACCTTTACTCTTTGTTACGTGCATATTCGTGCCATCTCAATGATGTGGGAAAATCGTTGCACTTCGCGTACTTGCGCAGGCTACCATTCTATTGCTCACAATCTACAGACACTTTTTTCACAAAAACCAAAAACATGATGCTGACTCGTTCGAAAGTTTTAAGACGACTACCAAAAACTTCAGGTGCGTCTAGGACGCTGTCGAAATTGCATCTGTGGAAAGTTCTAGAACATTCTCGCCAAGCTTTTTCTTTTCACATTGTAGTGTTGTTGTTGATTCGTTGAAGTGAAGAAGGGGATGCGCTGCTTATTTATGTTTGTATTGCCATTGGCTCCCTCCGCAGCATTTAAATAGCTCATTAACTAGGTTGGCATCCGCAATTGGAATTTCGAAATGGCTAGGTTGGCATCCGTAATTGGAATATAACATGTAATACAAATATTGTGTTACATGATATCCCCCCTTGCAGAGAGAAAATTTCAGCACACGGTAAACATTGCACTGAATACATATGTGTACACATTGCGGCTACTGTGGAAATGTTGCTTTGATCCACTGCACATATATCTGTCACAGAAATGCAGATCACCGCATGTAAGACACACTATATTGTAACATTGACATACGTATATCGGTGCATTACAACCGACATGTCACTAAAATGAAGGCACTCACTGTTCAGAAGATACACCATCGTACTTGGTAACACATATACTGCTGTACATGAAGAAATTATCACTGTTCGGAAGGCACACTATATTGTCACATGGAATTATCACGAGCACGGAAGACACCTTATTGTCACATGGAATTATCATGAGCACGGAAGACACCTTATTGTCACATTGAATTATCATGAGCACGGAAGACACCTTATTGTCACATGGAATTATCATGAGCACGGAAGACACCTTATTGTCACATGGAATTATCATGAGCACGGAAGACACCTTATTCTCACATGGAATTATCATGAGCACGGAAGACACCTTATTGTCACATTGAATTATCATGAGCATGGAAGAATGAGTCACCATCCTGTGACTTAACTTTCAAAGTTCCGGTACTTCAATATTTATATTTTCATTATGTTGCTTCGTACAGTCTATTGTACACTTCAAATGAAGACTATATCATAATTGTTATTTGCATTTCTATTTATATACAATTTCACAACATTACATTAAACTATACACAATTCATTACCTTGATTTCTCATTTTCACAGACGTAAATAATTTTTCGACAATTTTTTAGCTGTATATATTTCTTATTTGTTACAATGAATAACATATTATATATTTTTGTGTGTATAAATCATGACTCTTTTGAACACCATATTTATATCATATTACATCGCGGCATTCAAAATATCAAATATATATACTCATTTCGCAACTCCAAACTACTGTGCATCTCATAATACGCATTTTACATTCCCTCTTCGACTGCCCTTTCGTGTGACACAACTGCGCGTAAGGGAGGGAGAAAAGAAAAAAGAAAAAATTTCGCTTGACCCGTAGCTTTTCTCTGTTCCTCTCAACGTGTTTCTATGGCAACTGCGAATCTGTTGACCCCCACGGCGAGCCTTGAATGAGTGTCTTCATTGTTTGCAGAGCGCAAACTTACGTAAAAGGGATTTTAACTGCCTTTTGCATGTATCGCTAAAGATTTAATCGTTATCGTGTAACTTTGGCGGTATTTTCTTCTCAAGCGCGGGCTTTTAGACTGTGCGGTGGTGAATGTACGAGCTAACATTGACGCGGGAGGTTTTACGTGTATCCTTTTAAGGAATTTACTTACAGTTATATTTTATGTGTATCATATTATATATTTATTTTACATATGTTGTTATTAATTCTATTTAATTTGATATATATATATTTTTTTTTATTATTATTATCTTATGACCTTAACACAGATCTGACTGTTGAATTATTATTTTGATTTCATGTACCTCTAATTTATTGGATTTATTTATCCCTTGTTGCAACAACGCGTGATATATTATTTTATGTGTAGTATTATGAATATACCATGCTTTTGTTATGTTATTGATATAACTGACTTTATGTTCCCGTTTCAGCATAACTTTACATATTTATTTATTTAAATATAATTCTTTCATATTTGATTTTATCTGTTATTTCTTTTTTTTATTTACTGTGATGTCTAATTAATGCAATAATTTATTAACATACTCAATCATTTATCATTTACATACAAATCAATGTGTTTTCCTAATGTATTTTATTTTTTATATACCGGCCGGTATTTTTAACTAACTATAATTGCCTGCAATTATAATTTTAAAATTTGATACATTGATTGTATGCTTACAATAGAACTTTTTTTGTGTTATTCTCGTACTATGCATGGGAGATTTTCTCCGATGTTTATTTTTAGCCTGGATATTTACTTTGAAGGTGACTAGCTTTCGCCGAACAATGGCCATATATGGAACTGTTACGCTGACTGTGAAGGCTAGGAAACTACTCTTACTTCTTCAAGTTTATTAATCCATTTATGTAATTAACTTTTATTTTGTTTTCCAGATTGCGTGTTTTTGTAAAAGGTCTGTATACACTATTTATGCAATATATTTATTAATTTACTAATTATTATTTATATCAGCTGTGACTGTTTATTTTGACTTCACACTTTTATTTATTTATTTATTTATGATTTTGCTTTTATTCTGTCAGCTTTTTATGAGGTATTTGATTAATACTTTTATGATTTTGAATATTATATACTTGCGTTTACCATGTTCCATGACTTTATTTTGAATTTTATTAATTATGTTATACAATTTTTTCAAAACCCGCACAAGAAAAGGAAACAGTGCATATACTTCATCAGCATGTTACCATTGGAAACAAAATTTGCCACTTCCTCGTTGACCTCTACAGCCATTCATCATCTGTTATCAATAAAGACACATGACCATCAAGATTCTTGAATTGTCAACTCCCTATTACGACACTCCTACCCTTAATTCATCAGTCACCGTACAAGTAATACAAATTGAAAGTAAGTAAAATTTATTTATTTCTCTCTCTCTCTTTCTTACAACACATGTTAGTTTATTTTATTTTAGAACATTGAGGGGTATTGTATGTATTATTTATCACTTCTACATATTTTTTCTGATATTTATTGCTCTATATATAAGTTATGTATCTATACATAAATGTTTATTTATTACCTATATTTTTGTTTTATCCTCATATTTACAAAATCCTCATATTTATTTTACAAAAATATTATCCTCATATTAATTTTACAAAATATATTATCCTCATATTTGTTTTACAAAAAATATTATCCTCATATTTATTTTACAACATATATTATCCTCATATTTGTTTTACAAAAAATATTATCCTCATATTTATTTTACAAAATAACTGCCGTACGAGTTCGTATGTCCGAATCTCCCTGCTCTTATCCCCACTTACATAGTATTTGACAATGTCCATTTTTATAACGTAGACTAATTTTTATTTTGTTTGGAAGGGAAAAAACATTTATTTACTATTTTCTTTCACTTCAAAATTTTCCGAGTCTCCGTTTTTATTTTGTTCTCAAACATTTTAATTTCCTGAAATCATTATTGTATTACATATTATTTATACTTCAGAGATCTTTTATTTTTTTTTTTATTTTTTTTTTTTTTTTACGTCCACTGAATTATTTACTTTACTTATATTTTCTAAGATTAAATTTATTTATTTTACTTATATTTTCATATAAATTATTTATCTTTTATCATTGTCCGTTCATTTATTTAATATCTACTTGCATAAAAGGGACGGGAATCTAGAACTTTTTAATTTTGCTGTACTGCTACTTGATGAAACGCTGATAATTTTAATAAAATGGGCTGGCGCTAATACTTTTACGTTGTACACGTTGATACTTATTGACAACATTACTGCTAACCAGTCAACCCGCTGATAAACTTTCCTACTGTTCTTTTTTTTGTTGCTGTTGTTGCAGAAAAATCCATGATTTAAAAATTCCTATCCGCTGGACTTGCCTTCCTCCAGACAATTTTTTTTGAAGTTTTATTTAATTTTGCGATTTTGTTGACTACCGTGCATTTTGGATAACTATCATGCCTATCCTCACACTAAGTCTTCACTACTACACACTTTCCTCAACACTACAGTTTTCACAATATACCATACATAATATACAATACACAATACATACTAAAATAACCATATACTTTTGCTGCCCTATGTTTTGCACATATTGTGGCACTATGCTATTTGTAACACACTTGTTGTCTATTTACTTATTTATCACTTAATTTTGAAAGTTGCTCTATCTACATAAATTTTCTATTATTATAATTATATTCATTTTCTTTACATTAACCAAAAATATCTATTTGTAGACTACCTTCCAACTTAATTTTTACATTTACTGTAGACTACCAAAATTATTTCAAAATGCTTTCCAATTTAATTTCAAAATATTGTAGGAAACTAATATATTTTATAATACCATCTAATTTAATTTAAAAATCATTATAGACTGCTACACATCTTGTAGAATGCTTTCGAATACTATTTTTTGCGTGTCCTTAGATTATAACGTCTAGTACTCCCATCATTTGGATTATTGGCGTTATATTCTTTGTTTACATGCGATTGACTTCTGTCAACAGTTCGCCGTGTTTGTTTACTTTGTAAATACTTTTTACGCGGCTCTGCTTTATATAATTTATTCGCGTGAACAACTATCCATTTTTTATTTGGATCGTTCATAGGTGTGATAGCGTAATTATTGTTACGGATCACCTTTACGATGCGATATGGCCCTTGAAATTTTTTTTGTAATGCTGTGGTGGGTCTGAGGTTTTTTAAATAAACAATTTGTCCTTTTAATAATTTCTGCTGTCTAACTCTTTTAAAAATTCTTTCTTGGCGACTTTGGGCTTGAATTTGTTTTCGTTTTGTATATCTATTAATTTTTTCCGCTAAAGTAAGTGCTTCACTGACGTCATTATCATATTCAGTTTTAGTTAAATTCGGACTGTCATCCGGGTCCGCTATTTCCAGATTATTTTCTCCGGGTAATTTCAAATCTCTGGTAAGAAACAAAATAGCGGGACTGTGGTCTATATTTGCGCTGGGTGTTGCATTATGAAATAATTTTACATATGGCAAGACTTTGTGCCAATTAAATGTTTGGTCAGCCATTGCTGCCAAAGAATTTTTTATTCCTAAGTGGCTTCTTTCTAAAATTGCATTTGAGCTAGGTTTGTAAATAGACGTATACTTTATTTTTATACCATGTTGCTCTGCGAATTTTTTAAATTCCTCGCTTTTTAAATTGCCTCCCATTATCGGTCAGCAGCCACATAGGAACGCCATTATGTGAAATCCAATTCGTTAGGACCTGTAATACACTCGCAGTTGTAATATTTCTCACGGGTACTGCCTCCAGGAATCTCGAGTAATGGTCTATCATCGTTATGATGTACTCGTGCTGTCCGTTACTTCTCGGTAGCTTCCCTACAATGTCTAATGCCACCGTGTGATTTTGTTGACATGGACGTGGCACATGTTGTAATGGCATAGGTCTTATAGCCTTATTTTTGTAACATAAACATGCATCACATGATGCGCAAAAATTCTTTACATCACTGTATGCCCCTTTCCAGTAATACTTTCTATTCAGAATTTGATATGTTTTTTCTACTCCAAAATGTGGTGTATGAGCTAACTCAATAACTGCAAATTTTAGACTGTGAGGTATTAGAATTCTGTCCTTTTGCATAGGATTTCTGATATTTCTAGCAGTCTTTATCATAATTAATAATGTATTTACATCTCTATAGTATTTATTTACATATTTTGGCTGTTTACATTTTGCATTTAGTCCGTTAATAATTTTCTTTATCTCTCTATCTTTTGCTTGCTCTTCTAAAATTTTGGCTGTTGTTATAGCGCTGTCATTAGCAATAATGTTATTTATTAATTTAGTCTTAGTTTGTTCAGAAAAAATTTGGCGTGACATAAAATCACTGGGATTATCTTGTCCTTTAATATATTTGATGTCAAATGAATATTGTTGTAAATTTAATAACCATCTTGCGATTAAATCAGAATTTTGATTTTCCAAATTAATAAAGTGCGTTAACGCTTTAGAATCAGTAAATACCGTAAAATGCGTACCATATAAAAAATCTTTGAAATGTATTATAGCGTCGTGAATTGCTAGCAATTCTAGTTTCATGCTCGGATATTTCTTTTCACTGTCTGAAAGTTTCCTGCTATAATACTCGATAGGATGAAAATTTCCATTCACTGATTGAAGTAAAATTCCTGACGCGGCTACTTTTGAACAATCAGTCGACAAAAAGAACGCCTTTGACATATCAGCTGCCTTGACTACCGGTTTCGATAAAATCGCGTTTTGCAATGTTACAAACGCTTCTTCGCATTTCTCCGTCCATATAAATTTCTTATCTTTCTTTGTTAACTCAATTAATGGATTGCATAGCTCAGAAAAATTTGGTATGATCTGCCTAAAATAATTACATAAACCTAAAAATGATTTTACTTTTTTTACTGTCGTTGGCACAGGGAAATTCGTTATTTTTTGTACATTATCATCTGAAGGTGTTATGCCTTCCTTACTAATCTTAAATCCTAGAAATTTAATGTTCTCTTTACACATTTGTAATTTTGAAGGGTCAATGGTTAAACCAAATTTAGCTAATCTCGAAAATACCGTTTTTAATTTCTCCAACATTTTCTCGAATGAATTTGCGGCAATTACAATATCATCTAAATAAAATTCAATTTTCTGATCTTTTAAATCTCCTAAGCATTTCATCATTAGTAATGAGAAATAGGCTGATGAGTTTTTTGCACCAAAAGGCATTCTATTAGGGCTATAGGCGGCTTCCTTCGTTACGAATGTGAGTATCGACTCATATTCAGGTTTGATTTTTATCTGAAAAAACGCGGCTTTTAAATCAATTACAGTATATAATTTGTGGCCTGCGATGTTGTGCAGAATGTTGCTAATTTTACCAATATTTACGGGCAGTAATTCAGTAATCTGATTAAGTAGCCTGTAATCTACGGCTAAACGATATTTTTGTTCTTTATTGGCATCATTACTATTAATACTGGCTTTCTTCTTTATCAATAAGCATGGGAACGCATAATTACTTGTAGATTTTTCTATAATTCCAGCTTCACACAATTGTTTTATCTCACTTTCTAGTACAGGTTTTAACATTTTTGGCAAGGGATAAGGTTTACATTGAATTGGGTATTGGTGTAGTAATTTAAATTCCGGTACTATTTCTTCCGTCATTCCCAGCGTTTTGTATGATTTCGAAAATACATCATAATTTTGTAACAGTAATTTTAGCAATGTATGTTTTTCATTTTCTTGTAAGTGATCTAGTTTAAAATCTTGCGGTGTTAATTCCGCTTTTCGTAACGCTGAAATGTCCATTTTTTGTGGATCATTTAAGCTTTCGATATTGTTAATCTGTAAAATTTTATCAGTATCATGTTTCTCTTCATAAATTTCAAACTGCGGTGTTACAGTACCAAATATCATATTTTTATTTAGATGAATCTCTTCTTCTGTTTTGTTTGTTAAAAGAGTAGAAATAAATTTTCTATTATTTACATAATGTAAAGAATGCTCAGCGTGTAAATCTTTTAATGAATTTGTAATATTTAACAATACCTCCTTATCCTCAAAATAGTTTTCATTTAATTTTAATTTTATTGATTTTGTTTCTTTAGGTAGTAATTTAATTTTATGCGCTAAGCTTGCATTTAAGCATTGAATATGTTCAACTCTTGTATAATTATTTTCTGGTTCCTGTGCTTTTTTCTGATTTTTGTCTTGAAATGGTATAGATATGGATTCTTTGACAAACTTTAATATTAATTTATTTGTGTCAATTATGGCATGATGATTTTTGAGAAAATCAAATCCTAAGATTATTTCATAGGGTGTGTTGTTTAATTGTTTAGTTATGAAAAAAGAATTTTTGCATCTTTTGTTTTCAATTTTAAAGCTAAAGCTGATGCATTTTGAAAATTGAATGTTTTCTTTGGTCATAGTCTGTATTTTTACTTGTCTAGATAAATAGTTAATTTTAATTTTATTTTTGATTTTTTGAAAAATGTTATCTGATAATAAAGTGACACTTGCGCCACTATCTATGAGAGCCACTGTTTTTATATTTTCTAAATTAATGTTAATCATTGGCAATGCGTCACTCTGTCCATATGTTGAATTCAGTAGATGTTCATTTAAATTTTGTGCATCCTTATTAATTTTGCTTGCAATTTTATGGGATCTCGAATCCTTATTTGATGCCTTATAACTTTCTGTTTGTCTTTTATTTCGAGGTCCCTTTCTTAGTTTAAATATTCATTATTCTGATATTGCCTATGATTGCTTTCATAATGTGGTCCATTATTCTGATATGATCTTCTGTTATTACTTTGAAATTGTCTGTTATTTCCTGCACGCCGCCGTATTCCCCGGTTATTTATGAAATTACCTCTTCTGAAATTCGCCCTAATATAGTGTGCATAATTATTTTGAATAGTGGGTCTTTGTTGAAAATTGGTAGTTTCTTGACTGCTGTTTTCATTTGTGAATGCCCTTTTTAAATTATTTTGTACTTTTTGCAGCGTAAAACATTCTGACATCCAGTGATTGTTGCGACCGCACGCTATACAGAATTTCTGTGGCGGCTTTTCTGCATTATTTTCAGTTTTTACATGATTTATTTCTACATTCTCAATTATTTTATTTTCTATTTCAATACTATTTATACAATCACTATCTTCCTCCAATGCGGATTCTATCACCTCAGCTATTTTCACTGCTTCGTCAAAGGTTTTCGGGTCATTTTTTTTTATTTCTGTTCTTAAATCTTCTCTGACTATCTGTAAAAATTTGGTGAGTTTAATTTTCTCTGTAATTTTTTTTACATTTGCGTCCATTGTTTCATCTACTTCTAGAAAAATTATCGCCTGGTTTTCGATTTCTTGTGCAAGTTCCTTAATTGTCATATTTGGTAAATGTTTCAGATTGTTAAAATTGTTGTGTTTTTGCACTAATGTTTGTTTCCTTTCAAATTTGTTTTTTAATAACTCCATGAATTTTTCATATGATTTTTCCTTTTGCAGGGCAATATTTTCTGCTAGAAATTGCTGAGCCTTTCCCTTTAATCTTGATTTGACAATTATGATTTTCTCTTGTTCGGACCATGATGTTAAATCCGCTATTTCCTTAAATTGTATGATAAAGAAATTGACATTATTTTCTTTTTGTCCATCAAATGATGGTAACATCTGCATAATTGGCAACGATGTATTTTGCTGCGCTTGATTTGCGGGCATCTGTATCTGGATCGCGTTATTTGCCGAACTATCTGTTATACTGCTATTTACATTAATCGGCGGATCTTGCCTCGCTCTTTTATTTGTTTGCCTAGTTTTATTCGGCGCCATGATTTAATACACTGTTATACAATTCTGACTCTATATTAAATATTTATGCTAATACATACATATATATACAATCATATAATACATATTTAAATTATCATTTTCATGCATTTTCTTATCGTTCTACTGAGTTATATCTCATTATTAAATTCATTGTTAAATTCAATATTACATTCCACTTATTATTAAATTCACTTTTATATTCAAACTCATTATTAAATTTATTATTATATTCAAACTCATTTTTAAATTTAATTTTGCCTTTTACTTATATTTTTTTACTTTGTCTTATGACAATTAATTCTCTCCGAGCTTGACCACATACGGCACCAATTCGCGCGGCGACATCATGTCATAAGGTAATATTGTCCTTATCAAAATTTACTAGTATAGGACTTACCTATGATGCCGCCACTAAGGGAGGAGCATGTAAGCTCCCGGTTCTCAAGCTCGGACTACGAACACACAAAACATAAAGAAACACACATGCTTAATTGCTCAATTTATTTTAATATTTTACTTAATAGATATCTATTATATCTGGAGTAACTATGCTATAATTAAATCAATTACTAAAAGACACATAATACTGACAATATTACATTAATAGCTATATATATATTTACACACATAATATCTTTGATTTAAATTTCTTAAAAACAGTTTCCTTTAAACAATCGATAAAGAATAGTTCTTATAGTTCAATATTACGAACTCGTTCATATGGTCTACTCATATGAACTGGTAGTCAATTATTTTAATAATCGTTAAAGGTGTGCCTTCCGTGCTAATAGTGACAATTGAAAGTTGGTTACCTTTACTCTTTGTTACGTGCATATTCGTGCCATCTCAATGATGTGGGAAAATCGTTGCACTTCGCGTACTTGCGCAGGCTACCATTCTATTGCTCACAATCTACAGACACTTTTTTCACAAAAACCAAAAACATGATGCTGACTCGTTCGAAAGTTTTAAGACGACTACCAAAAACTTCAGGTGCGTCTAGGACGCTGTCGAAATTGCATCTGTGGAAAGTTCTAGAACATTCTCCCCAAGCTTTTTCTTTTCACATTGTAGTGTCGTTGTTGATTCGTTGAAGTGAAGAAGGGGATGCGCTGCTTATTTATGTTTGTATTGCCATTGGCTCCCTCCGCAGCATTTAAATAGCTCATTAACTAGGTTGGCATCCGCAATTGGAATTTCGAAATGGCTAGGTTGGCATCCGTAATTGGAATATAACATGTAATACAAATATTGTGTTACATGATGGAATATAACATGTAATACAAATATTGTGTTACACATTCGCTCGTGAAATATCGTTACTACCGACTGATAGATTCTATAGAATACAGTATCTAATACCCGACATAGACTAACATATATGCACATACATACACGCAGAAATCAACTTATAAACATTTGATTCGAGTTCAGCTATGCTTAAAACGTGCTCTTCAGTCGAAATATCGAATTCAACCCAGTTTCCAACCTCTTCAATATACTTTCCCTATATATTGTACTATACATGTAGGCAATGCAATATCATACATCAAGCTAATTAAACATGAATGGTAACAAAATATTTAATGGTGGAAACAAAATTTTTCCAAAAAATAAAAACAAATTTTGCAATTCATTGTGAAGAAAGAGCGATAAAAGTGTAGTTTTATTTTCCTTACAGTTTAAAAAAATATAATAAACAATACCATCTGCAATAGTTTTCAGATACATCATCTGACGCAATATATGAAAAGATCAAAAATTAGTTTTAATTTTATTCGAAATGGAGGCGACAAAAATATGAGTGTTAGAATTAACAAATTTTGAAAAACTCCAGTGGCAGATCAAATGAGAGTTACCAGATATACATTTCATTTATAGAGCAAAATTAAAATTATGGAGGGCAAAAAAACTTATAGTAGCCAGTTTTTACAATATCCGAATAAAGAAATGTGAACTTCTTCCACTCTGTCAGAAAGTTATTTCTTTCACAGCTTGTTTAACACTTTTATACTTCCTCCAAACAGGAATAAAGTACAGTTTGAAAAGTATAGGACAATAATAAAATGTATAGAAAATATAGGTCAAAATGCAAGAATAGATAGCAGAATTGATTTTAGAGAACATCTATTTTCCAATGTTCGGGTGTCTTTGGCATCAATTTTATTTTATATGGAAATAATCTAACGTTTGGTGCAGAGTTGTATTTTAAAGTTTGGTGCAGATTTGTAAGTGTCCGTGTCGACAAATGTAGGAAGCAATTTTTCAAATAAATGAAATAATGATATAATTGAAAATTGCTGCTGAAAATTCTCGCAGTTTCTTATAATTTCTTTCGTAATACACCAATTTCTTAAAAAATTCTATGTTGTACACCAGAAATGCGTGAAAATAATGTTCACATACGCGCACAGCGAAAGTATCTATAAAGTAGCTAAAATGTAGAAGTATAACAAAATTTTATACTCTGCAAGAAAGAACCGAGTAACTATTTCTAGTACTTTTATCTGAGTAGACAGTTCCTCAGACAGGACTACATCCACAACCTCCGCAATCTAGACGTTACACAACTGGTGCTTAACCCTTTGGCGACGATCGGCACGCCCGCGTGCCGGCTGCGAACTAGCATTCAAGGACGGATTGCACGCACTCGTGACGGAGGAAACTTTACCGTAAACGGAGAGTGGCACGCATGCGTGCCGTCACGTGGAACGTTTTAATTTGTCTACTAGACGGCGTTAAATGCCCGTGGAACTAACTTTAATGTATTTTGCAGAGGCATTACCTTGGCAGAAGGGGGATCGAATTAATTATTTCTCCATTTGGAGCGGTGAAACATGATTTTGTAATATAAACAGACATACAATTCTTTCAGAATCAACAATTTTATAATTGAGTTTCGGGTTTTATTTTTATTTCAGCGTTATGATTTCGTTGGTGAATCATAGGAATATAAGAGAGTATTTTTTTTTGTTTGGGTTTTAGAGGCAGTTAAATTATTCGTTTATTTCGAATAAAAGAATGGGAGCAACTAACGAGTATTTTGTATTCAGATTTGTATGAAAAATATACATCAAATAGAAAATAAATATTTCTTTTATTCCTGAAAAAAGTAAATTTCAGTGTTGAATAGGTGATTTTTAATGAATTTTTTTCGAGAGTTAGGCTTAGCGCAAAAAATGTGCCGTCCTTTGGGACCAGTTCGGAAGCGAAGCGCTCCGGCTTTTAGGTCGCGACAGCTCCGGAATGCCGCCGTCGCGAGAGGGAGCTCCTATGTATGAAGTTGGCGCATGCGCCGTTTTGTATCATACTTGTTCATTAGTTTCTATTGCGCATTGACTCAATATCGGGCATTATGCTAGAATTTCGAATAAAATGGGAGGATGCTCGGTCGTACATCGCCCTTATAATTCCCGAAAAGTGAAATTAATGTTTAGAATCCTGGATAAATAAGAAAGTTGAAAATAATGCAATAGCGTACGGTAAGCGAAAGCAAAATCTCCCTCTAATATCAAATATATCCAACAATTAAATAGTTTCTTTTTAGTATACAATACGCCTTTTCACATACTGTCACAGCAAAAGTAGCTCTAAAGTAGCTGAAATGTAGAAGGATAACATAATTTTCTACTCCGCAAAACTGAAATGAGTAACTATTTCTAATACTTTTGTCTTAGTAGACGAGATTCAGGACAAAACTCAAAACCTCCGTAATCTTGACGTTACACAGTTGGCGATAAACCTAAGACTCCTATATAGGGATCTGGCGCACGACCTGTTTTGTATCATATCATACTTGGCCATTGGTTCTATTGCGTATAGACTCGATATCGGGCATTATGGTAGGAATTCCCAATAAAATGGGAGGGTGTTGAGACCTATATTACTCTAATAACTCACAAAAAAGGCGGCTAATGTCTAGATTCCTGAATGAGCAAGAAAGAAGGGAGACAAAATGGCAGTAGCTTACGGTAATGGAAAGTAGTATGTACTCTACTTCCAATAAATATTAAATTATATCCAATAATTAAAGATTTTATTTTATAATTTACACAATGGTTAAATTCCCCTTTAAATCACAACTCATGCAATTGGTTCATTTATGGCTTGGAACTGAACCACTTTTCATTAAAAATGTTTTTCCATGAGATAATGAGATGAAATTTTAATTCTTGCTTGGCTTAGAGCATGGGCAGAGATTATTTTCCTTCTTTCTGTTATCATTGCAGTGTGCAAAATAATATGCGTTAGCCTTTGTAGCTCTAATCTATCTTATGTTGCTTCATCTCACAGCGTGTCACTAGAAAAATGAAGTAGAAGAGTTAAATTCGGAATACTATTTTTTCGCCGTAGTTGGCGATAAAAGTGTCAAACTACGGGCGTTTCCTTTTAGGTACCACTGAAGTAAGCACTGCAAGTGGCGCTAGCTCTCCCTCCTTGTCGCTTCTCACAGATGATGCTACATGGCTGCCATATATTAACTTATACTGTAGGAGCTCTAGCTAAACCTCTCCGCGCCATGTCGTCATATAGTGCTGAAATTGGGTAAAAGATCTGCAACAGTTTTATCTTCAAAGCTAAATATTTTAATCCGCGTAATTTAACCCTTATTACTCTATAGCCCTGCTTGTAAATCTACTTAGTACATCTACAGATCCAATTGCGAAGGGTTTCACTGCGTCGCCCTTATTCTTCGAAAAAAAATTATTCCCTCTTTCCACGATTACTTTCTAGGTGATCTGTCGATTTTTATTGGATTAGGACGCGTTCTTCGAAATGCTACTTTTCCCAATACCTTTTCCCTTTTATTCCAATTGGAAAACATTTTAATCTCTTCTTTTTCCAAATTCTGAGCTAGTAGGATTCTGAACGGTTTTAATTATACTCCAATTAGTTCAAATTCCGGTGATATCAATTTGGTGAATCCATTAATGTTATTTCCTGTTTCTTACGATCCTCTAACCTGTTTTTTTATGAAATTGTGATAAAAGTGCACAAGCCCAGGTACTCCTTCAAACCCCGTGGTCCTTGATCTAATAAAACTAGTTTTTCGCACACATGACAGTTTTGACGCGTACTCACGTTGAATAGTACTTATCGTGTCCACACAGAAACACCCCCAAACACATATGGGCATGTTTTCAACAGAATTTGAAATGCTTTGAGGAAATATTAAAATTCGGTTATCCTTAAAATCTGGCATTTTAAAATTTTTGGGAAACAATGATTTCCCTTTACAGTAATATGAGAATATAATAAAGCATATGTTTACGTTCCATTCCTAAACATATTCGTTCTCGTCTCAGACATTATCAGAACAAAAGACACTCTTTTCGAACAAAAGAAAACCCAATCATCTTAGCAAACAACATGCAGATAAAATCTCTTCCCACAACAGGTTCTGAAGTGGTTTTATGTTACCATTATTGCATGACAGAAGCTTTTAAAACCCTTATTCAGGCGTCTAATGCCTTTTATCTTCCACATATTCACAATATATGCTTGGGAAATTCCTTTGATCGCTTAATGTATTTTGGAGCGTCGTTTATCATATCTTCCCATTCCGCTGTGGAATAAAATAGATGCTTTGCCATTTGAGCTACTAGTATGCGTGGAAAGAAATGCATCATTAATATTTCAGAATTGCAGACTGAATATTATATTTATACGCAAGATCGGATTAAACGAACATTACGTTAGAAATGGATATGTCATGAGAAATGTTTTAATACTATATGTATTTAATTGTTTTTGGCTATTACATTTAACATTTGAAAATGCGTTTCTAAAAGTTAATTGCAATCGAAGGCTAAAATAAATGTATAATAGTGTTACGAAGTATTCTCTAAAAAAGTGGGTATACTCTCAAAGAATAACTCCAAACTTCTGGATAACTGTGACTTTTAATAAAAAGCACTAATACGCGTACGCTGGAAACAATATACAACAACTAGCTCGATAATTATCTTACATGATCACTAAATATCTGTCAGATCCATTAAAATAGCAATTAAATGTTCAGGTAATTCCCAAAAGAGCCGGTAATATTCTTTAAACACTGAAATATATCACAATTCAATATAGCTCATATCACATCGATTGCTGGGCAATCACTCTTTTTATGTACCCTCTGTAGAAATTTAAAAATGAACCTCGCATTTCTTAAAATATTTTGTTGTTTCGAGAAATTTTTAGGACATTCGAAATATCACCAAAAGCGATAAATTGCCCAATCCGGCAATAAATCCGCTATGCATTCAAGTGATGGCATTCAAGAGAAGGCAGCTGCATATTCACATAAGAGGAATCAATGCTGCAAAGGCATTTTTTCCTTGAATAGAAAAAAACCTTGATAGAAGCAAATGTAACCAATGTATTATTTAAGAAGAGGCAAAGCGCAGTAAAACATTCTACATATTCGTAACAGTATGCAATTTTCAGATTATATAGATCTTATGTTATATACAATACACATTAACCCATTTATTTATCTATAATACGTTAATGGTAACGGTAAAAATCTAATATATATATGGTGTCCCCAGAACTTTGACTTAGATATTTATTCCTTAAATATTGATCTTAGGCATATTTAATAAATTACAAAATTGAAAAAAAAAGGTACAGAATTTTATGAAATCGATAAAATTTTTCAGGGGAATAAATTTGAAGAAATTCAAAATTTAAATTTTTATACGAGCCCCGTACAAAAACATTTCCGAAGCGAAAAATGTTTCCCCATACACTAAAAATGTGATGTACAAAATTTCAGCATTTTTTCATAAAAAGTTACAGAGATATGTTTGAACTAGCTTCGTGAGGGATTAATCACAAATTAAAATGTAAATGTTTACAATAAGAGTGCAAATGACGCAACGCAGAAATTTATCATAGGCAAATAATATCTGCCTCTTATCTTTAATGGATCTTTGGAATGGATAAAACATTTTGAACAAGCTTTTCAATCTTTGTATAAAATTATTATTTTTATATAGTGTAGCTACTTTTGTATCAATAAATAGCAAAATTACTATTTATTTATGTAATCATTATATTCTTTTGTAATTTGTGTATGATCCCTGAAGCGCGATCTGCCGACATGTTTTTCCCCCATGTCGAAGCATCGAAAAGTGGTTTAAGTCAGCAATTTTGTCTTTTCATATATCTGGAACATTTTATGATAAAATGTTGAAATTTTGTACATCACCTTATTAGTGTATGGGGCACATTTTACTCATTGGAAATGTTTCAGTACGGGGGCCGTATAAAAATTTAAATTTTGAATGTCTTGATAATTTCCTTGAAAATTTTGATCGATTTTATTGGTATGTGAAGCGAAAAAACAGCTATATCCGTTACATTTCCTAAAGCATTATTATGAAAAATCATACAAAAAGTATGATCAGGACTGTTATGCAAAATTCTATGAACTATTATAGTTACGTTACGCTGGATGCAAAAAGATTAACTGTGACATGTATCTTAACCGTAACATGTTATAAGGACTTACAAGGACTTGCACGTAATGAAAAGTCAGTGCTGATATGGATGTTATAGGTTGTTTAGACATTAGGCATTCAAGTAGTCTTGCTATTGGTATCGTTTCATGTTGGTGATCTGGGTTTTCAAGTACGTTTTTCAATGGATTGAATTTGGCTTTTTCAATGTTTTGGATTTGCTTTTTCAGTGGATTGGATTTTGCTTTTCCAGCGTTGGTATATGGAGGACTGCTTCAGGCGAGTCTGGTTCCGGGAACGTTTCCTAGGATTAAAAGCGTGCTTCAACCGAGAACAAGGGGTCGTAATCCCCCTTGGCCGTTCGACTTCCTTGTAAGCATCCCCATCCGTTTTTACTTCTTTCATTTCTTATTCATTTGAATCCATATTCGTGCTTATATTGTATGTGCTGCAATGCGCCTTATGATATTATGGGCATATCCCGTTTTAATATTTCTAGTAAAAGTTATATTTTACTTAACATTTGTATTGTGTATATATATATATATATATATATATATATATATATATATATATATATATATATATATATATATATATATATATATATATATATATATATATAATGTCTTGATAATTTCCTTGAAAATTTTGATCGATTTTATAAAATTCTGTACCTTTTCTTACGTAACTTTGTATTATATATGTCTATATTATATATATATATATATATATATATATAATATTGTAAATACAAAAGTACGATACGAACCCGATTATCCAACTAATAGAAATTAGCAAATCATATATGTCTTGTATAATAAGAAGATAAAAAAAGAATGAGATGTGAAATAAGTGCCAACAGGGAAATAAAATGTGGCCAAGGGAGATTGCGACCCATTATTCCCGGTTATAGCCAACTATTACTCTTAAGGAAACACTCCCGGAGCCGTTACATGCCTGTGGCCATATTTCCTTGGAACATCAAAGCAAAAGACGTATACCAGAAGTGAATGGATGGGCCGAGTGGAGAGAAAATTGGATTGAAATAAGAAGTTAAAACCGAATGACAGAACATTCAACAATTCACATTTAAAGTGCCGAGCGTTTCCATGCGTTGCCATTATATTATATGAAATGGGTGTTGCCAATATCGCTGTCAAATGCATTAATTTCCTTGCAGTGCAATGCATTATAGTAGTGTTTGAGGTATCCTATTGGATAATGCTGTTTCAACGCTTCCTTTATTAATTGTTTATCACTTTTGATACGATCGTCCTTATAAGTATGCAATCTTGAGTTTCGTAGAAAATGATTTCTAACGATATTGCGGAAAATATTGGCTCTCAAGTTCGATTTCCAATAGATGATGTAATTAATGTTTATATCGAAATAATGTCTTTTATCATATAGTTTGGTATATAATTTTTTGAATGTTCTGTCATTCGGTTTTAACTTCTTATTTCAATCCAATTTTCTCTGTACTTGGTCCATGCATTCACTTCTGGTATACGTCTTTTGCTTTGATGTTCTAAGGAAATATGGCCACAGGCACGTAACGACTCCGGGAGTGTTTCCTTAGGAGTAATAGTTGGCTATAACCGGGAACAAGGGGTCACAATCCCCATTGGCCACATTTTATTTCCCTGTTGGCACTTATTTCACATCTAGTTCTTTTTTGATCTTCCTACATATATATATATATATATATATATATATATATATATATATATATATATATATATATATATATATATATATATATATATATATATATATGTATATATATATATATATATATATATAGATATATATATATATATATATATATATATATATATATATATATATATATATATATATATATATATATATATATATATATATATAATTCCAAACTTTACAACAGTGTAACAGTAACTTTTTCTAAATCTAAAATGACTTATATTTAAATGTCACTCTACTGAAAAGCAAACAATCAACACTTCTAACGTTCAGCAAATTGTATACATGCACTAAGGTAAAAAGTAACAGTTTTATACATTCACTTTCATACAGCACGCAATGCAAATTTTTATTTTTCGAAAGCGTATTTGAATTTGAGTGGCTGAAAATCGCTGTGGATGTAGATGGCAGTATATAAATATCGTATGTTACAGCCAATCACGATTGAATGGCCGGATATATGCTAATTAGACTGTCAATGAAAACACCAGTATTCTGAAGGGTTTGAGGAGATGCATTGAAATGCTGATACGAAGTGTTTATAACTTTTGTAGGATTATTTTTGATGATATTCCTATTTTTATGGCTAAACGAATACAAATGACAGATAGTGAGCGCTGGCAAGCTGTCGGACGCCTTGAAGCAGGAGATTCAATCAAATATGTCGCTATTTTCTTTGACGTTGATCATTCGGTAATTTCTCGATTATGGAAACAATTCTAAACAAGTCAAACAGTTGTCCGGAGATCTGTGCCAGGTCGTCTAAAGGTTACCACCCCCTCTGATGATCGGTATATTGCTATAGTAGCCAAGTGGAATCGACGAGCGACATCCACAACTGTTACATCCATGGTAGCAGCGGCACTTGGTAAGACAATATCCGCCAGTATTGTGCGCCGAAGGCTCCACGTGAAGGGACTGTATGTCTGAGTACCAAGTATTTGGGTTACACTAACCGTCCAAGCCAGAGGGGAATATTAAAGGGGTGTCATCAACATGTTAATTGGACTGTCTCAAATTGGTGCAACTTTGTGTTCACGAACGAGTCCAGATTTGCACTGGAACCAGATAATAAGCGTGTAAGTGTCTGAAGAGAACAAGACACAAGCAATCAGGCTAAGAATATCACGCATTCAGAGGTGACTGCGTCATGGTGTGGGCTGAAATTTTTATGGGGTATTGCACATAGCTGCACATCTTTAAAGGCGATTCTGTGACGGCTGCGCGATTTAGGGATGAAGTCCTAGACCCCATCGCGAGACTCTACGCTGCAGCAGTTGGTCTCGCTTTCCTCCTTATGGACGATAATGCCTTTTCCATCGAGGATGGCCATTGGTCGAGGATGGTGTTACAGGAATGGACATTGCTCGCATGTGCGATGGTTGATCACCTGAATGAAAGCTTGGGAAATGTTTCTAAAGTTTGTGTGGAGGTCAGGTGTGGTCACACACCATAGAAATGTAAGTTTTGTTTGGTTTGTTTGAATTTAAACATCACTTTATTAATGACCCAAATGTGACGTCATCATATAACTTTCGAAAAGCATTTTTTTTTCCTCTTTGTACATAATTTTTATTTTCTTTAATGCATAAATACATTTGCTACCTTCATGTACAATTTTGAGTTTATCGAAACTTTACTTTTCCATTTTTGTTGATTTTATCATCCGCGCTTAACTTTTGGAAGCCAATGTATAACAAAACTACAAGGTTTCTTGCCTGCATAAATAAACATTAGCATACTATTTTTACATACACCAAAATTACACAAAAATATATTCGTGGACCATTGGTAAAAAAACCCGCGATCTTTTGTATGTGTTTCACCTAAGAGAAACCCAATCTCCAAACACTATATTTGCTAAGTAACCATTTCCAAGGCTACAAGTCAATCAAGTCCGTATATACATTCTTTTGCAAAAGAAAAACGAAGCATCCCTAAAAATAATCCGATCATCTTGAAATTTTGCATACAAACTTCTTTATGCCAAGTATGCAAATGTTGCAATTTGCAAGGCCAAAATGTATTAACTTCGTTCATAGCGCGCGTTTCAACTGCGCAACTAGCAATCTATAAAATAAGTCAAAATTGTCAACGGTTTATCTTTTCTCGTTATCGTCGTTGCAATTCCGTGGAGACTCAACCAATAATGCCGTTACGATGTTGCCGAAGACCTTATAAGCAATTAGACGAGTTCGAATGTGGTCGTATAATCGGGTGAGTGAAGCTGGCTGGTCAAACCCAACAATAGGTGGCCACTTGCACCGAACGAACACTGTTGTGAAAAGGTTCTGGCAAAAATGGGTGCTGAAAGGTATTCATCAGCAGAATGAATGCGCTAGGAGGCCAAGTTGAACGAATGCTAGGCAAGATTGGATGATTGTGCAACAGGTCCGAAATGGTCCAACGGCATATTGTCAACCATCCTTCGTGCTACAGCCTCTTCTATACCACCCGTCGTACCTTCTACCATCTCACGGCGCTTGGCTGAGGTAGTGTTACGCTCACAGCGGCGTTTAAGACGTGTGGCCCTAACCCCACAACATCGAGAGAGTCGTTTTGAGTGGTGTCGTAGCCGAGCATCATGGATCGCAGTAGACCAGCATCGCATAGTGTTCAGCGATGAATCACGTTTCAGTCTTTCAGCAGATGACCACCGAGTACGTGTGTGGAGGCGCCAGGGCCAACGATCCCAATCAGCCTTTGTTTACACAGGCACAGAGCACGCCATATACGGATCGCATTTCTGAGGACTGTCTCCATGCTGTTGATACTGCTCCTTGCCCATCAAGGTCACCAGACCTTTCGCCAATCGACCATGTATGGGACATGCTGGGCCGCCAGATTGGGGCACCTCGAAATGCAGCAGATCTGGAACAGCAATTGAGTAATGCCTGGCAGAATGTATCATAGGTTGTCATTAGAAAACTATATCACTCATTACCTAGACGTATACAAGCGCGCATTGCCGCCAAGGGAATGTTTACCAATTACTGATTTGAAAATTCAATGTGCAATTGCTAACCATTGCTAGATCTTGCGACCTTGATTATGTAATCATTTCATTACCTGTGTATGAGCAGTACGCATATGTAATTTTTAAAAAACAGTCACTTTCTTCATAATGCCTATTTCTGTCTTTGCTAAATAATGTACAGAAGATACTAAATTGGCAATGAATTAGTTTTTGACGACCCGGCAGATGAGGATCTATAAAAGACCTCGCAGAAATCATCCGCAACACCACCACTCATGGACTCACTTCCAGAAAGCTATCAGCAGAAATTTTTGTTTCTATCCCAAATATGATCTGCATGCATACCAAGCTGACACTGTCATTGATCACTCTCTAGAAACTCGATAGATTTTGAGCCTAAATTAAAACGATAACCTAATCCAAATGAAGGGAAAATAGCAAAGACAAGTTAAGAAAGTTTTGGAAGGTCAAAAAGTTTATGCCAACAAAGTTTAGTAAACTATACAAGTACTTGGTACGTTTTTACCAATGATCAGAGCTGGTTTATCAACTTCATTATGGTACAATAGAAATACGCATAGAGGTATATTTTAAGAAAAGTCATACATGTATATCTTGTAAAGAATTTTGCTTCCCAACCGGGAATCGAACCATAAACATCGAACTGGCCAGCTAACGTTCTACGGTTGGGCTACTGGGACGGCATTTTACACTGGGCATGAATTGTCGAAGTGTACTCTGCATCCTCCATCCTCTAAAATCAGATTGCCGTGCAATTGGCAATCTGTCTGACCAGCACTTGCTGTTTTATTAAAAGGTTAGCTGCTGATGCGCTTTCCATCTTCCTGGTTAGCTTCCTCTGTAGTCGTTATCCTCTCGATATGAAATCGACGCTCAAAATCACAGAGCCCACATGATCAGTGCTAGTCGTACTAGGATCGCTTTCAGACCTCTGACATCTTTGCACTAATATACAAGGTTGATTATTAGGAGCCATTGTAATGAACATTGCTGCATCAAACTGGAATCGAACCCTGGATATTTGAACTGGTCAGGAGACGCTCTACCATTGAGCTATTGGGACGGAATTCCTCTCATTGCCCTCTCATTGTCACTCTTATTGCTGAAGTGGATTCTGAAAGCTTTGTTTATAAAGTTTATGACTGCCGGATTTTAATGAATACAAAGCCAAGAAAACATTCCAGATATCCACTTTAAAATATGGGATACAACTTATAACGAGGTATTTGACACATATATAATGCTGTGTATTGTAGGGAACGTAAAATACCAACTTCATAAAAAGACAACTGGTGGAACTTAATCTGAAGTAATGGATAACAATACCTTATACGTGTGGCATAAACATTTTATTTGATAGAAAAGTAGCAATCGTAAAATGAAATCTGAAACTTTACGAGGTCTGAAGTAGGATGATTTTCTTAAAACAATCGAAAACAGAATAAAATAGAATATACCGTCCATAAAATGCATCCGTGCATATTGTACAGAATGGCGTTTTGAAAATATATCAATCATCATATATTTTGTATCACATATTTTGTAGCATATATGAATAAAAATACTTACTTCAAGAGTAACTAGTGTGTAAAAAACGACGGTAAACATTTAAAGATGTTTTTGACTATGTAGAGATGCTATACAGTACATCGTACAATGACAAACAACAGAGTGACTTAGAGTTTCAACTTTTATATTTAAAAGATTTTAATTAATATAATAATTGTCCAATGCGTTTATGACTTTCCAGACCGACTGTAAACCTCACGGGGACTTCTTCTTCCTCGACGAAAAGCTCCCGAGCTTCCTAAAGGTGCCTGTTTGGACGACCGGAAAATGAGATCCAATTTACGCAAGAACCCAATGGAGGCAGCATCCACAGGGACCAGGGACCGTACCCCCTCCTACCCTACCACCAACATCTCGAAATGACTTACGGACACACATATTTATATTGCCCGTATACCGTGTAAAAACTGGGATAATTTGCGCAGAGCAAGAAATAAAAATCATCGCACAATATTGGTCTCCTACATATTAGTTTTTATAAATATGTACGTGTACAGTATGTTCCATTAAGATAATTACAATAAAAGGTCGACAAAGATTAATTAAGAAATTAATGAAGATATTTATGTATGATAAGCCCGTTTCAAGTTTTATAAATAAAAATGCAACAATTATCTCAACGCGTTTAACTAAAAAAAAAAAGAGTATCAAAACATTAGAATTTTTTTCTCAAGTCTGAGTCATCACTTCATTTTCTTAAAAGATATTCTTGAATCTTTTATTATTGCTCACATACATCGTAAATTAAATTTTCTTCAACACAAATTATCCTCAGTGGGTTAAAAAGATTATCATGCGAAGTAAGAATTTTTTTTCCTTGCTTCGCATTAAAATTTTGTTCCGAAGGATCCTGATCTCATAATGTTCTATTTTAAGATTTTGAATGCACCATTCTTACAATAATTGGCTTTTCCTAAACATTTTGCAGGATTAAAAGGAACTCCTACAAGTATTTTTTAAATAATTTTCACATATTCTAAAAGCGAGAAATGTATCTTGTAAAAGTGGGCAGACAGTATAATAAAGAAAATGTACGTAAAGTAAACTACTGATGAAAACATCTGCGTTAATGATTAGTATCTACAGGGTGAGAACTAGGTATCTACACTGTAAAATCGTGCACAAGCAATTATATATGCATGTAGAATTTTCATGAGTTTATTAAGCTCATTCAAATTGTTGCTTGACTCCAATAAAAGCAAAATACCTGCAAAAAACCATTGGTTATTCTTAATTTCACGAGTTCAGTAGAACAAAAAACATTTTTAAAAAATTTTAAAAATCGATATTTTATTTTACCATCTAACTCTGATTCAATAAAAATGTTAGCTAGATATTTTTGTTGCAATTAAAATGTTAGATTTTTATTGATTAACTTCACAGAGTTTCTGTCAGTGTTTTCAACATTTATAGATATTACAGAGGAGTGTTTGTTGAGAGATTATATTTGAGGGAGAACTGTAAAGGATTTCAAATATATAATTTTAACATACTTTTTCTGTGTGGAGGAACTAGTAAAAGTGTAGGAGCATAAATTGTGCATAATAAACTATCTGTGTCCTGTATCAAATATCCCATCGTTCGACAAGTCGAATAAAATATAAGGATAACAATGGATTCGATAGTCTGACGCTATGTTAGAGATTTGCTTATTAGATTGTAAATGATCGCTCAGATCCCCAAAAAATCGGCTACGCAATTAGAATTCCCCTTCGACGTAGACCAACAAAATTTACTGAAAAACAAACTGGTGGCGTCACGTAATTTGATAGTTGATCTTATCAGATTTGGAGACGGATCGACCCTATATCACCAGCAATGGAAGGCTTTATCGTTTGGTCTGAAAAAAAAAATGATGTATTTGACACTGGCGACAAGAAGAATTTCTTCATTGTTTTGGTGGACAACAGTCTCGCTATAACATCTCTAAGCTTTCTAAGCCTATGATGTTTGCAACCGTTGTGACTAAAGATGGTTGCTAAGCACCACTCTAACGATTTTAAGCTTCTATCATACGTAGATATTATTTTCAACAATATTTCAGCAATTCTTACTGCTATCTTTGGGCAATTTCTTGTGCACAGCAAGAAATATTCTTCAATTCCTGTATGCGATCCTATGAGAGTTTGATCCAATCAGAGTTGATCCAACAAAATTTGACGTCACACTTTTCCACCTTCAAAGATCTCAGATATGAATGCAGCTCTACGGTGAACAGTGGACATAGAGTGGCAATTGTACAAATTTTTATCTAATTACATGAATATACGGTATATTCGAGATCATTGTTATACCAAACAAACACGTCAAAATGCTACGTAGATGGAAATTAGTGAGTCTCACACTTATATGGCCTGTATTCCGACACTTAAATGTGCTAAATACAAATAAATGTCATAGTACTGACCATTCTACGATTCGAGAGGACACCAAAAAAGGATTGGTGGTTTGGTATTGCCGAAGTTCTTCAATAAAAAGTGCTCCATTTACTAAGACCTTTCATGTGTAATGGCATGCAAAGAATTAATAAGCAGCAAGATGGGCAAAATCCAGTGCTATAACAGGTAAACATTCCAATTTAATTAGTTTTGAGGTTGAACCGTTAGTAAATTACATAATTTCATTTAGTTAGGTTACACTTGCCATTGCATTAGTTTTGCTGAAGTTTATAGATAATTATCTCTTATTATTATATCGGTATATCGGTATACATGACGTAAATATTAATAATGAGTAATAATAAATAATTAAAGTTAGGAAACGATAATAAGTTACTTTTAATTAAATGTACTATACGGAAAGGTAAGTATGCCTTGTGCATTAGCAATATTGGTGGATTCAGCGAATAACACGCAACAATGAACTACTTAATCTAAATATAAACTTACCTTTTTATAAAACATATTGTTTCATCATGATATTTATAACGATTTATTGTGAGAAATTAGCATAAAAATGTGATATCTTTAAGTGGATTTTTTGCTAAAATAATTCAAATAAATTAAATATATTCAGTGTTTTAACGGATTATCAATTATCGGAATATTTTTTCATTTAAAACTTTCAATGTTTCTTCAAAGCAGCGAAGGAAATATTCGATTGATAAAATTGGCGATATTCCGTTCAATAAATAATATATATCCTTTAGACATTTTAAATATCATGTTATTTTGCATACTTCGAAATGGAAAATATCGGGCATACAAACTTGCTTAAACTATTGAAGAATTAAAATGAATGTGTCGGGCTTCGAATGGAAGTATTGAATTATAAATTCACAAGAGATAAGACTAAAAATTTTATTCTGATTAGAATATCTGGAAATAATGTGCACAGTAAGCAGGAAAATATATCTGAATTCAGATATTGAAATTTGATTTGAAATAACTGCACTATTGAATTGGACAGTGAGATTGATTAATTTAATTAATATTTATTTGTAATTTATTAATTCGAAAGCAAATGCCGACACTTATGAGTGATTATAGCATTGTGTTTAAACCCTCCTATTTCTGCTGTTCAATTAAGCACTCTATTATGCTACATGATCTTCCATAAGTGAATTTAATTAATTTGGAGGTGTAACAAATACTCATAATTAAATTTAATTAATTCAAAAATTATAAAATCATAATATAATACAGTAATAGAATTTTTGGAATTTTAAGACGTGTGATGCCGGACGATTACTCTCAATTTCTTGGTTGACTAATTTTACATTTATCACATCATATCAATATTAAGATGTAGGTAATAAGTTCTTAAATACTTGTAGCTGCATTCATTCGTGCACATTGTGGTGGAACCACTGAAGATCCCAATACTAGGAACTATGCCTTTCGCTTGCAAAAATTTTGACTCATTTAAGCATTCCTCATGGACTTCTGTTATTGCATAGTATTTTCAGCTCGTCAACTAGCGTCGTCTCTCTTCATCTCGTGAATTGATTAAGTGAGTCTTCTTTACACAGGTCATTATGTTGTACGGGAAAGGCTATAACCAAACCCCTTGTGTACTGGTTTGCGCGCGAGTAAATTGCATAACGTGCAGGAGCGAAACGTCACGGGAGACAAAGAATACACTGTCAACCCAAGTATTTTACGACCCAAGTAATTTTTATTCATATTGTATATTATTCGAAATAAATGTATGAAAATTTTCTTTGTAAATAAACGAAGAAAGATGCAGGCACCTTTTTGATAGGAAAGGCTCAAAAATCCCAAGTTCAGATGTATTTCTCAGAAAATATATCTCTAAAAATGTCTGTCCCGCCAGGTAATATTGCTTTGGGAATAAATCTGAAAGGGAAAGAGAGTGTAATTATACCATTTATATTCTGTAAAGGCCCAGACAAAAGTGCACAAGCTGATAAGTTTCTTGAAAGAGTATATATTACATTTCTCCCAACTTTACGATAGGTTTATATTTATTTTGTTTCTTATTTTTGCCTGGATTGTTTTTTTTCACAAGAACAGTTTTTATTATCCCAAGACTGTGCGGAGTCTGCTTATCAGTAAAACTGTGCAGAGTCATTTTAAAGGTTAACAGCCATTTTGATTATGATAATCGCTCAATTATATGAGTTTTGACAATTTTGATGCAGAATCTTTCTGTATAAATCATAAATTATGTTTTTAATAAGCGAAACATTACACCTTGGGGAATTATATATTTGTTTTACTACTTTTTATCCTTGGTTTTTATATACTAATTAAAATTAAATTTTCCCTTTAATTGTGTCTTCCCATGCAGAAACATCGGTTCCACGCAGAAACAGGGATGCACTGTATTAACATAATTGTAAACAAGCAACATTGGTTTATTTTCAATCTACTGTTATTATACTTTAATTTATTCGCGACTATGTCCAAATATGTTTTATGAAATATTTTATCTGCTAAATTTGGTATTCATTTTTGTCCCTCAAAATTATATTATCTCACTTCTGAACCCAACACCACATTTTGAAAGTTATTCTGGGAAAGTTATTCCATGAAAGTTATTCCTTGAGCTGTTAAAATCACTGCATTATAAGGTCATTTTATACAGTAAAACAGGAGCCATTGCATTTGGCGCACCTTGTTGACTATAATTGCAAATATCAGAAGCACCAAACCTCTATCCATGTATATGTGTCTATATACAGTATCCAGCAATTTTAGCAGCTAATTCGAGTGTATTTAATTGTGTAATGTCTACAGAAACATTATTTTAAGTTTAAAATTAACCAAAAACTTGGAAATAATAAAAATACTAATTATTTGCTAATAACAAATGCTAATCGGCTCATTAAATATGTTGTTAGACAATACGAAATTAACATCAATGTTTAAAATTAGGAAAATAAATTTAATAATGGTTATATTAGCAGTTAATTTTTTTTTCAATTTTCCGTTTAGCTACCTATATAATCACTAGCCAACGTGTTTGTCTCCTTTCCAGATTCCATCTCCCCCCCCCCCCAAAAAAAAATCTCCCTGCAGACTTACGACACGGAATCATAACACATTTATATTATCGGATTTAGATTTTTCATTTCGTTTCCACAGAGGCGGAAAATTTGAGTTTTTGTAATGTTATTCTCTACTATCCTGAAGACCACGTTGACCTAAATAAATAAATATTTGTACACTTATAGTGTCGTCTACAAACAGAACCCAAAAAAGCCGAATTTTCGATTCTAACAAAATAGGGAGAGACAAAAATATATGGATTTTCACACACAGAAAATTCCTCCACGACCTTTACAACTTTGAGCTAGAAGGTTAAATATTTGCGTTTTTACAGTATATTTTACAAAGAGCAAAACGTAATGGAAAAGAAAGGGTTTTTCATGAGGACCAGCAAAAAAATTGAGGAGGTGGGGGGGACAAAAATACTTTTCAGACAGCTTTAAATCTTCCTGATGAACTAGGTGTCTGAAACTTTGCATAGATATAGAACCAACCATAGAACTGAACTGAATTGGCTTAATTTTTTATTACAATATCTATTATCGACGCTAAATGTCACATATTGTGAAACAAAATTAAACGTATTATAAACGTTATAACAAATATCTTGTAAGGTCTTAGTTTCTCCGTCTTTCGAATGGTTAATTACTAGTTTTGTAATTATTACCTTAAACATCGTACTTTAAACGTATAGAAAAAAGGTACATCTTGTTTCTTTAAAGGGTATTTGTTTTTCCTTCTTTGAAATGGTTAAGTAGTAGAATTGAAATTATTACCCTAAATGCCGCACTTTACATGTAAAAAACGTAATCATATGGATTCTAAAATAATTGCAATTTATAAAACAATTTTAAATTTAGGTAAAACAAGAAAGATCAATCATGCTTAAAGCATTGATTATGAAACACTTTCCAACTTCAATGCAATTTTATTTAAACATGTCTAAAATGCAATACAGTCCTCGATAATATTTTAAAACTTATCGCAATACTACATTAATTTATTATATTTGAAACCTTAAACCTTCATCGAAAAAAATTAACTTCATTCAAATGACGGCATTAAAGTATAAATTGTCTGGTTTAAATATCTCTAAAATGTGATACATTCCTCGGTAATAATTTTATAATTATCATAATACTACGATAATTTATTATATTTGAAAACTTCATCGAAAACAATTGAAATTCATTCAAATGACGTCATAAAAAATAACACGCCTGGCTCTCTCTATAAAAGCAACATTTCATTCATAAATAATTCCCCCATTCATGTCATTCATCGCAATACTATAATAATTTATTTTATTTAAAAATTAAGACCATTGAGCTACAAGTAAGTAATCTCTATGCGTAAAACTTCATCGAAAAATATCGTCCTTCTCTTTCTAAAATCAATAAATATTTCATTCATATCAGCTAAGCAGACTCCATGGACTAAATTATTTTGTGTTAAAGAATTACAGCGATTCTAATACAACTCATTCTATATATTTTGCTGTTTACATTTTACATAGGTGAAAAATAGGCTTAATAGTAGAAATAATCATATTTGGATGAGCATTTAAACTGAAATATATTGTCATTGCGTTGTTTTAGTATGCAGATGCACAGAATTTAGGCAAAAATAAAGTAGTTTTAAGATGGATACAACACTCATTATGAATTAAAAAGAACTTTAAAAATCACGATTTTGACACAAGATGGATGCCATATATCATTTTGAAGTGGGTCATGTGATCGTTTCATATCATAGACACGTGATCGCTTCATATAAGAGGTGTTATTATTATTTTAATTTTTATTTAAAAAACTACTGAATATATATTTTGCTGAATTTTTTTTATATATTTTATGGAACAATTTGAATATTGTCAAAATTTTCGAAGCAATTTGTGAATTTTAAATCCGCTTAAAAAATGCTTGAAAAATTAGGTCCCATAGGGCTCAATGTGTTCCATTTTTTCAACCCGGGTTCAATCCAAAACTAATTGTGTGATATTATTCATTTATATTCCCATAGGTCCTATAGACCGTCTGAACAACATACTAAAATTTCATTTTGATTAAGTCATTTTTACAGCAGTTATCGTGCTAACGGACAGACAGACAGACAGACAGACAGACAGACAGAATGAACAAAGTCATAAACACTTTTCAACTTTGTTGTAAAGTGTTAAAAATGAATGTATTCTTTAGAATAACCGATCTACTATAAACATTTATAATATATACGAAGATTTCCATATTTAATGCATTAGGAGTAATGTAAAATCTTTATTTTCGCATTATAAAGAATTTAAAGCTTTTAAGCTTTCAACAAGCATAATGCAAACTTTTGAACTTTTTAAAACAAAGCTAAAGCTATTTGTTTGAAATATTCAGGGGTTATTTTGCATTCTTTGACTTCTTTTCACATCCTGCTGAATATCATTTATTGCAAGAACCATTTGAAAAAATATTATCCGAGTATTTATAAAGCCATTATATGTTAACATGACTTATTTTAAATAAGTGTTAGATATGATTTATTACTGATGTTTACGATTTTTTATATATTTACTATTTAGCAATTATATTGATTGTGCCAGGTGTATAGTAAAATTTAAGGGGTTATTTTCTAAATTTGAAAACAAATACTGTAGACGATGGCCAAAAATAATATTATTATATTCTACTCGGAATTTAATTTTATAGATCACATGACATGTTTGTTTCGTCTTCTATTTCACTCTTTCTCTGAATAATTATGTAAAATATTTGAAAAAAATCTTTTAAGAAGAAATTATTAGAAATTACGATTTCACAATATAATTAGTATAATAATTATAATAATATACTCTATAATAAAAAGAAAATCGACGCACCAAGAAGGAGTTGTCCGATTGTAATGAAATTTCGAATGCAAAGTCATTTTGAGCGAATATGCAAATGAATAAAATTTGGTATCCAATGAATAAATAGTGGGAGCTCCAGCGCATCAGAACTGCGCATTCAGCATGTGTATTTAAGGATCTATTTTGAATCTGTGGTCAAAATTTCTGTTGCAAGTCGACTGCGGATATCTTATGTCTTTGGCAGTAATTTCTGACACACTGACAACACAGCGGTACTTAGACAACATTCTGCGACCGGTTGTGTTACTGTTCCTTTTGCGACACCCGGACTTACTTTTCATCAAGAAAATGCCCGGCCGCACACGGCAACTGTTTCTATGGATTGTCTTTAAGCTTGTCCAATAATTCCTTGGCCAATTAGGTCTCCTGATCTCCCTTCCATAGAGCACATTTGGGACGTTATGGAAAGGTGATTGCAACCATCCTGTGACAACTTGCATCCAGGCCAGATGTGGACCTATGCCTTATTGACTTCTCCTTTCTGTATACGGTCAAACCCTAAATCATTAAATTGTTCTGAAATTTTAATCGTTTTTTTTATGTATGTTCTTCACATCCAGCAATTTTTATCACAATCGGACAACTCCTTTTTGGTGCGTCGATTTTTTTTTTTTTGTTATAGAGTGTACATATAAAAGTACCAAAAATTTATTGCACTGCAGATGACTTCTTTAATGCAAATACATTTCAAATGAAAAATAATAAATTAATGCACATAATAAAATTATAGAAGGTTTTAAGGAAGTATAGGGGACACCAGTTTAGCATATTGCCTTTAAAAATATATCAATTTTCTCATGCTTTTTATATTTTTTCAAAATATATATTCCTGATCTAATCAAATGTCGCTTCTGTTCTTGCTTACATTAAAATTTGGATGCATTTTATATAGCGTTGGACACAGTTTAAGCTTCTATATTTATAAATTTATTACTTTCTTGAGGGAAGAGCCATTTGAAAAGGTATTTTACGAGTATTTATAAACCCATTATATATTAACATGACTTATTTTAAATAAGTGTTAGATATTATTTATTAGTGATGTTTACGATTTTTTTTCTATTTACTATTTAGCAATTACTTTGATTGTGCCAGGTGAGTAGTAATATTTAAGGGGTTATTTTCTAGATTTGAAAATAAAAGCTCTAGATGACGGCCAAAAGTAATATTTTTATAATCTACTCTGAATTTATTTTGTACACCGCGTCGCATGTTTGTTTATTCTTCTATATCACTTTTTCCATGAATAATTATGTAAGAAGTTTGAAAACAATCTTTAGGGAATAAATTATTAGAAATTACGATTTCAATATTATTAGTATAATAATTAATATTATACATATTATATATCTATATATATATATAATAATTACAATAATATATATAATAATACATATAATATATCTCTTTACTATTTAGCAATTATATTGATTGTGCTAGGTGTATAGGAACATTTAACGGGATATTTTCTAAATTTGAAAACAAATACTGTAGACGACGGCCAAAAGTAATATTTTTATATTCTACTCGGAATTTATTTTTATAGATCACATGACATGCTTGTTTCGTCTTCTATTTCACTCTTTCTCTGAATAATTTTGTAAGAAATTTAGAAAATATCTTTAGAGAAGAAATTATTAGAAATTATGATTTCAATATAATTAGTATAATAATTATAATAATATACTCTATAATAAAAAGAAAATCGACGCACCAAGAAGGAGTTGTCCGATTGTAATGAAATTTCGTATACAAAGACATTTTGAGCGAACAAGCAAATGAATAAAATTTGGTGTCCAATGAATAAATAGTGGGAGCTCCAGCGCATCGGAACTGCACATTCAGCATGTGTATTTAAGGATCTATTCTGAATCTGTGGTCAAAATTTCTGTTGCATGTCGACTGCGGATATCGTATGTCTTTGGTAGTCATTTCTGACACACTGACAACACAGCGGTACTTAGACAACATTCTACGACCGGTTGTGTTACCGTTCCTTATGCGACACCCCGGAATTACTTTTCAACAAGAAAATACCCGGTCGCACACGGCAAGTGTTTCTATGGATTGTCTTTAAGCTTTCCCAATAATTCCTTAGCCAACTAGGTCTCCTGATCTCTCTTCCATAGAGCACATTTGGGACGTTATGGAAAGGCGATTGCAACCATCCTGAAATGTTGACGATTTAACCCGATAGTTGGAGATAATTTGGAAAGACATTCCGCAGGATACCATCTGTGAACATTATCACTGTATGCCATGCCGGGTGACAACGTGCATCCTGGCCAGAGGTGGACCTATGCCTTATTGACTTCTTCCTTCTGTATACGGTCAAACTCTAAATCATTAAATTGTTCTGACATTTTGCTCGTTTCTTTTTCTATGTATGTTCTTCATATCCACCAATTTTTATCACAATCGGGCAACTCCTTCTTGGTGCGTCGATTTTTTTGTTATAGAATGTACAAATAAAAGTACTAAATACTATTGTCATTGCATATGACTTCTTTAAAGCAAACACATTTCAAACGATAAATAATAAATTAATGCACATAATAGAATTATAGAAGGTTTTAAGGAAGTGTAGGGCACATCAGTTTAGCATGTTGCCTTTGAAAATATATCAATTTTCTCATGCTTTTCAAATTTTTTCAAAATACATATTCCTGATCTATGCAAATGTCGCTTCTGCTCTTTCTTACATTAAAATCTGGATGCATTTTATACAGCGTTAGACACAGTTTAAGCTTCTATGTTTATAAATTTATTACTTTTTTGAGGGAAGTATTTTAGCGTTGTGATCATGTCACTTTCGAAAAATATTTCAAGCATCTATAAAGAAAAATTAGTCCATATAGAAACAAGAAAGATCAACCATACATAAAACATTAATTATGAAACACTTTCTAACGAAATCCAATTTTATTTAAACATCCCTGAAATGCGATAAATTCAGGCAGTAATTTATTATATTTGAAAACTTAAATTTTCATCGAAGAAAATGAACTTTATTAAAAATCATCATTGAAATATAAATCGTCTGGCTCTATATGTAAAAGCAATGAATATTTTATTTATATCACTTTTATTCCAAATTTCAGAGCTAATTAATTTTGAGTGAAAAAAAAAATCAGCAATTTTCATACAACTAGTCTTATAATTACATTTTTACATTCTGCATCCATTTAAATTAGCATTCGTTGTCGAAGTAATCAAAGTTTGATGATCATTTGAACTCAAAAGTATTGTAACTGCGTTGGCGCAGAGTATAGATGCACAGGAAATACACAAAAAGAAAGCAGTTTTAAGACAGATGCAACAATAATACAAATTTAAAAGGGCTTTAAAACTCACGATTTTGACTCACGATTTTTGGGTGAAATATGGATGCTATATTTTATTTTGAAGTGAGTCACGTGATCGCTTCAATGGTGCGGTAGTCCAGTGGTTAGCTGGTTCGTTAGTCCTTCCGAGAGGTTGGTGGTAAGGGGAAGGAGGGTACGGTCCCTGTGGATGCCCGCACTGGGTTCCGGTCTAAATTGGTCTAGTAGGACAGACGGTCTCAACGACAAATAAACCGTGATCGCTTCATATTATATGGATGTAATTATTATTTTAATTATTATTTAAACATTACCTAAGATATTTTGCTGAATTTTTTCTTACCCATTCTATGGAGTAATCTTAATATTTCTTAAAATTTTCGAAACACTTTGTGAAATTTAAATTTGCTTAAAAAATGTTTGAAAAATGAGGTCTCGTAGGGTTTAATGTATTTCACTATTTTAACCCGAGTTCAATCCAAAACTAATTGGGTGATATTAATTTACATTCCCATATGTCCCACACACCGTCTCAAAATCATACTGAAATGTAATTTTGCTAATGTTATGTTTACGCAGTTATCGTGCTAATAGGCAAACAAACAGACATACATACATAATGAATAAAGTCATAAACACTTTTCTGCTTTTCTTCTGAAAGTGCTTAAAGCAGTTGACTGAAATGTTTAACCACGATAAAATATATCTGGTAAGAAAAAACTGAACCCTGTAAAAAATGAATCTGGTAAAAAATAATTTATCAAGTTCGGATACAATACATGGGTCATAGAATAATCTGATGCATGTATTTATGCAACAGCTGATGCAACATTTTAACTACGAGTTTTAAACAAGATATATATTTATAGAGGTATCTGATGAAAATTCAAGAAAATTCTGGCGATCCCTATATGGAAATAAATGTCTCTTTAAACAGATATTTTGTTGGGAACTTTCTTCAAAACTGATGCAAACGATATGTGCATGGATTATTGCGGATTACGCCCATGTTCAAATTGGTGTTCTACATATTCTTTCAGTTGCCATTTGAAAAGGAAAGGAACATATCACTGTAAAACTTTGATTTTGTCAGAATCAGACTATGTATTGTTTTTCTATACAATATTAATACTACTATCATGCTAACATCATGCTAAAATAATCATTCTAGCATCATGCAATCATATTCCATAATCTCTAAATTTTTAGAGGTTATTTCATTATTATTTTCACATATGCGCATGTCCCGGTCGTCCAAATTGTTACTCAAGTCCTCAGGATGAGTCGGACGGCCTGGGGTTTCCACATATGCGCATGTAAGTTTTACTATAAAAGAGACTTTTGTAATTTTTGTGTTGAAAGTTTTTCCATACATCTTATCGGAAGTCAAATGTTTTCTGCCAAAGTTGCCAAAGTTGTGCAAACGTAACGTCTCGAATTTTGTCAATCACTTTTTGTATTTTTATCAGTAAAATGCATTTCCTTGATAAAACCCCATTACATAAAATATTTATCCATTTTGATGAGCCATTATTCGTTTGGCGGCGAACGGACCAAAGTACTAATTTATCATTAATAACATTAATGTTCAAGAAATTTGAGCAAAGTTATTATAAATGTATTTTATGTCAAAATTTGGATATTTTAAAACTAAAATAAAGAGCTGTAAATCCGATTACCCTTAAGATAATTATTTTTTTCCTCTAAGCAGTTTAAATGTAGATAAGAGTAGAAAGGTTTTAGAAAATTGAGTAGCGGAAGCCAACTCAAAGATGAAATATACTGATATTTTCTCCTTAATTTTAAAGAATGTTGTCGGTTGAAGTATTTATCCCTTATATTATTTTAATATAATACTTATTCTTATCTCCATGTCAAATCAAGTGTTGGAGTTCAATTTTTTAATGATTTAAAAGTTCTGACGTAGGGAATGAAATTATCATTTTAAGTAAATTGTAAAATTTAGATAACTTTTCAGATTTATTGACCAATGCATTTAATATTATTGTTTGACCTTATAGTATGATTTTCATATTTCAATCACACTAGAAAATGAATAACTTAGCGTTAACGAGTCGTTTGGGTGTGTGTTTGTCACCACGACTGTCTGTGTGTCTGTGGAATGCAAACATCTAATCTAAATTATAAACAGCTATATTACAACGAAATATTAGACGTAATATCACAAAATGTTGTAGTTAATTCTCTTGTGAGATAATCTAATGCTGCTTAGATTTTAGTACGATTCGGAAAGATAGAACCTGTCTTATATTTAATTTATTTTCTTATTTCTCGCAAAATGACCTTAAAAAAATCCTGAAAGGTTGAAATAAATAAAATTACATGTCCTTAAATTTATTGATAAAATGGTTGTTTTATAGATAATTTTTCACGAAGACGATAATAACACAAGACCCCGAACTCTAAAATTAACCTTTCAGGAGACATTTCAGATTTTTGGCCATCTTTGTATCACCGCAATTTGAAAATGCAGCTAGTCGTTAAATGAAAAAAAAAGATTGCATTAAAATTGCAAATACAGTGTCATTTTAAATAAGCATCCATATGATTTTGTACAATTACACTCATTATAGTTATATTATTACACTCATTATACACTCATGATGCACTCATTACACTCATTATAGTAGGAAATAAAAAAAATAAATTTGAGTCTGTAAGGGAAGTAAGGATATTTAATGACCGTAATTAATCTGTGACGATAGCAGTCATATTTTTGATCAGTGCATCGTTTGTTTCATGTATATTGGTGATATAATTGTTCCTGAACGTATTCAAAGCAGATGAACGTGCTTTTACTCAGTTTCAGTGCGTTGTAGAAAAGAAACTTGCAAAAATTCATTGCAGAATGGTGACAGTATACAGGGTGTCTCCAAAAGATGGAAACGCGTTTTAATTTTTTACCTGTTGGAGATAAGTGGACAATGTAAATTGCAAAAATGTTGAAAGTAAGGTAGGAAATAAGACTATATTAGTGAAATAGTCCTCCTATTAATTTAGAAAAGTTACACTTTTTAAATTTTTATTCGACTCAGACAAATTTGGTCTATCAGAAAATGTTTATTTTTAATGCAACAAGATCATTAAAAAACCGCATATCTGGATCTTCAAAATTGAGTGAGATGTATTTAATTGAAAATTGAACATTGTGAATGGGACTAATATATCAAATTAGGAACGTAAATGTGAGGCATATCACAAAAAAATATAATTGTATGCATATTGTAATTATGTGCCCCAACCACGTAGCGAGTACCACTGCTTTATATGTTCTCTTTCTGTGTAATGCTTTATTTAGATGCATTTGTGTTAAAAAAATTTGACACATATTAACGTATGTTTGATCTAAACAATTTCCATTCTCAATTTCTTTATGATACCTATTTTCACTGATGAAACAGCCTTCCACATGGTACGGAAAATTGGAATAAGTCAGATTTTTTTCCTTTATCATAAATCAGTTGATTTTAAAGGTCCAGATATGATTTTTTTAATGATCTTGTTGGATTAAAAATAAATTTTTGATTGACCAAATTTGTCTAAAGGGGTCGTATAAAAATTTAAAAAGTGTGTAACTTTTTGAAAATTAATTGCAGGAATGTCAATAATTGCAGGAATTTATGTCATTAACGTAGTCTTTTTCCAACCTTTCTTTCAACATTTTCCAATATACATTGCCCACTTATCTCCAACAGGTAAAGAATTAAATCGCGTTTCAAACTTTTTGGGACACCCTGTACAGCGATGACCTTTAATTTGAAATGCTGTTAGAAATTGAATGTAGTTCGAGGTATAGCACACGACTTGCAGTGGCCTTAGCGCCCCTCCACATCGAGCATACCTTATAACCTCAATAGTATGATGGTATGTCCTCAATTATAACCATTCGTCAAATAGCCAGAAACTAAACTACGAGCTACAGAAGTGATCAAAGTGCACATAAGGGACCTAAGGTAAAACGAAGTTTTTATCGATCCCACAGCCCTCGCATTTTGTTGATCATCTAAAGCCAGATTTATTGGATTTTTTACGTAATAGACAATTAAATTCTATCTCAATATCATATTCCATCTTTTTCGTCAGTTTGACGATTATCTAAAATGCGACGGAATTTTATTTGAAATATTAACCTATTTCAATAGTCCGACTCCGAACGATAACCTTCTTGTCATGCCTTTTATGTATATAAATATATATATATATATATATATATATATATATATATATATATATATATATATATATATATATATATATGTATATAGAAAGCAGCATAAAGCACCAATTATGAAATAAACGGATAAAAAGAAAAGGAAGGCAACATAAAGTGCAACAGCACTTACGTTCATAGCACTTTACGCTGCCTTCCTTTTCTTTTTATCCTTATAGTTATATATATATATATATATATATATATATATATATAACTAAGAAAAAGTAAAAATATGAAAATATATGTAAAGGGGGATGCCAGATAAATTGCATATAAATGTCTGAGAGGGATAGCGACCTCTCAATCCCGTTTAAAGTACTTTTATGTCTAGACAACGCCCACGGAAACCAATGCAATATAATGGCAGGTCCCCGATATGTGCAAAATCGAAGGCACTAGAACTGAGACAGAAATGGAATAACGAGAGATAGAACGTATAATGTCTATCTGACAACCTTACAATTCGGAATACACAAAACACATCCTTAAGTAAACATTCTAACGCATGCGTATATCGTTATACACTGTTATGATGTCAAATTACCTATGTCTTGTCTAAAAGAGTATTCTTCTTTAAAGAAGGAATTATAATGATGTTTAAGACAATTAATCGGATAATATTTTTATATGCTTCTTGCATGATTATTCTGTCACTTATGATACAATCATCTTTGAAAGTATTATTGTGGAGATTTCTTCTGAGGTGTCCTGTAATGATATTACGGAAAATATTCCTAGTCAAATTTGAATTCCATTCTATGATTTGGTTGATCTTCATATCAAAATTTTCTCGTTTATTGTATAACACCGTATGAATTCCTTTTATATTGTTGTATCTTATGGTCATGTCGAGGAAATTAACTTCGTCTTTTTTAGTATTAAGGTTCTTGATCAGTTCCAGTTCCTGGGGGTAAAAGCTAAAATCAAATTCAGGAGTATGCAAGTATCGTCCTAATAGCACATCGTCCATGAATCTATAATATGGTATTTCATATAATATATGATTACCTCTTTCAAAATATGATAAATATATGTCTGCTAAGATTGAAGAGCAACCCCCGCCCATAGGGATGCCTTTAATTTGTTGATAAAATTATTTTCCATTATACAGCAGGTTTTCGTATAAAACCAATTTGATAAGATCCAAATACCTACGATACGTGATCTCATTTTTGAGATTGTATTCCTCGTGCACCAAACGTAGTATGGCATGTAGTTTTGAAAGGTCGATGTTGTTAAAAAGGTCACGGAAGTCATAACTTGCGAACTGTATATCTTTATTGCAGAATTTTAGACGTTTTATGACTTCATTGCTGTTTTTAATCATTATAGAGTTTTGTAGTAATAAAGCTTTAAATACAGGTTTAAGGATATATAGTAATTTCCGGTTAGCTGACGTTAAATATGAATTACATCCCACTGTTACAGTACGGAATTTTACAGGTTTTTTATGTAGTTTTGGGATGAGAACCAGATATGGGAAAGACACTGATTTTAAATTAATGCCGATTCTTTTGTATAATGCTTTGATCTTATTTGACATTACTGCAATATTATATGGTAAAGGTTTATACATAGTAGGTTCCATGTAAGATTTCTGCAATGTTTCAAGGTAATAAGTTTTGCAGGTAAATTCGTAATTTGAAACCACTTTATCTGTATATGTGATCACGAAACGATCTTGAACGTCCTTGATAGAACTAGGAACATGGGATCTTGGCTTAGTTTTAAGTTTTCTATGATATTCATTGATAAATCTATTTAGGATATTGTATTTCCATTCTCCGAAGGCCGTGAAAGGTAAACTGTATTTAATTGCCATTTTGTAAATAAAAGTATCCAGATCTTGATTGAATTCTTCTTTGACGTGGTTATATTCCTGGTTACGGAATTTTATACCTTTTTCAAACAGTTTTCTTAATTGTAAATCTTCAATCACTGTAAGATTACTCGTAATTATATGATCATGGTACACATCCCTAAAAGTACTGTTTTGACAGTTACATACCATTGAATCGTATAAAGATATTTTTTTACTTAAGTGATTATAATTGTACAACATCCTCCCATTGGGACGTACGAATCGGTATGTGAGCTTAACTTTTATGTTAGTTATAGGTATCAATTTATTTAATTGATTAAGCATTAACTTAATAGGTATACTTACATAAGTTTTATTTTTGAAGGTGGTAACAAAGTATTCTATAAGATCTTCTTTTTTGGGATGATTCTGCAAGTCAATATTAAATTTTTTAGCTCTCAATTTCACAAAATCTAGCAATATGCCAAAATTATGAGTTAAGTCATTATTAGTTCTTTGATCCAATGATGTTATATGAACTATGATGTTTTCCCAAATTCGAGGCAAGTATTTAAGTATGATTCCATACACCATATTCTTAATCTAATTGTATTTGATATAAGGATTATTGTTGAATAAGTAAATTAAATTTTTTAAGTTTGTAAGAGTATCTTTATAGCTAATGTATCTTTTTCTTCCGCCGCGTTTCCACCTAGAGGTTTTTCGTTGATATAATGTGCTTGAAATAGGGAGTGAATTTTCTTTTTTACAGTATTCTATATTATAATTCTCTTTGAATATGGCAGTATTTAATCAAAAAGGGAATGCCGAACCAAATTGCAAAATATGTGTACATTCCCACCATAAACGTTCTTGAAGATGAGGTACTATATCCAAAATTGTTACAGATAGACATTATACGTTCAGATAGACATTATACGTTCTACCTCTCGTTATTCCATTTCTGTCTCCGTTCTAGTGCCTTCGTTTTTGCACATATCGGGGACCTGTCATTATATTGCATTGGTTTCCGTGGGCGTTGTCTAGACATAAAAGTTCTTTAAACGGTAATGAGAGGTCGCTATCCCTCTCAGCCATTTATATGCAATTTATCTGGTATCCCCCTTTACATATCTTTACATATTTTTATTTTTCTTAGTTATTTCTTGCTTCGGATTATAGAGCTGCAATGCGCCTTATCCTGAGTGGTATCCTGGTAAAAAATTTTTGTATACATAATTTTGTATACATGATTTGAGTTTTCGTTTTGAATATATATATATATATTTACATTTGCGTGTATTTTGTACAGCTATAGTGCAGTATAATACAAAATAAAGAGAAAATATTCTGATCATAAAATGGCATCTGTAAAATAAAAATGCCGCTATACAACAGCATAAAAGCTTGAATATAGTAGTATCGAATCAAAGTCAATATAAAGCCTTCTAATTCAGAGTTTTTGTAGTATGTTTTTATTTCAATTTTTAGCTTTCTTAGATCCAAATTCATTTCATTAATATGTCATTAAATTGAGTTTATAAGCAGTAAATAACACGAATAATTATAAATGAAATTACACTGTATTTACACTTTTAATTCTGATTACATTTTCATTTGGTAACTTCGCTTATTCCCAAAACTGGTGTAGCAAAAATGCGAAAAAAAATATAAAATATCTCGAGATCAGCTAGTCCTAGAATAATGGGGTTCATCTAACTCCTTTTATGGTTAAAAATTATATTTGAAACAAGCATTTAATTGATGCAATTGAGCTTACATAGACTTTTATTTTAGATTTTAACGATTTTTAAGTATGGTTTTGCAAAAAAGGCAGGTTTTCACTTTCTGAATCATACTAAAATCAAGTCAGCACCAGAATAACCCACATAAGACTCATGTAGCAAATTTTGTGACATTTGGTCAGTTACTGTTTCAGTTAGTGTGAATACACCCGATTTTTGCATGCCGTTTCACTAAGAACATGCGAGATCTTCTATTCCGGATTGTATTAAAATCTAATCAGCTCTAGAGTCACCTACATGTGCCTTACCTATAAAAATTTACGAATTTGCGGTCAATTAGTTTTTCAGTTAGAGTGTATACATTCATTGCAAAGACACAATCACACACACAAACACATACACATATGTCACGCTAAAGATAGCTTTTTCGTGTTGTAGAGGTCTCAAAACGAGTAGATCCGTCGAAAAGTCGAATTGTGATTTTCTACGCGATTCCAATACTTCCCAATATATTACCATGTATTCGGAGAATTAATGAAATTTATTCAAATGACGTCATCGAAATATTAGTCATCTATCTTTCTATGGAAATGTAAAAGTAATAAAAATTTAATTCATATCAATTTTATTACAGATACCAGGGCTAATTAATTTTGCGTGAAAAAATATTCAGTAATTCTTATACAACTGATAATATAATCACTTATGTAGATTCTGCATTCATTAAAATTACGATTCGTTGCAGAAGTAATCAAAATTTGATGATCATTTAAGCTCAAAAAAATTGTAACTGCGCTGGCACAGTATATAGATGCACAGAAAATGCGTAAAAACAAAGTGGTTTTAGGACGAATGCCGCACTAAATATACATTTAAAAAAACTTTTAAAATTGCTATTTTTACACTGATATGGATGTCATATTTTATTTTGAAGTGGGTCGCGTAATCTTTCATATGGTATGAGTGTAATAATTATTTTAATTTTTATTTTAAAAACTACCGAACATATTTTGCTGAATTTGTTTTATATAAAGTATGGAATAATTTAAATATTTCCTAAAATTTTCAAAATATTTTTTTAATTTTAAATTTGCTTAAAAATATTTGAAAAATTATGTCCCGTAGGGTTCAACTTATTTCACATTTTCAACCCGAGTGCAAACCAAAACTGCTTGGGTGATGCTATTAGTTTACATTCCCATATGTTCCACTTACCGTCTCAACAACAAACTAAAATTTCATTTTGATAAAGTCATTTTTACGGCAATTATTGTGAAAACGGGCAGACAGCTATTTCACTTTAATTTATCACAATCTCGTACTGTGTGGAGAAATAGCATAAAGTTATGTACTTAAAGATTGCCCAAATGCTTGCCGTTTAAAAATTTTACATATGATCAATCAGGCTAAATATAAAAAAAAATTAAAAAGATCAATCATGTATAAAACATTGATAAAGAAACAATTTTCAACTTCAATGCAATTTTATCTAAATATCTCTAAAATGCGATATATTCAGCGGCAATATTATTAAAATTATCACAATACCACATTAATTTTTTATATTTGAAAATTTTAAAATTCATCGAAAAAAATGAATTTCATTCAAATGTCGGCATTGAAGTATAAATTGCCTGGTTTAAACATATATAAAATGCAATACATTCCTCGGTAATATTTTTTAAATTATTATAATACTACAATAATTTATTATATTTGAAAACTTCATCGAAAACAAATGAAATGTATTCAAATGACGTCATCGAAATATATATCGCCTGGCACTCTCTATAAAAGCAGTATTTTAGTCATAAACTTTCTTCCAATCTTTTCATTCATCACAATATTAGGGTAATTTATTTTATTTAAAAACTTAAAACCATAGAGGTACAAGTAATTTAACTCTATGCTTAAAACTTCATCGAAAAAATCGCCCTCTTCTCTGTGTAAAATTAATTAATGTTTCATTCATATCAGCTATATTGCAGATTCCATGAGCTAAATAATTTTGCGTTAAGAAATGCAGCAATCCTTATAAATATTATTTTACACCTTTTGGTGTTTACATTCTCCATAAGTGAAAACTTTGCTTCATTGCAGAAATAATCAAAGTTTGATGATCATTTAAACTAAAATATATTGTAATTGCGTTATTACAGTATGTAGATGCACATAATTTAAGCAAAAATAAAGCGGTTTCAGGACGGATTCAACACTAAATATGAATTAAAAAGAACTTTAAATATCACGATTTTGATACAAGCAGGAAGCCATATTTTATTTTGAAGTAGGTCACGAGATCTCCTCATAGTATTTATTATTATTTTAATTTTTATTTTAAAAACTACTGAAAGTATTTTGCTGAAATTTTTTTATAAATTTTATAGGACAATTTTAATATTTTCTAAAATTTTCGAAGCAATTTGTGAATTTTAAATTCGTTTAAAAAATGTTTGATAAGTTAGGTCCCATAGGGTTCAATGCATTTCTTTTTTCAACTCGGGTTCAATCCAAAACCAATTGGGTGATATTATTAATTTATACTTCCTTAGGTCCCACAGACCGTCTGAACAATATACTAAAATTTCATTTCAATAACGTCATTTTTTGGCAGTTATCGTGCTAACGGGCAGACAGAATGAGCAAAGTCATAAACACGTTTCAGGTATGTTGTAAAGTGTTAAAACTACTGAATATAAATTTATGAAATGTTATTTATATATTTTATGGGATAATTTGAATATTTCCTAAAACTTTCAAAGCAATTTGTGTTGGCTTAACAAATATATGAAAATTAGATTTTTAATATGTTGTTCAGACGGTCTATAGGACCTATGGGAATATAAATGAATAATATCACTCAATTAGTTTTGGAGTGAACCCCGGTTGAAAAAATGAAATACATTGATTGTAGATAATATATTGATTTTAGATAATATTCAAATTATTCCGTAAAATATATAAAAAAATTCTCCAATATATATTCTGTAGTTTTTAAAATAAAAATTATAATAATTGTTACACCGCTTATATGAAGCGATCACGTGACCATGATATGAAAAGATCAAGTGACCCACTTCAAAATATAATATGGCATCCATCTTGTTTCAAATTCGTTATTTTTAAAGTTCTTTTTAATTCATATTGAGTGTTGCATCGGATCTAAAATCGCTTTATTTTTGCTTAAATTCTGTGCATCTACATGCTGAAACAACCCAATGACAATATATTTGAGTTTAAGTGACCATCCAAATTTGATTATTTCTACAACGAAACCTATTTTTCACTTATGTAAAATGTAAACAGCAAAATATGTAGGATGAGTTGTATAAGAATTGCTGTATTTTTTAATTGCAAAAGTATTTAGCTCATTGAGTCTGAATAGCTGATATGAATAAAATATTCATTGATTTCAGAGAGAAGGACGATTTTTTTCAATGAAGTTTTAAGCATAGAGTTTAATTACATGTAGCTCCATGGTCTTAAGTTTTTAAATAAAATAAAATATTTTAGTACTGTGATGAATGAAATGATTGGGAAAATGTTATGAATGATATGCTGCTTTTATGGTGAGAGCCAGGCGTGTTATATTTCTATGACGTCATTTGAAGGAATGCAGTTATTTTCGATGAATTTTCAAAATATAATAAATTATTGGAGTATTATGATGATTTTAAAAATATTACCGATGAATGTAAGGCAATTTATATTTCAATGCTGTCATTTGAATGAAATTCATTTTTTTCGATGATGGTTTAAGTTTTCAAATATAATAAATTAAGGTAGTATTATGATAAGTTTTAAATTATATCTTAAAAATGTATTGCATTTTAGAGATGTTTAAATAAAATTGCATTGAAGTTGGAAAGTGTTTCATAATCAATGTTTTAAGCATAATTGATCTTTCTTGTTTATATTACCATACGTCCTACAGACGGTCTGAACAACATACTAATATTTCATTTTAATAAAGACATTTTTACGGCAGTTATCGGGCTAAAGGGCACACAGACGGACAGACAGAATGATAGAATGAACAAAGTCATAAACACTTTCCAACTATGTTGTAAAGTGCTATTCATTTCAAAAAGTTCTTTACAATATAGCTTGCGAATAAGTTCTCAAATACTGTAAATTAGCATTGAAATTTTAAACAACTTTATACGTGTCGGACATAACGTTTTTTTGGGGGTAGCCAATGTTGTCTAGAGAGGATAGACGCTGGTGGTTTTGTCAACCTGGCCGTGTTCAGAATTGACAACTGCGCGATTGAAACATCCCAAAATGGAACATTTCTGGGATTACAATTGGTTAGTGCTAACTCAATAGTCTGACCGCGACTTACTTTTACATATGACTATATTTTAATTAGCTGCGGCTTTCAATTAACCGTAGCATTCTGGATTTTTGAGGAAGCCAAGCCAAGACGCTTCGTTTCGGGCTTCCTTGGGACCGAAAGTCCCTTACGCCCACATCAGAAAATGAGAATGTCCACTTTGTGTAGTAATGGTTTGATGCAGAGTTGTAAATTGCACTCTTCTTTTCATGGGTGCTTTGCTGGATACTGTGGCGACTGATGGAGTTGTCGCCTGCATCTTGGAGTGGCTGTAGGCTGCGAACTGAGCTGTGGTGGCTGTAAGAGAGAGGGGGCAGGGCCAAGGACTGGTGACCAAAAGAAAAATGCAAGCAAAAGTGCAGTGCATAGAATTTAAAGTTAAGTCAGCAGTAAAAGTGAGGATTTTAATATAATCATTTAAGTTTAGTTTAATAATATTTAAGTTAATCATAACAAAAAGTGTTCAAGGAGTCAATAAAACTATTTACAAAAAGATTAGTTTAAATTATGACAAGTTCAAATTAGATTACATTTATATACAAGTCTCTCGTTGTGAAAAAGGAAGGCCATAATCAGGCACACGAACATTTAATTTACAGTTAAGAATTTTATACTAAAGAATCACTAATTAAATATTTTAACAGTTATAGCCAGAGATGCGGAAAAAGGCTGTACATAAAGACCGGGCTGGCATCAAAGGCGCGGACAAAGCAAAGTTCAAGGGATTAAGAGTACGCCGGGGAGAACGAATCAGAACGCATCATTTCACTCCGGGTCTGCCGAGGCAGCTCCGAAGTGAAATGTGCTCCTTCAACGCTGTCCGGCGAACAAGGTTAGGAAACGCCTGCCTGGGGCGTTGAATATCTGGGGCGCTTCCACGGAGGCACCGCAGGCCCGGAGAGAAGGTGTCTAGGCCTTCTTTTCCCAAGATAGGAAGTCGTGGAAGTGTCATAGCTACTATCGACACCTCTCAGGCAGGGTTTGCTAGAATTTTTCCTGAAAAAATTTTGAGAAGTTTTCCTAATATACCCAGTAACGTGTGGGATTTTTAGGTCTTGGTGAATCACCTCGTTCTGTACAAACCAGGGTGCATTGACAATGCAGCGCAAGACTTTATTTTGAAACACTTGCAATTTCTCAAGGTGCGTTTTTGCAGCTGATCCCCATACTGGACAAGCATACAAAAACGCAGGTGCGATGATTTGTTTGTAGATGAGCAGTTTATTATAAAGGGTCAAGTGAGACTTTCTACCGAGAAGTGGGAAGAGGGCTACAAAGGTTTTATTAGCAGATGCAATTTTATTAGTGATATGCTCAGCGAAAAGTAATTTGGAGTCCAAAGTGACGCCCAAATACTTTGCAGACTGTGAAAAGAGGATCGGATCATTGAAAATATTAAGGGTAAAGTTATTGAGTCTAAGTTCTCGGTAGTTCGGTCGAAAAATGACAACTGCACTCTTGGTCGGATTAATTTTGATTCTCCAGTTCACGAGCCAGTGCTCAAGACTATTCTTTATGTATCTTTGAAGTGTGTTAATAGTGTGGTGTGGTTTAGAGCTTCTAGACATCAGGGCTGTGTCATCGGCAAAGATGGCCAGCTTAATGTAAGGGTTCTTGGGTATATCGTTGATATATAGATTAAAAAGAAGTGGGCTTAAATTTCCGCCCTGAGGGACCCCGGCTCTGATTGGTCGAAGAGAAGAGTATGAATGTTCAACTCGTACGCGAAAGAACGTTTAGCAAGATACGAGTTGATGAGAGCCAAAAGTTGTGTCGAAATACCAAGTCGGACCAGCTTGGTTAGCAGACCCGGGATAAAGGCTTTATCAAAAGCTTTACTGATATCAAAAAACACTATGCTGGTATACTGCTTGTTGGTAGAGTTTTTGTGAATAGTTTCTACGACACGCATGAGTTGGGAATGCGTGGAAAAATCAGATCGAAAGCCGTGCTGTTCAGGAATTAAAATATCTTTCGATCTGCAGAAACTAGTCAAACGTCTAAGCAACACTAACTCAAAAATTTTGGAAAGGCTAGATAGAAGGCTGATAGGTCTGTAGCTATCAGCTGAATTTGGATTTTGACCATTTTTGAAGATAGGGATGACGTCAGCAGTCTTCCAACTCTGGGGAAAGTATCGAAGTTCGAACATATGATTAAGGAGCACGGTGAGCCAGCACTCATAAAAAACAGGGAGATTCTTCAGCATTCTGTTGCTGATTTTATCAGAGCCAGGTGATTTCTTTGCCTTGAAGCTATGTATGATGTTGTGAATTTCAGCCAGATGTATGGACTCAAGGTCGTTTGGTGCTTGTACGTTAAGAGCATTCTGATTGGTCTGTTGGAAATCGTGTAAAGTGCTTGTGTAAATATGGCTGAAGTTAGGGTCTTCGTGTGGAGTGAATTGGATTTCCAAGCTATCTGCAATAGCATTAGCTTTTTCCTCCGCAGTCTGGGCGAGAAAATGTAAGCCATTAATGGGCGGAATTGAAGTTTTCGTGGTTCTCATGTTCTTTGCTGTTCGCCAGAGACTGTGATTCGTAGGTGAGAGTCCCTCAAGATGAGTGCGCCAGCGTTGCTGGGTGTGAGTTCGAATCATAGACTTGACCTCGCTATGAAGGTGGCGGAGCTGCGCTTGCAAAGGGGGATACCTACTGCGCTGCCAATCTCTCCGCACACGGTTACGCTGCCTAATTTTGGCTTTGATATCACTCGGGAGTGAGTGATAGTTCACTCGTGAACGATTTGGTTTCGAGGCAGCAGCATATGCCTCTAGCAGTAAGTGATTAAAATCTTGGACGCTATTATCAATATCGTCCGTGCTGGTAATTTTGAGAGAGGGGGCAGTACTATTAGTATTAAGGTGATGACGAAAATCATCCCAATTTGTATATAGCTCCACCGGGTGGTCTAAAGAGATATTATCAATATTAAGGGTGAGTATTACAGGAAGGTGATCAGACGTCAACTTATTATCAACTCTGATCGTATGATTGAATGGAATATTTCTAAAAAGAGCCAAATCAATTATGGTTGGGTTCCTTCCTGTAAATAAGTGAGTGGGAGTTGGTGGAGCTATGATCCTGAAGTTGGCGCACTGGGCCAAACGTTTTAGATCTCTGCCTTTTCCATTCGAAGCTATGTCCCAGGAAACATGGCGAGAATTTAGGTCACCAGCGATGATAATATTACTGCTAAGTCCTAAAAGTGCTTCAAGCTCCGAAGAAGGTAGTCTAGTATTATTATCAGGAGGGATATACACTGAAGCAAGTGTAATCGGGACCAAATTTGGAATAGTGACTTGAATAGCTGTGGCCTCAAGCTTCGTGAAGGCCGGGACACTTAACCTATGGTGAGGAATGTTGTTTTTAACATAGAGTGCAGTGCCGCCGTTGACACCCCTCACCACCGCCCCAGCTCTCGTTCTATACGAGAAATAACCTGTATAATTACAGATTCCTGGGAAGGTGTGGGGGGGGGGTGAGGTGGGTCTCATTCACCATGAAAATGTCGAAGTTTTCATCTACAACATAATCACGCGTCTCGTCAAGCCTGGAACGCACTCCATTGGCGTTCCAAAAGCCGACTTTGAGAGACTGCAAGGTACGGGTATCCGAAAGAGAGAACTCGGCGACAGCCAGAAAGAACAGTCAGGGGTGGTCGAATTACCTAGCCAGAGCATTATAGCTCCGGTAGATAATCCATATCATGTCAATTTGCGTTGTCGCCAAACGCAGTTCAGGTAGAGAACGCTCAAAGGCGGCAAGGAGAAACTCCTTGTCGTGAGTGTTTCGCATGGCCAAAAGGGAAAGTTAAAAGTCGGTATAGTTGATGGCGGTGCCATCAGCTTGTGATTTTGGATTTTGGGTGGCGACTACTGGGACCGACATTGGCTCAGCAATTTGTCCGGTGTTTTTGACAGGGTGGTTAGCTTGCTCAGGGTGATTACCAGAGACCATAGAAGCGAAGTTGACGTTAGGCTTGATGCCAGCATCACGGATAGGACGACCTTGATTCCCAGGGTTTAATCCCGGGGGGGGAGGCGCGAGTAGGAGTTAGGTTTATGAAGGGGAGCCCTATTGCTCTTATGCTTGGACGAGTTGCCCGGGTTCTTTGGGCAACCGCGCCAGTTGGCTGGGTGCTGTCCGCTACAGTTGCAACATTGCAGGTAGTTAGCTTTGCAGTCTTTGGCGGCATGGGGTCCGGCACACTTGACGCAGCGCTTTGGTAGATTGCATGCTAAACTACTATGGAAGAATCCATTGCAGGAGTAGCATTGGCTAGCAAAGCCCTTGCGCCCCGCGTACGGCTCCAATCTCACTTCCATGCCTAAGAGCTTGTTAATTGCATATAGTTTCTCCGGGTTAGTCCCGGGCTCAATCTGGAGGTAATAAAGGGGGAGGGGTTGTCTAGTTCCTCTCTTAGTCAGACGGTAGTTATTAAGGATGGTATAGCCTTTGGCTTCCATTGCTTTGGTGATAATGGCAATGTCAGTGGCCACTGGGAGGCCTCTGATGACAATTCTGACTGGCATATCTTCTTGCAGTGTATAGGTTTTGAATTGTACCCCTGTGCGTTTAAGATAATTGGTGCATTCCCTAAATTCATTATCGGTTTGCACGTGCACCTTGATAAACTGCCGGTCAAGTACAGGAGCTATTTTTGGGGTAATTCTTTTCAAATTATATAGAATTGAAGGCCAGTCAGCCTGTGAAGCACTAATAAGCAGAGGCGGCGTGGTCGGGCGCGCGGAATTCGGCTCTAACGCCGAGGGATCGTCCTTTCCGTTGCCGGTCGGTCTCTTATTGGCTGGTTCAGAATCTTTGGAATTTGCAATAGCTGCAGCAGTTCTGGAGGATTTTGAAACTTTATGTATGAATCCTTCCTCATCGGTGAAAGTGCGGGCGGAATGGGTTCCGCTAAGTGATATTTTCTTAGATAGCTTATTGCTATCTCTATATTTAGAAGTATTGGTTGGATTGGTTGGGTTGTTTAAGTCCAACAATGCTATTTTTCTGGTTGCCTCGTGGGCATTCTGCTCAATTTGATCAATAGTAATATCAGTAGTGTTACAAACATTGCTAGCAGCTTTGCTAGTAGAAGGTTGATTAAGAGTATTTACATTATATACATTAGACCTATCTAAGTTAGAATTATCACTGACAATAGTCTGAGTAACAGTAGTGGGGGGGAGGGGGGGGGTATAGATAAACTGTACTTACCACAGCCTAGCGCTGCAGCCCACTTGTCAAGTTGGATATTCATTTCATCCATTCGTTCTCTCATCTCCTCAACGACTTGTCTTTTGTCAGGTTCCAAGTTTTCATCTTCGTTCAGAAGAATGAAGGTCTCCAATTCCGTAATACGGCTTTTAAGTTCCAGTGCACTGGATAAAGGATCAGGTACTGTCGTACTCAAGTCGTTGTTAACAACGACCATCTCACACTCAACATCCTCGTTCACTTGCCCAGGCGTTACCTGGGCTTCGCTGTTCGTTATAGGAGCACTCGCCATTGCGACCGTCACTCTCGGAGTCTAAGCTCCGAATCCAAAATAAGAATCGACTTTCAAAGTGACCACAGGAACAGAATTACAGGAACAGAATGATTTTTGAGGAATATTCCAAGACGACAACATTCAAACGAAATCCTTCATTATACAATATATACTTTTAAAATATTATTGATACTTATAAAAGGCATGTAAAAATATTTCTCTTTGATTTATCGCAAACTCGTACTGTGTGGTAATGTTATGAGCTTAATTAAGGATTGCCCAAATGTTTGCTGTTAAAAATTTTTACTCATGATCTGTCCGGCTATAAACCTTTTTCCTACCCTTTTATTCATCACAATAGTATAATAATTTATTTTATTTAAAAATTTAAAACCATGGAGGTACAAGTAATTTAACTCTATGATTAAAACTTCATCGAAAAAAATGTCCTCTTCTCTGTGTAAAATCAATAAATTTTTCATTCATATCAGCTATATTGCAGACTCCATGAGCTAAATAATTTTGCGTTAAAGAAATGCAACAATTCCTATACACTTATGTTGGTGTTTACATTCTCCGGTTGGTGTTTACATTTTTATTTCTAATAGTGTCTATCACTAGTAATGTATTCAATATATTTTCAATTAGCTGCCGCCTTATTTGACGTAGCTTTCTAGATGTATACTTTATACTACCATACGAAGTATTGCTTAAGCGAAATATTTTTTATATAACATATACTTTTAAAATATTATCGAAACATATGGTCGGTAGTGAGAAATATTTTAATTTTAACTTTTCGCTATCGATATAGTGAATCATGTAGAATAATATTAACATCTACTTAGGGTTAACTAAGGGTTATCCAGATCAAGGTTCTTACAAAGATGGGCAGTCAGCCTGGCAAATAATTAGCAAGTTTCCAGTTCAATGGATTCTGAACGGTTTTAATTCTGCTCAAATAGTTCAAATTCCGGTAATATTGATTTCCTGAACCCGTTAGTGATATTTCCCGTTTCGGACGATCCTCTAACCTGTTTTTTTAAGAAATTGTGATAAAAGTGCACAAGCCCAGGTACTTCTTCAAACCCCGTGGTCCTTGATCTAATAAAACTAGTTTTTTGCACACCTGACACTTTTGATGCGCACTCACTTTGAATAGTATTTATCGTGTCCACATAGAAATAACCCAAACACATATGGGCATGTTTTCAAGAGAATTTGAAATGCATTTAGCAAATATTAAAATGGGTTTATCCTTCAAAATCTCGTATTTTTAAATTTTCGGGAAACAATGATTTCCCTTTAGAGTAATATGAGAATATAATAAAGCATCTGTTTACGTTCGATTCCTAAACATATTATTTCTCGTCTCAGACATTATCAGAACAAAAGACACTCTTTGCGAAAAAAAGAAAACCCAATCATCTTAGCAAACAACATGCAGATAAAATCTCTCACCACTACAGGTTCTGAAGTGGTTTTATGTTACCATTATTGCATGACAGAAGCTTTAAAAACCCTTATTCAGGCGTCTAATGCCTTTTATCTTCCACATATTCACAATATATGCTTGGGAAATTCCTTTGATCGCTTAATGTATTTTGGAGCGTCGTTTATCATATCTTCCCATTCCGCTGTGGAATAAAATAGAAGTTTTGCAATTTGAACTACTAGTATGCGTGGAAAGAATTGCATCATTAATATTTCAGAATTTCAGACTGAATATTATATTTATACACAAGTTTGGATTAAACGAACATTACATTGGAAATGGATATGTCATGAGAAATGTTTTAATGATATATGTATTTAAATGTTAATGACTATTACATGTAACATTTGAAAGTGCGTTTCCAAAAGTAAGTTGCAATCAAAGGCTAAAAAAATGTATAATAGTGTTACGAAGTATTCTCTAAAAAAGGGAGTATACTCTCAAAGAATAAGTCCAAACTTCTGGATAACTGTCACTTTTAATAAAAAGCACCAATAAGCGTAAACTGGTAACAATATACAGCAAATAGCTCGATAACTATCTTACAAGATCACTGAATAGCGGTCAGATACATTAAAATAGCAATTAAATGCTCAGGTAATTCCCCAAATAGCCGGTATTATTCTTTAAACACTAAAATATCTTACAATTCAATATAGCTCAGATCACATCAATTCTTGAGCAATGACACCTTTTATGTACTCTATATAGAAATTTAAATTTAAGGAAGAAACTCGCATCTCCCAGAAAATGTTTATTTCGAGAAATGTTTAGTACTTTCGAAATGTCGCCAAAGGCGATAAATTGCCAAATCTGGCAATAAATCGCCTATCCCGTCTGACATTCGAGAGAAGGTAGCTTCATATTCACGTAACAAGAATGAATGCTGTAAAGGCATTTTTTCCTTGAATAGAAAAAAATACCTTAAATAGAAGTAAATATAAGCAATGTATTATTTAAAAAGAGGCAAAGCAAAGTAAAACTTTCTACATATTTGTAAAAATATGCAATTTTCAGATTATATAGGTTTTATGTTAAATATAGAACACATTTACCTATATATGTATTTGTAACAATTACATTAATGGTAAAGATAAAAAATACTAATATATATATATATATATATATATATATATATACTCCTCCAAATCTTTTTAAATTGAGATAATATGAATCACTTACATTAAATTCCAAACTTTACATTTATAAAGTTCCGTGTAAAAATAACATTTTCTAAATCAAAAGTGACTTATAATTAAATTTTACTCTACTGAAAAGCACACATCAACACTTCTAAGGTTCAGAGAATTGTATACATGCACTAAGGTTAAAAGTAAACAGTTTTATATAACTAAATTAAATGGCTTCTTACCTGCATAAATTCTAGTCTGCATACTATTTTTACATAAACCAAAATTACACAAAAATGTAGTCGTGTACCATTGGTAATAATACCGGCGATTATTCATATGTATTTAACCTAAGAAACCGAAGTCCAAAACACTATACTTGCTGAGTAACCATTTCGTATGATACAAATCTATCAGGTATATATACACTCTTTGGCAAAAAGAACGAAGCACCCCTAAAAACAATTCGATCATCTCAAAATTTTGCATGCAAATTCCTTTATAAATGTAAATGATGTAAATGATTAAATGTAAATGTATGTAAATGATTAAATTTGCAAGACCAGTGAGTATCATCTTCGGTCATAGCGCGCGTGTCAACCGCGCAACTAGCAACCTATACAACAGGTGAAAAATGTGAACGGTTTCTCATTTCTCGTTATCGGCGTTGCAGCTCCATGAAGACACAACCAATAATGACGTTAAGATATTGCCGAAGACCTTATAAGCAGTTAAACGAGTTCAAATGTGGTCGCATAGTCGGGATTCGCGAAGCTGTCTGGTCGTATCGAGCAATAGGCCGCCACATGCACGGGACGGACATTGCTGTGCAAAGGTGATGGCAGCAATGGTTGCTGCTAGAAACTCAACGGCGGAATGAAAGTTCTGGAACGCCGAGGTGCACGAATGCAAAGCAAGATATGATGTGTGCTGCAGGCCCAAATGCCACAACGGCATCATTGTCAGCAATCCAACTTACTACAGCATCTTCCATACCACCCGTTGTATCTTTCACCATATCATGGAGCTTGGTTCAGGTGGTGTTATTCTCACGGTGGCCTTTAAGGTGTCTGCTCATTACCCCACAACATCGACACAGTTGTTTGGAGTGGTGACGAATTCGAGTTTGTTGGAATGCTTGTTGGTGTCGTAGTTTCGAGCTTGTTGATATTGTAGCCGAGCTTGCTGGCTGCCAGTAGTGTGACTTCGCATAGTGTTCAGTGATGAATCACACTTCAGTTTTTCAGCAAGTGATCATGAGGTACGTGTGTGGAGGCGCCTGCGCCAGCGGTCCCAATCAGCATTTGTTTAAAACAGGCACACAGCCATTAACCCTGGTGTGATGGTGCAGGGTGCTATATCTTACGACAGTAGTTATCCTGCGTATATCTTACGACAGTAGTTATCCTCCCTAGTTATCCTGAGTGCAACTTTAACAGTTTAATGATATGTTGTTGAAATCCTGCGGCCGTTTGCTTTACCCTTCATTTCACATCATTCTGGGACTATTTTGCAACAAGATAATGCCACGCCATATACGGATAGCATATCTGTAGACTATCTCCATGCTGTTGAAACTGCTCCTTGGCCAGCAAGTTTGATACTGTGCCTTGGCCAATCGAGCATGTATGTATGGGACATGCTATGTCTAGATTCAGGCATCCCGCAATGTAGCAGATCTGGAGCAACAATTGAGGAAAGCCTTGCAGAATGTATCGTAGGATGACATTAGAAAAGTTTATCACACCTTATCAAGACGTATCCAAGCATGCATTGCCGGTGGAGGTTACCAATTACTGATTTGAAAACTTGATGTGCAATTGCTAACCATTAATGAGTCCTGCGGCTTTGATTTTGTAATCATTTCATGACCTGTGTATGAGCTGTATTTAATTGCTATATAAACACTCACTTTCTTCATGGTGATTCGTTTTTTTGGGGGGTGGGGAGGGGGGTTGCAAAAGAGAGAGCCCGTATTAAATAGGTAACAAATTAGTCGTCGACGACCCGTATGAGGATCTATGAAAGACCTCGCAAAAATCATCCTCAACACCACCACTCTTGGACTCACTTCCAGAAAGCTATCTGCCGAAAACTTTTTTTTCTATCCCAAACAGAAACTTCATGCATATCAAACAGACATTGTCATTGATCACTCATTAGAAACTCTGATAGATTTTAAACCTACATTAAAATGATTACCTTATCCAATTGAGGGGAATATAGCATAGGAAAGTTAAGAGAGTTTAGATAGGTCAGAAAAGTTTATGCCAACGAAGTTTAGTAAACTGCACAAGTACCTGATATATTTTCACCAATGATCAGAGATAGTTTATCAACTTCATTATGGCACATTAGAAGTACGCATAAAGGTATATTTTAAGAAAAGTCGTGCATGTGTATCTTATAAAGAACCTTGCTGCCCAACCTGGAATCGAACGGTGAAACATCGAACTGGCCAGCCAAAGCTCTATGATTGATCTATTGGGACGACATTTTAAACTCTTATTGTCGAAGTGGACTCTGCATTCTCCACACTCTAATATCAGATTGACGGGAAATTGACAATCTGTCTGACCACGTCCTGCTGTTTTATCAAAAGATTAGCTGCTGATGCGCTTTTTATCTACCAGGTTAACTTCCTATGGGATCATTATCCTCTCGATATGAAATCGACGCTCAAAATCACAGAGCCCACATGGTCAGTGCTATTCCTACTAGGATCGCTTTCAGACCTCTGACATCTTTGCACTAACATGCAAGGTTGATTTTTTGAGAGTCATTGTATTAAAAATTGCTGCCTCAATCTTAAATCGTACCCTGGATTTTCGAACTTGCCAGCAGACGCTCTATCATTCAGCTACTGGAACGGAATTTCTCTCATTGTCCTCTCATTGTCACTCTTATTGTTGAAGTGCATTCCGTAAGCTTGTTTATAAAGTTTATGACAGCTGGATTTGGATAAATACAAAGCAAAGAAAAAATTCCCGGTATACAGTTTAAAATATGGGATATAATTTATATCGAGTTAGTTGACACATACATAATGCAGTGTATTGTAGGGAAAGTAAAATATCAACTCGATGAAATGACAACTGGTCAGACTTAATCTAAAGAAATGCTTAATAATATCGTATACGTGTGACATTAACATTTTATTTGAAAGAAAAGTAGCAATCATAAAATGAAATCTGAAACTTTACGAGGTCTGAAGTAGGATGATTTTCTTAAAACCATCGAAAACAGAATAAAATGGAATATACTGTCTATAAGATGCAGCGATGCATAAAGAAAGAAGTGCCTTTCGAAAATATATCAATCATCATATATTTTGTATCATATATGAATAAAATTACTTCAAGAGTAACTAGTGTAATAAAATACAGTAAGCATTTAAAGATGTTTTTGCCTGTGTTGAAATGCTATATATTACATTGTATAGTGAAAAAATACAGAGGAATTTAGAGTTTCAACTTTTATATTCAAAAGAGTTAAGAGATTAATGTAATAATTGTTCAATGTGTTTTTGATTTTCCAGACCCATAGTAAACCTCACGGGGAATTATTTTTCCTCGACCAATACATTCCGACCTACCTAAAGGTGTATATTCGACGCCAGGAAAAAGTGACACCCAATTTACCCAAGAACCCAATGGAGGCAGCATTTACAGGGACCAGGGACCGTATCTCCCCCCTACCACCCATATCTCAGAATGACTTACGGACACACATATTTATATTGCCCGTATTCCGTGTGAACACTGGGATAATTTGCGCAGAGCAGGAAATAAAAATCATTGCTAAATATTGGTCCCCTAAATATTAACTAGTTCTTATAAATATGTAAGTGTCCAGTATGTTTCATTAAGATAATTACAATAGATGGTCAACAAAGATTAATTAAGAAGTTAATGAAGACATTTATGTATGATAAGCACGTTTCAAATTTCATAAATAAAAATACCACAATTTTTTCTACGCGTTTCACTAAAAAAAGAGTATTAAAAATTTGAATAGTCTGACTTTTCGTTTCATTTTCTTAATAGATAGTCTTGAATCCTTTATTATTGCACACATTCATCGTAAATTAAATTTCCTTCAACACAAATTATCCTCAGTGGGTAAAAAGATTATCATGCAAAGTAAAACTTTTCTTTCCCAGCTTCGCATTAAAAATAATTTCCGAAGGGTCCTGATCTTATAATGCTCTATTTTAAGATTTTAAATGCACCATTCTTACAATAATTGGCTTTTCCGAAACATTTTGCTGGATTAACAGGAACTCCTACAAAGATTTTTTAAATGATTTTCACATATTCTAAAAGCGAGAAATGTATCTTGTAAACGTGGGCAGACAGAATAATAAAGAAAATGTACATAAAGTAATCTATCGATGAAAACGTCTGCGTTAATGATTAATATCAACAACTCTCTCGCTACAACTCAAAATTAGCTACAACTAGAAAATTAGCAGAGTGTGAGAGCTAGGTTTCTATAGTTATGTAATATAACCTCTGATTCATAATATCTACACTATAAAATCGCGTAAGGGCAAATATATATGCAAGCTTTTCACTGCATATATGTAGCATTTTCATGAGTTTATTTAAGCTCATTCAAATTGTTTGACTCTAATAAAAGCATAATACCAGCGGAAAGCCGTTGGTTATTAATATTTTTACAAGTTCAGTAGAAAAGAAAATATTTTCAAAAAAGTTTAAAAATCGATATTTTATTTTACCATCTCACTCTGATTCACTAAAAATGTTAGCCGGATATTTTCGCTACAATTAAAGTGTTAGCATTTTATCAATTAACTTCACTGAGTTTCTGTCACTGTTTTCAACATTGATAGATATTACAGAGGAGAGTTTGTTGAGAGATGATATTTGAGGGAGAACTGTAACGGATTTCAAATATATTATTTTAACGTTCTTTTTCTTTGAGGCCGGATCCTTTAAGACAGTAGGAGCATACATTGTGCATAATAAACTATCTGTATCATGTATCAAAGATCCCATCGTTCGACAATTCGAAAAAAATATAAGTATAACAATGAATTCGATAGTCTGGCGCTATGTTAGAGATTTGCTTATTACATTATAAATAATGGCGTCGATCCCCAAAAATCGCCTACGGAATTAGAATTCCCCTTCGACACAGGCCTACGAAATTTGCTGAAAAACAAACAGCGTCACGTGACTTGATAGTTGATCTTATCAGACTTGGAGACGAAACGACCCTAGACCACCAGCAAGACTTTATCGTATGGCCTGAAAAGAAAATGATTTCTATGACACTGGTAGCAAGAAGCATTTCTCTATTGCGTTGGTGGATAACAGTCTCGCTATAACATCTCTAAGTTTTCTAAGTTTACTGTATTTGCCACCGTTTTGACTAAAGACGGTTTCTAAGCACCACTCTAACGATTTTAAGCTTCTATCATACATAGAAATTATTTCCAACAATCTTTCAGCAATTCTTTCTGGTATCATTTGGCAATTTTTTGTGCACAGCAAGAACAATTCTTCAATTCCTGTATCCGATCCAATCAGAGTTTGATCCAATCAGAGTTAATTCAATAAAATTTGACGTCAAACTTTTCCACCTTCAATGATCTCAGATACGAATTCAGCTCTACGGTGAACAGCGGACATAGAATGGCAATTGTACAAATTTTTATCTAATTACATGAATGTACGGTATATTCAAGATCATTGTTATACCATAAAAACACTTCAAAATGCTACGTAGATGGAAATTAGTGAGACTAATACATAGATGGCCTGAATTCTGACACTTAAATGAGCTAAGTACACATAAATGACATAGTACTGACCACCCTACGATTCGAGAGGAGGGTCCCCAAAAAGGATTGTTGGTTTGGTATTGCCGAAGTTTCGCAATTAAAAGTGCTCCATTTACTAAGACCTTTCACATGTAATGGCATGCAAAGAATTGATATGGGGTAACGCGACCAAAATCCAGTGCTAAAACAAGTAAACATTCCAGTTTAATTAGTTTTGAGGTTGAACCGTTAGTAAATTACATAATTTACATTAGCTAGGTTACATTTGCCATTACATTAGGATTGCTGAAGTTTATAGATCATTATCTCCTCTTATTATATCGGTATACATGACGTAAAAATTAATAATGAGTAATAATAAATAATTAAAGTTAGGAAACGATAATAAGTTACTTTTAATTAAATGCACTATACGGAAAAGTAAGTATGCCTTGTGCAGTAGAAATATTGGTGGATTCAGCAAATAACACACAGTGAACAATGAACTACTTAATCTAAATATAAACTTTCCTTTACATAAAACATATTCTTTCATCATGATAGTTATAACAATTTGTGAAAAATTGGCATAAAAATGTGATATCTTTAAGTGGATATTTTGCTAAAATAATTCAAATAAATTAAAAATATTCAATGTTTTAACGATTTATCAATAATCGGCATACTTTTTCATTTAAAACTTTCAAGGTTTCTTCAGAGCAGTGCAAGAAATATTCGATTGATAAATCTGACGATATTCCGTTCGATAAATAATATAAATCCGTTAGACATTTTAAATATCATGTTATTTTGCATACTTCGAAATTGAAAATATCGGGCATACAAACTTGCTTAAACTATTGAAGAATTAATATGAATCTGTCGGGCTTCGAAGTAGAAGTATTGAATTATTAATTCACAAAAGATAAGACTAAAAATATTATTCTGATTAGAATATCGGGAAATAATGTGCACAGTAAGCGGGAAATGATATCTGAATTCAGTTATTCAAATTTGATTTGAAATAACTGCACTATTGGAATGGACAATTAGATTTATTAGTTTAATTAATGTTTATTAGTGTGATAAGGCTTTCACACCTCTGTGTTAAAATTGTATATTAAAGTATTGTTTTATTTCTGTGTGATTGAAAGTGTCAATTTCGAAATGTAAATGTCTTTTCTACATGTTTTCAATTACATTGACTTTTAAGGGAAGTGAACTCTAAAATCGCAAAAGTGTTTATGTTCCAGAAAAATAGTAATAGTTTTGTATTTTCGCTTCTCAGGCGCTAGTTGGGAACTTGCAGGTTTTGCGCACGCGCGAGTTTGAAAAAGGATTTTGGAAGGAGTGTGGAAGGAGTCGTGGAAAAATGTAGACGTGTGTGTTTGATTCGCGTATGATCGCGAATTTTAAGAAAAGGTGGATTAATTTTGAAAGTGGAAGGATGTGATTAAAATATGTAACATAGTTCGACAAGTTGTGCGTAGAGTCGTTTGGCTCGGTTCAGAGATGAGTCACTCGTGTTTTTAAATGAATCAGCCTGGTAGTAATGGAATAATGAGTCTTGTGAAAAGAGAAAATGGTTCTTTCACTGGTCGGCTTGAATCGCTGATAGGGCAAGCGGGAAAGCTCATTTTATAGCGATTTGTATTTGCCTGACTCCTCCTTGTGTCCTAAGGTACGAATCAACCAATCTCCGTAACCAACCAAGATGTCGAATTCCGCCAGCATGATGTTGTGTAGTCAAGTTTCCCGACCATTATGGATTTTGTTCTGCGCAAGAATCTCGATGAGTTTATGCCGAGAGTCCATCCTGATATCCTTTCCCATGGTACAGAATTGTAAATGTTATATTTAAAAGAGACGAGGTAAAGTTTTATATATATTTAGTCTTCCACCTAACGAATAGAGTGTTAATTGTCAAATCCTCGTGAGTATCAAGTCATTGATGATGTTATATGAAAATGTCGTATATGTTCAAAGTATACAAATGTGATATATAAATGTCAAGTATAATATGAGGAATATTGTGTTTATTTTATGTATCAGAAAATATGTGTATTCTCTTGGTTCCTCTTCCTCCAGGGGTGTTCTTAATGGTCACCCTACCGAGTGTAACTCTGAGTTATTGCGAGAAATGCTTGTACTCCACTGTTTTCGATCAACTGCCTTGTTATTTCATGTTTAATAAATGTGTTTGATTTCAAAACTTTGTCTTCTCTGTCGAGTATACCAAAACGTTCGCGACATTAGTAAGTAATTTATTAATTCGAGAGCAAATGCCGACACTTATGAGTGATTACTGCTTTGTGTTTAAACCCTCCTATTTCTGCTGTTCAATATAGCACACTATTATACAACATGCCATTCTCTAAATGAATTTAATTAGTTTGGATGTGTATTAAATATTCATAATTAAATTTAATTAATTTAAAAATTATAATATTGTACAGTAATAAAACGTTTAGGATTTTAAGATGCGTGATGCTTGACAATTATTCGCAATTTCTTGGTTGACAAATTTTACATTTATAGCCTCATATCAATAATAAGAAATAGGTAATAAGTTCCTAAATAATAATAGCTGCATTCATTCGTGCACACTGTGGTGGAACCATTGCACATCCCAAATTTTAGGATCGATGTCTTTCGCTTGCAAAGACTTTGTCTCATTCAGATATTCCTCACGGACTTCTGTTACTGCATAGTATTTTCAACTCATCAACTAGCGTCGTCCCTCTTCATTTCGCCAAATGCTTAAGTGAGTCTTCTTTACTCAGGTCATTATGTTGTACGGGAAAGGTTATTACCAAACATCTTGAGTACTGGTTTACGAGCGTGTACATTGCATAACCTGCAAGAGTGAAACGTCACAGGAGGCAAAGAAGGCACTCTCAAACCAAATAATTTACGACCAAGAAATTTGTTTTTCTTATTGTATATTTTTCGAAATAAATGTATAGAAATGTTCTTTATATATATAAACGAAGAAAGATGCAGACATGTTTTGATCGGACTGTCGCAAAACTCCCAAGTTCAGGTGTATTTCTCAGAAAATACATCTCTAGAAATGTCTGTCCTTCCAGGTAATATCACTTTGGGAACAAAACTGAAACGGAATGAGAGTATAATTATATCATTTATATTCTGTGAAGGCCCGGACAAAAGTGCACAAGCTGATAAGTTTCTTGAAAGAGTAAATATTACATTTCTCCCAGCTTTACGACAGGTTTATTTTTTTTTCTTTCTTATTTTTTGTCAGGATTGTTTTGTTTTCACAAGCATAGTTTTTATTATCAGAAAACTGTGCAGGGTCTGCTTATCCAAAGACTGTACAGAGTCATTTTAATGATTAACAGCAATTTTATTTAGAAAATAGCTCAATTATATGAGTTTTGACATTTTTGATAATCTTTCTGTGTAAATTATAAATTATTTTTAATTTGTGAAAAATTGAATCTTGGGGAGTGGTATATTTGTTTTATTACTTTTTATCCTCGATTTTTATATACAAGTTGAAATAAAGTTCCCCGTGTATTGTGTCTTCCCATATAGAACGATTGGTTCCACACACAATCGCAAAATCGGGAATCCATTCTATTATCATAATTGCAAGTGAACAACATTAATTTATTTTCAATCTATTGTTATTATATTTTATTTTAGTCACAACTATACAAATATGTTTTATGAAATATTTTATCTGCTAAATTTGGTATTCATTTTTGTCACCCAAAACTATTTTATCTCACTTCCCAACTGATATATTAACGTTAAATTAGTCCGTGGTGATTTACATTTTGAAAGTTATTCCAGGTAAGTTTTTCCAGGAACTGTATTCCTTAAGCTGTTAAAATCACTGCGTTATAAGGTCATTTTATACGGTGAGACTGGGGCCATTGTATTTTGCTTAGGCGCACTATGTTGAATGTAACTGCAAATATCCGAAGCATCAACCCTCAATCCAGGTATATGTGTTCAAATTTTGAATTCAAATATTTTTTGGCATCACAATTATTAAAACGCATGCGATGTATATACAGTATCGAGCACTTTTAGCAGCTAAATAGAGTGTCTTTAATTGGGTGTTGTCTAAAGAAACATTCTTTAAATTTAACCAAAATTTGAAAATAATAGAAATACTAATTATTTGCTAATAACTACTGCAAATCGACTCATTAAATGTTTTATTAGACAATATGAAATTAACATCGATGTTTAAAATTATGAAAATAAATTCAATAATGGTTTCATTAATTGTTAATATTTTTTTCCAATTTTCCGCTTGGCTATCTATATAATCACTAGGCAACATGTGTTTTTCCTTCCCAGATCCACCCCCCCCCCAAAAAGAAAAAAATTTCCTACAGACGTTCAACATAGAATCATTGCATATATATAAATTATCGGAGTTGTATTTTTCATCTCTTTTCCACATAGACGGAAAAGTTGGGTTTTTGTAAAGTTATTCTATGCCATCCAGAAGACCACATTGACCTAAAAAGTTAAATATTTGTACACTCATAGTATCGTCTACAAACGGAACCCAAAAAATCCGAATTTCTGATTCTAACCAAATGGAAGGGCGACAAAAAACAGGACTTTTCAAAAAATCCTTCCACGAACTTTAGACCGTTGAGCTACATGGTTTAATATTTGCGTTTTTACAGTATAATTTATAAAGAAAAAAACGTATTGGAAAGGAAAGATTTCTCCATGAGGTCCGGAAAAAAAATTGAGGGGGGGGAGGGCAAAAAACTTTTCTGGCAGCTCTAAATCTTCCTGATGAACTAGATGTCTGACACTTTGGATAGATATAGAATCAACCATAGACCTAAACTGAACTGGCTTAATTTTTTATTACAATATCTATTATCGACTCTAAATGCCACATATTTTGAAATAAAATTAAACTTATTAAAAAAGTTACAACAAATATCTTGAAAGGCTTTAAACGTATAGAAAAAGTTACACCTTGTGTCTTTAAAGTGTATTAGTCTCTCCTTCTTTGAAATTGTTAACTACTAGCACTGAAATTATTAACCTAAATGCTGTACTTTACATGTATAAAATATAAAAATATGGATTATACAATAATTTCATTTATAAAAGTATTTTAAATTTAGGTAAAAAAAAATAATTCTATTTTTTAGAAAAACCGATCCACAATGCACATTTATAACATATACGAATATTTCCATATTTAATGCATTTAGAAATAATATAAAATCTTTATTTTCGCATTACAAAGAATTTAAAGTTTTTAAGCTATCAACAAACACAATGCAAACTTTTGAACTTTTTAAAACAAAGCTAAAGTTATTTGTTTGAAATATTCACTATATAATTTGCGTAATTCTTTGACTTCTTTTCGCATCCTGCTGACTGTCATGTATTACATGAGCCATTTGAAAATATATTTTACAAGTATTTATAAAGCCATTATATTAACATGACTTATTTTAAATAAGTGTTAGATATGATTTATTAGTGATGTTTAAGATTTTTTTTCTCTGAACTACATAGCAATTAAACTGATTGTGCCAGGTGTCAAGTAAAATTTAAGGGGTTGTTTTCTTGATTTGTAAACAAATACTGTAGATGATGAGCAAATGTAATATTTGGATATTCAACTCAGAATTTATTTTTGTACATTGCGTCACATGTTCGTTTAGTCTTCTATTTCACTATTTCTCTGAATAATTATGTAAGAAGTTTGAAAACAATCTTTAGAAAATAAATTATTATAAATTACGATTCCAATATTATTAATATAATAATTATAATAATACATATGAAAGTACTAAATGTCATTGTCATTGTAGATGACATCTTTAAAGCAAGCACATTTCAAATGATAAATAATACATTATTGCACATAATAGAGTTATTGAAGGTTATAAGGAAGTATAGGGGACATCAGTTTAGCATATTGACTTTGAAAATACATCAATTTTCTCATACTTTTCATATTTTTTCAAAATATACATTCCTGATCCACTTCATGTATTTACCTTTTAATGTGTGTGTATTTGGAAATTTCACTTATATCATATATCACATAGAATTTTGTGTATTTATGTATGTCAAGTACCTCAAAATATATATGTAACACAATTTCAACATGTAATATGCAAATTAAATCATGCAAATAATACTCTGGTGCATCTGGGCTTATGTGCTTTTGCACTTATTTACTATATGACACATAAACAAAAATTTTCATGCCCATTAACTCAAAACTTCTGCACCACAAAAGAATTTTTCAACTTACTTCGACATATTAGTACTGCAATATATAATCACAATAAAAAAAATTTGCACTCTTTCATAAATTTATACCTCACTCACTGTAATACTCTGGGAAAGGGATACGGCACCAATTTGTGGGAGCTGGGTCAGTACAAACAGCACCTACCGACTCCACCACCCACAACTTCGTGATCGTAATTTCAAAAAGCCAAAGAGACATATATTTAACATATCTAGTCTCAAAAATTTAACAGCAAAAACACCAGGTTCAAAATCTAAAGGAGTTATCCCAGTTTAGGAGAATTAATCCTAAATGAAGTACAGTGAGTAAAGTAAATATGCAGACACAAATAAACAGGCTCATTTTTCACACATATTAAGAATTTATTTTAGATTTTCCAAAGAAATCAATATATGCATTTTTATCTTTCAATTAATAAAACATGACTTCAGAGCTTCACTTATATTAGACATATTCAAAAACCAATGCTCTGGTAAAAATAACATAGCAACAATCTTTAATTTTATTCGACAAATATGTGATTTCTTTAATCATGAAAATCAACTCAACATAAAGATTTCGATCTGAGCCATTTAATATCAATTAAATTGTATTCACCTGTGCCTGTGATGCAGCGGAACTTCTTGTTCCGAAGAAAGAAATTTTACCTGAGCGGTAGAGTAATTTTACAATACGAAGAATGTCCTATTCAGGATAACACGATCTGCAGCTGAATAAAAGAGATCCCAAAGGTGGATGGTCGAGAAAATGATCCAAAATTTAGATGACATGACAGTATTCGAATCTGGCAAGTAACCCGAACCTTCGCGATCACCAGCCAACGAAAACAGGACTCCTGTAATAAAAAAAAATAATTTTAAAAATGATGAAAATAAGTAGCCGAAACTTTCCAGGATCTTCACATTCTCCTCCATTCAGCTCCAGAAGAGGCAGGGCGGTTTCTTTAGAAACAAGTGCCCAACTCCGCCAGCTTAGCCATTTCGGCTAAATCCTTTTTCTAAATTTTGACAAAACCTTCGATGCGACCTTTCAGTCGAAGTGTTCCAGCACGAAGAGCGAGAGCATGGGTCCTCCGAGCCCACGCAAGTTCTCCTACGCCAAAAAATGCGCCTCATCCTGATTGGACGGCGCGCTCCTCCACGGCAACAGCGAGCAAACGTCACGCATCCCGGCCAGACACTAAGTCCAGACAATCCAACGATTTCTCGACGAAATGCGCTTTTTAATGCAATTTCAATGGAAACAAGTGTTAGTAAAAACACTGTACAGGCACGAACGGAGAGAAGGATGTTTCTCTTGCAGAAAATACAAAAAGGCTCATGGCGCAGAATTGCGACATGACAGCTCTCCCCTTCTGGGAGGCAAAAATTTTCAGAACACAGTGAGGAAAATTTTTCTCTCACTCAAAACACAAAAACACAAAAATTTACAAGGAGTTTTAGGAACCTGTAAGTGTAAAATAATTTAAACCAAAATTTTGGGCGAGAAAACGTGGGCCCCAACGTTTCTCAAGACAACGGCACTGCAGATCTGAATGACCGGCCAAGCCATTCATCACCACAGGAAAAGACCAAAAGAAAACCGAAAGGATGACAAGGCGTCACTACATCTTAAAGGAACCTTTACAAAAATTCACATTAAATTACACTAAAATCAGAAAAATTTTGTCAAGGCAATTTGCCTGACAACACACTATCTCAATCAACCACATTGAGATCAATCAGGTGATATGAAAAATAAAATATGATATAATATGAATTTACAAACTTAACAATATAAACAATTCAAAATTCAAACAATTTCAAACAATTGTCACTTTCAAACACACAAGTGACACAAAAATTATTCTTAATTTTCATCAAAAGGTTAAATATTTTGAAAATTAATTTCTAAATTAAATTTGTCATATTCAGGAAATGAGATTCTTCACTCATTCAAAAAATTGTCTCACTTTTTGAGAACAAAGTCACATTCAATATTTCCATTTTTCAATTTCAATTTTTCATTTCAAAACTTTCATTAAAATCTTAACTTTCACTTTAAATTACTTTCAAATTCAACATATTAACTTTAAATTACATTTATCTTCAATTTTTCAACCTTTCATCATTTATTCAACAAATTTAACATTAACTTTAATTCAACTTATTTTTGTCATCACGACAATTCAGAATTTTCTCATTCTGACTCAATTTTCATAAATTACTTTAAATTATTCATTTATTTACATTATTTAATTTATCTTAAAATTTCAATTTACTTTACTTTTAACAACTTACACTCTGTAATAACTCAACAAGTGACTACTTCATGTCACAAAAGAAAAATTTACATTTATATACATTTGTCTACTGAGAGAGAGAGAAGGAGAAAATTTTCTCCTGAAATTCACGTCAGTTATGTAAAAGAGCAGGAACACATCAAAAGAGCAAACTCGGCGGGGACTAACGAGTTGCCAACACTAAAAAAGGGGTGTAGAAAAAAGAAAAAAAATACTCGCGTGCAGGAAGCGATTGCAGCAGAAACAGGACGCCAGGACATGCCTCAGAAGCACGGATATCATCAAAATTTTTGGGCAGCTTGCGCTGGTCCCAACATCATCATCATCTTCATCATCATCATCCTCATAGCTTCACCAGTTTCCCACCTGGCCAATCACAACCCTCCTAGGTAGGCTCGGAGCAAGTTGTCGTCCAGGACTCCAGTCCTGCCACAAAAGTTCGGAACTTTTAATTTGCTAAGCTGCTTCTTCGTCTGTGATCCGTGTAGATTTGTCCAATGTTTGCGTCCACCAGCCAGCTTTCAGAAAAAGGGGTTGCAGCATAAAAATATGATGTCTAACTGAAATTTGTGTAGATGTTTGAAAACTGCTGGTCAAAAAAAAAACAACAATGTGAAATGGAATTTCAAGAGAACAGAATTTCAACAAAACATCAGCCAAAAATTTCACCTCTCCCAGCAACAAAGTTTCAAAAACATTTTTCAAAAGAGATCATTTACTTTTGATCTTCAAAAAATTTCATTAAATTTTCAAAAATTTTCAAATTCAACTTTTCATTTTCACTTTCAAATTACTTAATTTATTTCAATTACTTAATATTAATTTCAATTTTAATTTCAATTTTATTTTAATAAATCATTTACTTTCCATTATTTATTTATATATTTTTTTTTTCTCAATATTCAAAATTTTCCTCCCTTTTACTTAGGGAACAATTCAATTACCAGCACCATTTTAATTATTTTCATTAATGAACTTAAACAAATAATCAAACATTTTTTTACATTAAAACACATCAATATAATCAAAGTCAATCAAGACAGGACTCTCGAAAAATTTTAAAGTCCAAGGAGAGTCAATTAACAAATTTACTTATTATTTAAATTATAATATAAATATTCATAAATTATAGTTCACAAAATCAATTACTTATTTACTTTTTTTACTAACTTAATGCAAGATTTCCAATAAATTTTTAAAATCACAACAATTTTTTCATAAATTCTATTTTAAAAGACAATATTGAAATATAAAACTTAAACAAGTATAAACTTTAACTTAAAATGAAATCTTTTCTTGCAAAATTTAATTTCTGTAAAATTGTGAACTCAACCCAAAATTTAATATTGTGAAAATCTTTTATTCCTAAGATTATAAGGTGTACGTGTATTTCTGTTTGTCATGTAATACTGATTTTGGTGTGGTGTATAACTATTTCTATAGTTGTTATTGTAAATGATTCTTCCATTTCCTCTATTATCAAAGTTATTTGAATTATTTCTCTGAACAAATTGTTGACTTCTATTAGCATGAAAGTTTGATCTAGTATGAACAGCATTTTCATTTACCCTTTTATTTGGCAAATTAAATCTTACTCGTTTCACAGTTTTTTTGTTTTGAGATTTATCTCCAGATCTTGTTAAACAAGATTTTAGTTTCACAGAGTCTTTCTCAGCGGTGATCACAGGAGTAAGTTTATTTGTCTTAGAGTTCAATTTTTGACTTTCATGAGTTTGTTTTGAAAATTTTTGCAATTCCTCTCTTCTTGGAGGTAAAAGAGTCAGTCTGTTCACATGAACCAGTTGTTCATTTTTTGGATTCATTACATGTCTGATCAAAAAGTTAACAGCAGAAGTTTGTTTTATCACTTTAAAAGGACCTCTGTTAAAAGAGCTCAGTTTTCTTGACTGGCCTTGAGGTAAAAAGGGAGTGTAAAGATACACTAAATCACCAACTTTTATATTGGGCATCTTTGCTTTCTTATGCTGTTGTAAAATTTGTGAATTTTCAGCTTTTTCTAAGTTACTTTTTACTACATCATATGTTCTTTTAAGTCGGAATCTCATGTCTTCTCCATAATCATATGTTGATTCATATGTCGGAGGTTTAAATCCAGCGATCAAAGTATTTGGAACTGTTAAATCTCTACCATAGAGTAAATAAGCAGGCGATTCACCCGTAGAAGCATGTATGGCATTTCTATGTGCTAATAAAGCAAAATGTATCAGATTGTCCCAATTATCTTTATCGTTATATGCAATATTTTTCAAGGATCTGATCAAAGTACCATTTAATCTTTCAACACAACCGTCTACAGATGGCATGTAGGCAGTAGTAGTATTCTTTATTATTCCTAATTTCTTATAAAAGCATCTTGCTGTTCTAGAAACAAAATTCGTCCCTTGATCCGAGACGATGAATTTGGGTATACCATGCTGAGCCATGTAGTGCTCTAAGCAACTTAAAATGTCTTCAGTTTTAATTGAAGCTAAGGGATATGCTTCACGCCATCTTGTAAAATAGTCAGTTATGACCAATATGAATTTATTTCCAGATCTTGATATAGGTAATGGTCCGACACAATCCATGGCGATACGCTCAAATGGGTATGTGGACTTCGAAAATCTTTGTATGGGTGCTTTGTTATTTCTAAAGCCACGATTTACCACACAAATTTCGCATGATGCCACATAATTTTGTGTTTGGGAATACATTCCCTGCCAAAAATATTTTCTACTTACAGAAGCTAAAGTTCTTCTAAATCCACAATGAGCATAAGTGGGACAGTCATGATGTAACCATAAAATTTCAGACACAAGTTCCTGCGGAACAACAACTCTTTCTTGTTCTTCATGTCTACGCTTTGGGTGTTTGTGAGTACACCACAGGATATCATCTTTTCTAAAAAATACCAAAGTTTGTGGGTAAGGTTTTATGTTTTTATCTAAGAGATCTATAATTTTATTGCACCTTGGGTCAGATTTTTGAGCATTCTTAATTCTTATGAGCAAAGTAGGACAAGTAAATGTTTGTTCCAATTGACCAATTTGTATGTTATTTTCATTTTGCATTTCACTTTCATTATTATTAATAGCACAAATTTCATTTTCTTCATTTGTATTTGCTGGATTCAAATTGATTTCTGATTCTCTTCTATTGCTACTATTAGTATTGTTTTCATTATTAGAACTTTGAGAACTTTGATTTACACTTGGAAAATTTTGATTAACATTTTGATTTATAACTTTATATTGTGACACGAATCTTTGTGGAATATTGTCAATAGTATTTGTACATTCATCTACATTTCTTGACATATAATCAGCAACAACATTTGCTTTTCCTGGTTTATGTACTATTTGATAATCAAATTGTGATAGAGATGCAATGCATCTTGCCAATCTAGATGTAGGATCTTTTAATTTAAATATGAAGGACAAAGATTTTTGGTCACAAAAAATTGTGAAAGGTTTTCCAATTAAATAATGTTTATAATAGTTTGTAGCCCAAACAACAGCTAATGCTTCTCTTTCGACAACACTGTATTTACATTCCGCTTCGCTAAGCTTTCTGCTTGCGTAAGATATTGGATGCAAAATTTTATTCTCATCTTCTTGAGACAAATAGCTACCTAAAGAGTGATTTGATGCGTCTGTATGTAAAATAAATGGTTTTCTAAAATCTGGAAGGGTCAAAATAGGTTTTGATAGAAGTTTTCCTTTTAAAATTTCAAAAGATTTTTGAGCTTCATTAGTCCAAATAAATTTCTTTTTACTTTCATTATTCTTAGTTTTCAATAATTCTGTCAATGGCAAGGTCAGTTCTGCATAGTCTTTTATGAATTTTCTATAGAATCCGGTGAGTCCAAGAAATTGTCTCACATTCTTAATTGATTTAGGAATTTTGAATTTCTCTACAACTTCTAAATTATGAGTATCAGGTTGTACTTTTCCATTTGATACCAAAAATCCAAGATACTTAATTGTTTTTCTGAAAAAATGGCATTTACTTGGTTTCAATTTAAGACCATGTTTACTTAATCTTACAAAAATCTCTTCTAGTTTTTCCAAATGTTCTTCGAATGTTCTTGAAGCGACGATAATATCATCTATGTAAATTCCAGATATGCCAGCCAGCACCAGAGACATCAGTCTCTGAAAGGATGCAGGCGCATTCTTAAGACCAAATGGGGTTCTGGTCCATTCAAAGTGGCCATCAGGTGTTGAAAAAGAAGTCTTCGGGTAATCATCAGGATGTAAACACAATTGGTAAAATCCACTGGTTAGATCCAGGGTAGAAAAATACAAGGCTCCAGCAAGGTTATCAATGAGTTTCGATATATTCGGAATCGGATAATTTTCTACAATCGTAATTTTATTTAACTTTCGGAAATCCGCTACCAAACGGTAACTTCCATCAGGTTTCTTCACAAAAAGCACTGGAGTATTGTAAGGTGATGTACTGCGCTGAATGATTTTTGCATCAAGGAGTTCGTTTACCTGGCGTGAAAGTTCTTTCTGTAAATTATGTGGAATGCGGTATGGCTTTTGCCTAACAGGTATGTTAGATTCAAGATTAATTTCGTGCAAAATAGTGTCACATCCAGACAATTCTTTCATATTTTTAGCAAAAACATGTTTATATTTACTTAGTAATTTCAAAAGCAAAGTTTTTTGTGTAATATTCATATGTTTCAAATCAAAATTTCCTCCCCATGCATCAAATGTTTCATTTTCTTCAATACAGTTTTCAATGTCAACTCTATTATTTATGTCAATATCAGATTCATGGATGTTTTCAAATGTTCCTAATTTCATTCCTTTGTTTATATAAACTACTTTTTCAGATGGATTTGCAACTTTTGCATACAAAAAGTCATTTTCAGGAATTTTGTGGATACTTCTGGCTACGAAAATCTTGTTTGCAGAAAATTCTTTATTATTGATAGGTTCAAGCAAAATTGTCGTGTCTTTTTTAATTTTGTAATTTCTTTTTAATTTAATAAAAGATTCAGTATATGGCTTCAAGACACATTTGTTGAAAGCTTTGGCAATCCCTATTGCCTGATTTTGTTGTGAACTTCCTTCATCATGTTTATCACAATCTGTCTGAAATATTTCATTGTTACTGGTATTGTCTTTTGTCAAAAATCTGTCTGTATGTACATTGTCATTTATTTGTCTTTCATGTAAATCATTTTCACATTCATAATTTGACCTTTCATTTCCATTTGCATCAAAATTTCTAAAATCAACGTCTCTAAATTCATTGTGAAAATTGTTTTGTTCAAATAAATATCCATTATTATATCTATAATCTACATCATTTGTAAAATTGTAATTTCTTCTATTACATTTATAATTTATTGCATTGCACTCAGATATTTCAGGTTGAACATCTTTGTGTCCAAAGGTAATGGTCACTTTACTTTTATGCAGAAAAGTACTTCCTAAAATCATGTTGTATTCGTTAGGTGCAGGTATGTTTAAAATGCAACATTCAATCACAAAATTGTCTTTTCCAACGGACAAAAGAAAAGAAGCATTCTCATCAGCCCAAATCTCCTGATCTCCAACTCCCTTCACAATAATGGATGTATGTTTTAATTGCACTTTCCTAGGGTTAATTTTCTGTAAAGCATCTCTATAGATAATATTTATGGAACTTCCAGTATCAATTAATGCATTCAATTTGACATCTTCAACAAAAACTGAGATGACCGGAAAATTTTTCTGGCAAGGAGCTTTAATTTCCGTCATAAAACTAACTTCAGAATCTGTTCTATTACACTTTGGAGATTGAAAGTTTATTGTTCTGAAATTCTGTCTTCCAAATTGTCTTCTATTACCAAATCTATTATTAAAATATCTGTTATTTCTTCTATATCCAAAATTATTGAAGTTTTGTGATTTATAATTATCAAAGGAATTTCTAAAATTTGAAAAATATCTTCTTTGGACATTTGGATTTCTATATGAACTGTTACGAAAAGGTCTTCTAAAAATATGAGAGTTTTTCCTTGGAGAATAATTTTGATATGGACTTTTAACGTACCACTCTTCTTCCTGTGAGGCAACTGGAATTCTTCTTTGACTGAAACGGTTTCTACTTTCAGATCTTTTAGATGGTGTAGAAGTTCTGAAAGATGTTGATGGTTTATGTTTCTTCTTTACTGGAATATCTTCCCAATCTTCCTCTTCCAATTCATTTTCATTGTATCTGCTTGTAGAGGGCGTATCCAGGAAAGATTCTTCAAAACTGGAATTGCTCTTTTCCAGATCTTCTCTTATTTCATTCAGTCTTTTCTTTCTTTTTTCTGAGTTCTCACTAAATTTTCTTCTTAACTTCTCAAATTCTTTCTTCTTTAAGTTTAATTCTTTCTTCAGTTCTTCAATTTCTTGTTTAGGGTCATTTTCAGTTCTTACAGTATTTATGTCCTCTGTCATTTCTTTCAGCTCTTCATTTTGCACCTCTTCTTCCAAAATTGCAATGTCTTTAGCAGCTTCAAATGACTGTGGATTTGCAGATAAGACGGCTTTCCGAAAAGAAATTTTCAACCCTTTTTTAAAAGAGTTGAGCAAAATAGCAGTTCTCAAGGAATCTTCATTATCAGACACCACATCTTGCGGAAAAGCAACATATGATTCGGCCTCTATTCGATTCGCATAATCACGTACGCTTTCCCCTGTCATCTGTTTACAGTTGACCAGGGAAGCGACATTCTTGGCAATATTTTCTTTTTTCATAAAATTGTCCTTGAGTGTATTCACTAATTCTGAAAAATTCGTGCTTTGGTTTAATTTCGGGATGGATTTTATCAGTCTTTCCGCACGACCAGATAACTTCAATTTTAATACAAAAATTCTATCTCTATTAGACCACTCGGCATGTTCAGCAACAAGAAGAAATTTCTCCAAAAATTCGTGAAAAGATTCATTTGCATTGCCAGCAAAACTTGGAATGGATCCAAGGAACTGAGATCCAATTCCAATTTTCATTTTGTTAGAGTCTCTGACAGCGGAAGCCGATCTACCAGCATTTGGAGAAAGTCGTGGTGGAGACACCGAAGGGATACGGTGGTTGGACACACTTGGATGAGCAGAGGAGTCTCTACTCCTGCTTGCTCTCGTATTTCTAGATTTAGGCATTTTAGCACAAGGTTTTTCACCAGAAAAATTTCAAATTTATCACGAAGCACAGTTTATTGTGGAAAATTGATTTCACTTTTGCTTAAATCACTTATTTATGTATAGGCAGAGCACCGAAAAACACTACGTGTAACTTTTTCACTTTTTGTTCATTATCATGAACTTCGAATCACTTTTGCATGTGCACAGAACTTTTGTATTCACTTTTCAAAATAAATGTATGCACTTCATGTATTTACCTTTTAATGTGTGTGTATTTGGAAATTTCACTTATATCATATATCACATAGAATTTTGTGTATTTATGTATGTCAAGTACCTCAAAATATATATGTAACACAATTTCAACATGTAATATGCAAATTAAATCATGCAAATAATACTCTGGTGCATCTGGGCTTATGTGCTTTTGCACTTATTTACTATATAACACATAAACAAAAATTTTCATGCCCATTAACTCAAAACTTCTGCACCACAAAAGAATTTTTCAACTTACTTCGACATATTAGTACTGCAATATATAATCACAATAAAAAAAATTTGCACTCTTTCATAAATTTATACCTCACTCACTGTAATACTCTGGGAAAGGGATACGGCACCAATTTGTGGGAGCTGAGTCAGTACAAACAGCACCTACCGACTCCACCACCCACAACTTCGTGATCGTAATTTCAAAAAGCCAAAGAGACATATATTTAACATATCTAGTCTCAAAAATTTAACAGCAAAAACACCAGGTTCAAAATCTAAAGGAGTTATCCCAGTTTAGGAGAATTAATCCTAAATGAAGTACAGTGAGTAAAGTAAATATGCAGACACAAATAAACAGGCTCATTTTTCACACATATTAAGAATTTATTTTAGATTTTCCAAAGAAATCAATATATGCATTTTTATCTTTCAATTAATAAAACATGACTTCAGAGCTTCACTTATATTAGACATATTCAAAAACCAATGCTCTGGTAAAAATAACATAGCAACAATCTTTAATTTTATTCGACAAATATGTGATTTCTTTAATCATGAAAATCAACTCAACATAAAGATTTCGATCTGAGCCATTTAATATCAATTAAATTGTATTCACCTGTGCCTGTGATGCAGCGGAACTTCTTGTTCCGAAGAAAGAAATTTTACCTGAGCGGTAGAGTAATTTTACAATACGAAGAATGTCCTATTCAGGATAACACGATCTGCAGCTGAATAAAAGAGATCCCAAAGGTGGATGGTCGAGAAAATGATCCAAAATTTAGATGACATGACAGTATTCGAATCTGGCAAGTAACCCGAACCTTCGCGATCACCAGCCAACGAAAACAGGACTCCTGTAATAAAAAAAAATAATTTTAAAAATGATGAAAATAAGTAGCCGAAACTTTCCAGGATCTTCACATTCTCCTCCATTCAGCTCCAGAAGAGGCAGGGCGGTTTCTTTAGAAACAAGTGCCCAACTCCGCCAGCTTAGCCATTTCGGCTAAATCCTTTTTCTAAATTTTGACAAAACCTTCGATGCGACCTTTCAGTCGAAGTGTTCCAGCACGAAGAGCGAGAGCATGGGTCCTCCGAGCCCACGCAAGTTCTCCTACGCCAAAAAATGCGCCTCATCCTGATTGGACGGCGCGCTCCTCCACGGCAACAGCGAGCAAACGTCACGCATCCCGGCCAGACACTAAGTCCAGACAATCCAACGATTTCTCGACGAAATGCGCTTTTTAATGCAATTTCAATGGAAACAAGTGTTAGTAAAAACACTGTACAGGCACGAACGGAGAGAAGGATGTTTCTCTTGCAGAAAATACAAAAAGGCTCATGGCGCAGAATTGCGACATGACACATAAAAGATTGATTATGTGTGAAACACTTTCTAACATAAATCCAATTTTATTTAAACATCCCTAAAATGCAATATATTCAGGCAATAACTTATTATATTTGAAAACTTAAAGTTTCATCGAAAAAATTGAACTTTATTAAAAAAACATCATCGAAATATACATCGTCTGACTCTATATGTAAAAGCAATGAACATTTTATTTATATCACTTTTATTCCAAGCTTCAGAGCTAATTAATTTTAAGTGAAAAAAAAAATCAGCAATGTTCATACAACTCGTCTTGCAATTACATTTTTACATTCTGCATCCATTGAACTTAGCATTCGTTGTAGACATAATCAAAGTTTGATGATCATTTGAACTCAAAAATATTGTAATTGCGTTTGCGCAGAATATAGATGCACAGGAAATACGCAAAAATAAAGCAGTTTTTAGACAGATACAACAATAATATAAATTTAAAAGGGCTTTAAAGTTCACGATTTTTACGCTGAGAAAAATATGGATGCCATATTTTATTTTGATGTGAGTCACGTGATCGCTTCAAGAACGTGGTAGTCCAGTGGTTAGCGGATTTGTTACTCGTTTTTAACGATAAGCAAATTTTATACATCCAGGAATGAGATAACCCAGTGGTTATCGCACGGATAATTGCAGTCGGACTACCTTAGTTTGATTCCTGGCCCTGTTCAAACTCACGCCGAGTTCACGCATGTTAAATATGTGGATCTGTAAGTTCTTCCGAGTCGTTGGTGGTAGGGGAATGAGGGTACGGTCCCTGTGGAAGCCTCCCCCACTGGGTTCTGGTCTAAAATATTCTGGTAGGACTGACGATATGTGTCTCAACAAGAACAAAAACGTGATTGATTCATATTATATGGGTGCAAATATTATTTTAATTATTATCTAAAAATTACCGAATATATTTTATTGAATTTTTTTTTTTACATATTTTATAGGATAATTTTAATATTTCTTAAAGTTTTCGAAAAACTTTGCGAAATTTGAATTTGCTTAAAAATTGTTTGAAAATTCAGGTCTCTTAGGGTTCAATGTATTTCAGTACTTTAACCGAGTTCAATTCAAAACTAATTGGGTGATAATTATTTACATTTCAATATGTCCCACAAACGGTCTCAATAACATACTAAAATGTTATTTTGATAATGTTATGTTTACGCAGTTATTGTACTACTGGACAGACAGACAGACAGACAGACATAATGAATAAAGTCATAAACACTTTTCAACTATGTTGGAAAGTGTTTAAAAAGCAGTGGACTGAAATGTTTAATCACAAAAAAATATATCTGTTAAAAAAATGAACCTGGTAAAAAAAACTGAATCTGGTAAGAAAAACTTATCAAGTTCGGATACAATACATGGGTCATAGAATAATCTGTTGCATGTATTTATGTATTCAACATTTTAGATACAAATTTTAAACAAGATAACAAGGAAATCTAAAGTTCTGATAGGATGGAAGCGTGATTCTACAAAAAAATTAATCCGATATAAGTTCTAGAACACCATGTTGCATTATTTGATAATTTATTTACATATATCCATCTTATTTAGTAGCAACTTTTTAGTTGCTAGCAAATAAGATTTAACAGAAAATTTGGAGAGTACCCGAATCAAACTAATTATGCAAATTAGAATCTTTATTGGTAGTTGCAATGCGTGAAAGGGAATTTTTTGACTTTATGGTGCATATAGACAATTTTACTCTGATGTGAATCACAATGTATTGGTCATTTTAACCACAAACTTAATAACATCTTTCCTGCTTTATAATGTGTCATGCTATTCAAGACCCAGAAGTAAATCAATACCTTTAAAGTAGCAAGAAATATTTGCTGTAAACCTGTTATATAATATAATTCATTCATGGATGGTTCCTAGCTTGACAGCCTGATAGCAACATAGAAAATAAAAACTCATTGAAAACTCATGTAAAATAAAACTCACCTGTTTTTACTAATTTTATAGATGTATTTGATGAATATTCACGAAAACTCTGGCGATCTCTTTATGGAAATAAATGTATGTTTATACAGAGATTTTGTTGGGAACTTTCTCCAAAACTATTGCAAACGGTATGCGCATGGGCTATTGCGGATTATGCGCATGGTCAAATTGGTATTCCGAGCAAACATCGTCGATTTTGTCTGAATCAGGCTATGTATTGTTTTTCTATACTACATTAATACTATTATCATACTAACATCATCCTAACGTCATAGTAACATCATGCTAAAATAATCATTCTAGCATCAAGCAATCATATTCCATAATCTCTAAATTTTTACAGGTTATTTTATAAATATTGTCTCACATGCGCATGCACATTTTACTATAAAAGAGACTTTTGTAATTTTTGTGTTGAAAGTTTTTCCATACATATTATCAGAAGTCAAACGTTTTCTGCCAAAGTTGCCAAAGTTGTTCAAACGTAACGTCTCGAATTTTGTCAATCACTTTTTGATTTTTATCCTTAAAATGCATTTTTGGGATAAGACTTCATTACACAAAATATTTATTCATTATAATGAGCCATTATTCGTTCGCGGTGAACGGGCTAGAGTACTTATTTATCATTAATAACATTCATGTTCAAGAAATTTGAGCAAATTTATTATAAATCTGTTTTATGTCAAAATTTAGATATTTTTAATCTCAAATAAAGAGCTGTAAATCCGATTACACTTATTAATAAAAATTATTTTTTTTTTCCTATAAGTAAAAACTGTTTAAATGTAGATAAGAATCGAAAGATCTTAGAAAATTGAGTAGCGGAAGCCAACCCAAATTACAGATTAAAGATACTGATATTTTCCCCTTAATTTTAAAAAATGTTGACGGTTGAAGTATTTATCTCTTATATTATTTTAATATCATACTTATTCTTTTCTCCATGTCAAGTCAATTGCTGGAGCTCAATTTTTTTAATGTTTTAAAAGTTCTGACTTAGGGAATGAAATTACCATTTTCAGTAAATTTTAAACGTCAGATTACTTTTCAGATTTATTGACCAATGCTTTTAAAATTATTGTTTGTCCTTATAATATGATTTTCACATTTCAATCACTTTAGAAAACGAATAACATAATGTTAACTAGACGTTTGCGTGTGTGCTTGTCATCATTACTCTCTGTGTGACTGTGCAATGCATGCATCTAATATAAATTACAAACGACTATATTACAAAGAAATATTAGACGAGATATTACAAAGTGTTGCTGTTAATTCTCTTGTGAAATTATCTGATGCTGCTTTGATTTTAGTACGATTCGTAAAAATAAAACATGTCTTATATTTTACTTATTTTTTTATTTCTTGCAAAATGACCGTAAAAATATCCTGAAAGTTTCAAATCATAAAAACTACATATCCTTAAATTTATTGATAAAATACTTGTTTTATAAGTAATTTTTCAAGAAGACAAGAATAACACAAGCCCCCGAACTATGAAATTACTAGTTATGTAGCACGTAATCACTTCATATGGTATGGCTGTAATTATTATTTTAATTTTTATTTACAAAACTACCGAACATATTTTATTTAATTTGTTTTATACATTGTATGGAATAATTTGAATATTTCCTAAAATATTAGAAATAATTTTTTTATTTTAAATTTGCCTAAACAATGTTTGAAAAATTATGTCCAATAGGGCTCCACTTATTTCATTTTTTCAACCCGGATTCAAGCCAAAACTGATTAGGTGATATTATTAGTTTACATTCTAATATGTTCCACAGACCGTCTCAACAACATACTAAAATTTCATTTTGATAAAGTCATTTTCACGGCAGTTATCGTGCGAATGAGCAGACAGTTATTTTACTTTAATTTATCGCACTCGTTCTGTGTGGAGATAGAATAATGTTATGAACTTAATTAAGGATTGCCCAAATGCTTGCTGCTTAAAAATTTTACTCATGACCAGTCAGGCTATAAATAAAAAAAAACAGGAAAGATCAATCATGCATAAAGCATTGATTATGAAACTCTTTCCAACACCAATGCAATTTTATTTAAATATCTCTAAAATGCGATATATTCAGCGGCAATATTTATAAAATGATCACAATTCTGCATTAATTTATTATATTTGAAATCTTTAAACTTCATCGAAAAAAATGAATTTCATTCAAATTACGTCATTGAAATATAAATTGCCTAGTTTAAACATATTTAAAATGCGATATTTTCCTTGGTAAAATTTTAAAATTATCATAATACTACAATAATTTATTATATTTGAAAACTTCATCGAACACAAATGAAATTAATTCAAATGACGTCATCGAAATATATATCTACTGGCACCCTTTATAAAAACAGCTTTTCATTCATAAACTTTCATTCATAAACTTTCATTCATATATTTTTATCATTCTATCATTTTTCTATCATTTTTTTTCATTCATAAACTTTCAATCATTTCATTCATCATAATAGTATAGTAATTTTGTTTATTTAAAAACATAAAACCATGGAGGTACAAGTAAATTAACTCTATGCTTAAAACTTCATAGGAAAAATCCCCCTCGTCTCTGTGAAAATGAATAAATGGTTCATTCATATCAGCTATATTGCAGACTCCATGAGCTAAATAATTTTGCGTTAAGAAATGCACAAATCTTATACAACTCATTTTAAAACTTTTGGTGTTTACGTTCTCTATAAATGAAAATTAGGCTTCGTAATAGAAATAAACAAAATATGATGATCATTTAAATTCAAATATATTGCAATTTCGTTGTTGCAGTATGTAGATGCACAGAATTTAAGCAAAACTTAAGCGGTTTTAGGACGGATACAGCATTAAATATGAATTAAAATGAACTTTAAAAATCACGATTTTGACACAAAATGGATGCCATATTTTATTTTGAAGTAGGCCACGAGATCTTCTCATATACAGGGTGTAACTATTATTTTAATTTGTATTTAAAAACTACTGAATGTATTTTGCTGAAATTTATTTTATATATTTTAAGGGATAATTTGAATATTTCCTAAAAGTTTCGAAGCACTTTGTGAATTTTAAATGCGCTTAAAAATGTTTGAAATTTAGGTCCCATAGGGTTCAATGTATTTCATTTTTTCAACCCAGGTTCAATCCAAAATTTATTGGGTGATATTATCAATTTATATTCCCATAGGTTCCACAGAACGTCTAAACAATATACTAAAATTTCATTTTAATAACGTCATTTTTACGGCAGTAATCGTGCTAAATGACAGACAGAATGAGCAAAGTCATAAACACGTTTCAGCTATAATGTAAAAATTTAAAACTACTGAATATATTTTTATGAAATTTTATTTATACATTTTATGGGATAACTTGAATATTTCCTAAAGCTTTCAAAGCAATTTGTGTTCGCTTAACAAATGTTTGAAAAATTAGGTCCCAAAGCGTTTAATTTATTTCATTCTTTCAGCCCATGTTCAATCAAAAACTAAATTGGGTGATATTTTTCATTTATATTCCCGTAGGTCCCACTGACCGTCTGAATAACATACTGACATTTCATTTTGATTAAGTTATTTTTACGGCAGTTATCGTGCTAAAGATTACACCCACAGACAGACAGAATGACATAATGAATAATGTCATAAACACATTTCAACTAAGTTGTAAAGTGTTATTAATATCAAAAAGGTCTTTACAATTTAGTTTTTGTTTTTGTTGACACTCAGACCGTCCCACCTACCTTACAATATAGTTTGCGAATAAGTTCTCAAATACTGTAAATTAGCATTGAAATTTTAAGCAACTTTATACATGTCGGGCATAAAGTTTTGTCGTGGGGAGCCAAAGTTGTATAGGGAGAATAGACGCTGGTTATTTTGTCAATCTGGCCGTGTTCAGAATTGACGACCGAGCAATTGAAACATCCCGAAATGAATTAGTCCTGGGAATTTAATTGGCTAATGCTAGCTCAAATGTCTGGCCGCGACTGACACATGAACATGGCTATATTTGAACTAGCTGCGGCTTTCAATGAACCGGAGCATTCTGGATTTTAAGACGAATATAAACCGTATATCAACATTCAAACGAAATCATTCTTTATATAAAATTTACTTTTAAAATATTATTGATATATATATAAGGCATATAAAATCATTTCACTTTAATTTATGGCAATCTCGTTCTGTGTGGACAGATGGACTAATGTTGTCAGCTTAATTAAGGATTGTCCAAATGCTTGCTGTTTAAAAATTTTACTCATGATCTGTCAAGCCAAAAATTATTTTTCTAATCCTTTCATTCATCACAATAGTATAATAATTTATTTTGATTAAAAATTTAAAACCATGCAGGTCCAAATATTTTAACTCTATGCTTAAAACTTCATCGAAAAAATTGTCCTCTTATCTGCGTAAAATCAATGAAGGTTTTATTCATATCAGCAAGATTGCAGACTCCATGAGCTAAATATTTCCGCGTTAAAGAAATGCAGCAATTCTTATACAAATCATTCAACATCTGTTTGTGTTTACATTCTCCGTAAGTGAAAATTATATATTTCGTTGTAGAAATAATAAATGTTGGATGACCATTTAAACTCAAATATATTGGAAATACGTTGTTTCAGTATGTAGATGCGCAGACTTTAAGCAAAAATGAAACGATTTAGGACGGATGCAACATTAAATATGAATTGAAAGGAATTTTAAAAAAACGATTTTGGCCCAAGACGGATGACATATTGTATTTTGAAGTGGGGCACGTGATCTCTTAATATAATGGTCACGTGATCTCTTCATATAATGATCACGTGATCTCTTCATATAAAGGGTGTAATTATTATTTTAAAAACTACTGAATATATTTTGGTGAAAATTTTTTATATAATTTTTGGCATAATCAATATTTCCAAAAATTTTAGAAGCAAAATGTGAATTTCAAATTCGCTTAAAAAATGTTTGAAAAATTATGTCCCATAGTGTTCAATGTATTTCATGTTTTCAACCCGGGTTCAATCTTAAAATAAATGGGTTATATTATTCATTTATATTTCCATAGGTTCCACAGACGATCTGAACAACATACAAAAATTGCATTTTAATAAAGTCATATTTACGGGAGTTATCGTGCTAAGACAGAAAGAATGAATGAACAAATTCATAAACAAGTCACTGATGAAGAGCCACTGATGAAGCCACTGATGAAGAGCATACTTATGCTCGAAAGCGCTATGGCCTGTTTTAAACTTTTGTACGTCTTAAGGAAGAGAAATAAAGACCTTCTGTTATGGATGTGTGTTTTATTTTGCTAAATTCATAAACACTTTTCAGATATGCTGTACAGTGTTAAAAACTGTTACTTAAAACGGACGAAAATACTTAGGTCGAACACGCACACAAATACTTAGATCAAACAGCTGCGCTTTATTTGTCGTAGAGCAAACACTCGGCGAAAAAGTGTAATTATTTCGTTTTGCAAATGTCTTTTGACTACTTGTTTGCGTTGTAATTGATACTGTTCTCTATTGTTGTCACCTGGATGCAGGTCTTCAAAATGAGTTGCTAATATTTCGCAATCGAAAATATCTAAACTTTTCTTACAAGGAGCTTAGCGCAAATCGGTAGTTTGCTGTAATATTGAATTGTCCAAATTGGCTTTAATACACTCTGCATAATACTTATAATATTAATATAATATTTGCAACTATAAGAAATTGAACTAAAGCTGCGAAACTTGGCAGGTATGTATCGTTTGTAGAGAAGTGGAAGAAGAAATTGTGGCAACAAGAAATTGACATTTTAGTAAGTGCTAAATCCTCCCCTGTCAGCTATACAAGCATTTGGTCTGCATAGAGTTAGTTGCGTATTCCGTCACAAATAGTTATAACTGGTCAGCTAATCCAGTGGTATTCTGAGAAGATTGAAACTTCCCATCCAAGATTGTTTCAGATATGTTCTATTGCTGATGAGCCTGGGGACCTGGATGGTCATGGGAGTGTATTAAGTCCTCGAAGATATTGTTAAGGAAATCGTGCAGCATGTGGTCGATCTCTGTCTTGTTGATAAATGGAATCCGGACGGCTTGATTGCATAGGCAGAACAATTGGATGCAGAAACGTCTCAGTACAAGCGAACCATCATAGTAGCTTGCAAAACAACAAGGGGAGAACGGTTATTTCACAAGATGGCTTGACAGACTGCCACATCGTGTATGATGGCCGTGTGCTGTTCGCCAACCAATGCGGTAACAGAACGCTGGCCATCAGCACTGAACGAGATGACGAGATGACTGAACGATCATCAGCACTGAACGAGAAGGGGGAATCTTCGCTGAATACAGAATAACTTCAATCCTGTACTATCCAGGCTGACCCCACTCGATGCCAATCCAGAGTCATCAGCCTATGTTGAGGATTGTCAGTGGTAAGCGACTTATTGACATCGACACATAATCTAACCTTCTGCCAGTCGTCTCCGAATGGTATCATTTGATACAAGATTCATTGATGATAGCAAATTTCTTCGATTTGCTGATAGCGACAGCATATATGTGGACCTGACTCTTCTTCTGACTATACAAGCGTCTCCAGTAGTCATCAGTATAGGACATCCAGAGCCTATGTGGTGGTTACATGAGCCTTCTCTGATACACCATTGCGAACATCGAACATCTACCATGTAGATTCGACCAATATGGCGATTGATACTCTGTTGGACCAATCAGCTTTTCTTAATCCTGTGACGCGATCTTTTCTAAATCAGACAATTAAACATAGCAACGTTGAGTACATCTAAAATGCATCTTTGTAAACAACATAAAGTATCTAATCAGAACATCGATTTCCAATTGCTCACGATTGAGAATGAGGACCATTTTAAATGCTGCACAATGCGTCGTTCTCATGTGCGTTACATAAACCCTATAACACCATTTACCCTGACAGTTTGGTCATTTGCATAACTCTTGAACCGACACTTGCATGCCAAATTTTGCGGCTGTAGTTCAATTTTTTATGGATGCACAAAAATTTTAACAACAGAATGTAATATACATTTCCTTAAATTTTATTTACCCTGTTTAGCGTAGAGTTTGTGGGTGTCTTCTATTTTATAATGCTATTGATAAACAATATGCAACATAAAACATTTAAAATGAACCGTTTTTTTAATCTCACTAGATAGAAGCACATGTGTTGAATTTATTTTCGGGGTGCGAAAATACAAGGCATGTATGCTAAATTGTGCTCCAAATATCTTCGAAAGAAGCTAAAATGCTACTGCTTTAAAAATATATATTTAAATATTGCAATTAATATTATTGGTTGAAATCTACTATTTTAGTTTTTCAGTGCAATTTTTTAAAGTTATAATCCAGATGATTTTAAAGTTATAATACAATATAATTATTTGGAAAATTTGCTATTGTTTCTTATGTTAAATTTCGTTTCTGTGCTAGTGTCATAAAGTATTTTCTATTTTCTGTATGTAATTTCAAGAGGATGGTTGTGTTTTCCTCAGTGTTAATAGTAATTTGAAATTTTGAAGCTGTATGAAAGTTACACTAAATTTGTTATCCTCCACAGGAATGAACAAAAATGAAAATTGCGGCATGCAGCAAGTTTTCTTGCTGACGTTGCAGGTGTCATCTATTCTCTTCCATAGAGTGCTAAAGAGCATGAAACAGATCCACAAATACTTGCATCAACAACGGGAGCTCAAATTTTTACAAAAGTCAATCGTCCAAATCGAGAAAGGCCCATTCTGGCTTTTCAGTGATGTGGCAATGTGTTTAATTGTAGTCCGTTGTTTAGAAGCATCATACCAGCTCTTCAGAATTCATATATCCTTTAATCAAAATTGTCACTCTATACACATTAATAATCTTAAACTCACCTGTAAAATTTACCGCTATTCTGAATATTTTGTAAATACTTGTATGATGAATTTCAATTATGATTTAATTGTAATATTAATTTCTGTATTTACCTTAATTTCATAGTCATTTTGTATCTCGATAGATTATTTAATAGGCAATGAACACGGTTTCTAACCATCGCCTTATTTCTATTCATTTCTGACATTCGTTTTTCAAACTAAGCATTCACTTTCTATTTTCATAAGTATCATACTCTTTATATTTTATCCTTGCATCTATCTCGTCTTATACAGAATCATATATTCAAATGATTGCAATTCATATGTTTAGCGTGCACTCTATTTTATTTGGCGTGCATATTCTGTTTGGAATAATATATGTTATTTGGTTTTTGTCCTTAGCTTTCAGTCTATTTCGCAAGTGTAGATTTATCTATTATAAAGTATATATTTCTGTTTTATATTTCATTTTTATAATTCAAGCATTTTCTTTCTCTCTGTAGATATAGTCTATGGTATGTATAGTGATATCTTATGGTCATAGTCAGAAACACGCTTTTATTCCGATCTGCCCTGATGCAGAGTTAATTTCTAAATTCACCTCCATTTTTATATCTAGTTATTTCCTAGTCTTTTAAATAAGATGATTTTTGCCTTCATTTGGTTTCAACACTTAACCACTCTGTTATATAATAAATTTTATCATTTGATTATTGCCTTTACTTTTTTTTCTTTATATTTCTGCTGTTCTTATCACTGATCAGTTTAGGTAACGTTAAGCCTAGCTCGGATCGCCTAATAAGTAAATGTTAATATGTATTTACATTCCCTTCTCCCCTTCTTAGGTTATTCTTAATCACTTTTACATCTCTTACCTCATTTACACATTTATTTTTAAACATTATTTTATTTTAAAATATTTTTTGAAAATGTTTAAATACTTGTCATTTTAATTAAATGTCATTTTTTTAGATATCATCACAAAACGTCACGGAGTATCGTATTTTATAGATAAGTTACTAACAAATACTTCTTATGTTATTTTTTGTAGGAATCAATAGTTGCCTAGATACAAACATTTTTTCTATTCAAACTAGTGTTGGGCTATTAATCAATTAGATAATTGATAAACACATTTTTCTTTCCAATAGTGTCTATCACTAATTATGCATTCAATATATTTTCAATTAGCTGCCGCCTTATTTGGCGTAGCTTTCTAGATGTATAATTTTCACTAATAACATTGCGATTGATTAAACGAAATATATTTTTATATAAGATAAACTTTTAAAATATTATTGAAACATTTGATCGGTACTGATAATTATTTTAATTTTAAATTTTCGATATCGATATAGTGAACCATGTAGAATAATATAAACATCCACTTAGGGTTAACTAAGGGTTATCCAGATCAAGGTTCTTAGATGGTTGGGCAATCAGCCTGGCAGCAAATTAGCAACTTGTCGGTTCAACGTAGAAAAGCATAGCAATTCGTCATTCGTGACGCCACGAAGAAGAGAGGACTTTGAGAGTCGGAAACACAGCAAGTTTTTGCATTATTACAATTAAAAATTGTTTGTTAATTTTGAAGTGGCAATAACCAGTCGTAAACAACTCGCAAATATATTACATTGAGCTTTGCACACTTTTCCCAATGACTTCCATAGAAATTTAGTAACGTCGGTGAAGTAGAATGACAGTCACAGTTAATAAATTCGTTTTTTTTTCAGAGAGTATGAGAACAAAATGCTCGCTTTTACTATACGTATGACATCATATGTGCAGAGCTAGTTAAAAAAATGCAGTCATGCCCGGGACAGGCACACCATGATCCAAATAGCTGCCGTTAAAAATATTTAACTGTGATCTTTTGAGTTATAAATCTTAGTAAAATGAAATTTAGATTGAAATGGTAAAATCAGTGACAATGTGAAATCCCCACCACAAATTTAATTCAATTTTCGAATTTTTCTTAATTCATTCTAGCACCGTTGTAAATAGTCTTTTGGAATAAAACCATATTTTATATTTATATGCACCTTATTTTATATAAACACGTTTCCATTGGCACAAGAAAACTTCGAATGCTTTATATGGGAGTGAACACATATGGGACGTGGTTTTATGCACAATTGGTACTTGCCGCTCCTATTCTCAATTTATTATTGCGGATATTTTCTAAATAATGCTTATTTTCAGTTATTGAACATAATTCTCAGGATTTTCAATGTGCTTAATTTCAAATAAGAGGTATGGCCACCAAAACATTTATGTGGGTTCCTAGCAAAAGTAAAGCACAAAGTTCCGGTTCCAATTATTAGAGGATATAAATAAAAGGAATATGACATGAACAGCACGTGAATTTTTTTACATAATATAATTACTTTAATTCTTTTACAGCAAAATAATGGTGTACAAGTTGCACAGCATAATATAGTATTTGCATTGAGTGAGCACCACTTATATTGAAATTGCTTTTATGGCAATGTATGAATCCAAACAGAATAATTTATTCATATTTACATGCAAGATTCTCTTCAAAAAGGATTGCTATTTAATTAATAAGCTGTGGAATAAATGAATATTGAATAATTGATCGTCAAAATTCAAAACTATAATGAATTGCATCTCTCTTGTAAATGGAAAGAACTAGATTCGCGAAAATAATGTTACATAATTTTTTCATAAAGTGAACCTATTTGACAATAATTACTACTTCTTTATTTTTATGCTATAATTTACACATTTATTTTAAATACATGCAGTGTTTCAACATGCTAGTGTTCGACATGCTAGTTCGACATGCTAGCATTCGAACATTTAAGTCATTCGTTTCCCAATGAAAAACTCCGGTAAAGTAACTATTTTTCAACAGAATTGAAAATCCTAATTTTTAAATATATTTTTTTAAATATGTATTCGAAAATCGTGTAATATCCCACGAACGATCCATGCTAACGTTCTAAATTGTATTCCAAGAAAACATAAAAGCTATTTTAAAACATTAAACCAAATGTGAATGGGATACGTAGGTAGTAAAGTAGGCTCTGAATTATTAAGGACATCAAGAATTTGCATACATTGTCTATGGTAAAAAATGTATATTTGTTAACACAGATTGTAAATTATGAATACTATCGTCTTTTTTTTTGTGAATTAATTCTGCATTTATACTTTACGAAGTTTTTTCGTACCCGTACCAGGCGTATATAATGTTGAGACGTGTCTGCTAGAAAAGTCACATATACTAAAAAATAATAGTTTAACCGCTTACTTCGGGAACCATAGTTGGTATATATTCAAACATATTTTAAGAATAGATCCCTTATAATTATAAAAATATAATTAGAAATAAAATTAAGTAACTAGTTAAAGTTTGAATACATTTTACGAATATTTTAGAAATATAATTTTCAATTGAAAAGATGGTCACATGCCCCTCGTAAAAATCACGCTTAAATGTTGTTATTTAAATTAAAAATTCATTTAGAAATTGCAAAATTAGATAAATAAATAAAAAATTATTAAATTTGCTCAAATTGGTTGTACCTCACTGGTTGTAAAAAATGTTTCAGACAAGATATAGATAACGGCCTTCAGTCCGGAACGCAATGGGACAGCTCTGTAGAAGATTAGTCATATAATACATGCAATATATAAGATATTAACGATTAAATTAGCAAAGTCCATGCCAATTGCTCTAAATTACCATTGAAGAAATGTTAAGCAACTCTGTACAGTTGATTTTCATGCCGCATAACATGTTGTCTGGTATCTAGCTAATGTTGTACTGGCGAATATAGTCGGCGGTAGTATGTTCTGCTTATTTCAATTAGCTTCGACCTAATCCGTTTCCTCCTGGATTCATTCCTTTCAAAAAATTAATTTCTCAAGAACAAAATCATGTTTATATAAAACAATTTATCGATTATATGAACAGTAGGCAAAACCATTTAATTCACAATTCGTTTCATATTTTGTGTGGAGATAGAATGATGGCATCCATTTTGAACTTGCTGACCAAATGGATAGATTCAAAAAATGTATTTATTACATTTTTGTCTGTAAATCAAATCAAAAGAACGTGTGTCTGGAAACGGCAGAATGTAAGCCAATATGAAATCCCACCGAAAAGTTACTTCAATTGCCGTGTTTTTCCTTGGTCATTTTATCACGTTCAGAAATACGGACTTAGAATTAAACTATCATAAAATGTACTTCCTTATTTAATAGTGTTATGATATATCCTCTGGAATCTTGCGTGTGATGGATAACTAACATGTTTATTAATAGAAACAGCATAAACAGAAACAATTTACAGCAAATAACTCGAAAACCATCTCACAAGATAACTAAACAATTGCGGGGTGCAGTAAAACCGTACAAAATGCTTTACTCATTTCACAAAACAACCGATACTATTCTCAAAACATTGATGAATATACCAGTTCCATGTAGTTCGTTTCACGTCAACTGTTTTACAACTAAATTATGACTCATTTTATATACTCTCCATAGAAACATTTAGAAATTTCTCAAATCTCGTAGAACATTCGAGGTGTTTCTTGAACCATCAAAAAGTCAGTAAATGTCCCCATATTGGCGATAAATTGCTTGAACTGGTAAACCCTACTACAAATATCAGAGCATGTCAACCCAAGATTTACATCACAGGGCCTGTGCGGGTGATTTCTCTGTCTGGTTGTCAAAAGACACTCAAGTGAAAGCATTGTACACGTTCGTATCAATATTTATTACAAATAAATAATATTCAAATGCTCCTAAAAAGTTGGAATGTTGGTAGAATATAAATGTGACGTGGTAATATACACAATTGTTACAATCTGCGGTTATTTATATTAATTGCTTTAATTGTATTTTTAATTAGTTTAATTTCTCATAGTTGGTAGGATCGACGTAACCCTTAGCCTTTCAACTTCTCAGTGCAAGATTCAACCGGAGCTTATTTTTATGAAGTCAGTCGTCAGGAACCAAAAATTTATTGGGTCTTCGTTGTGGCAGTTTTGCTGGCATCTGCTTATGGAAGTGCGATAATCCTAGAGAATTTGTGCAGAATGGTCATCTATATGTAAGTAGTAGAGACAGCGATGCTGGCTGTGGTGTTCAATCCACGAACTATATGTTACAAACTCGATACTAAAAGGTTACACCAAAATATTTCTTCGTGTCTAATTATCAAATTCAACAAACATTTCAAATGAGAAGTTGACATGGCAGTCTAAATGCCACACTAGTTGCTGTACTACAGATCTGCATCCGAATTCGGAGAGTGCCCATTAAGCTATTAAGGCGATAATATTTTCTACTGTAGTTAAAATTGATCCTAGAGCTTCACAAAACTTTTTGTAAAGTGTACATTCCAGCTACTTAAATTTTACAATCAACTTATGCGTACCACCGATCAAAAGATATCCAAACACCGCCCGTCTTCCTGCTCCTCGGGTCGTGCAGTAAATCCCAATGTACCTTTAGACTCTTAATAATGCCTGCTATAAATAAATGAACAACTATTTTGCGTAAAGGGTCGTCATCATAATAGACATTGCACCAAGTATAAAGACATTGCGCCAAGTGCATAACACAACTTTTTATAACAGATTCTGATTCTTCACGTTAAAGTACGTCGAATTAGCGACATTTTTGTTAATCTGGCGACATTTTTACCGATTTGGTGACATTTTAGTCAATTTGACAATATTTTAATTAATTTGGCGACATTTTAAAAAGTCTCCAAATGACGCCAAGTGGGGCAACCAGATTGACAGACAGACTGGAAACTTTATCGTCATGCAAACTCTATCAAATAGAAAGACTATCAGCATGATTTATGTCCCACCGTCTCTTACTCATCAATGAAAAATGTGACGACATTAAAATGGTTAGTTATTTAATTATGAGCATTTATTTTATATGGAAGATTCCTTTCTATGTTTAGCAAATCATTCTTTGTTTAGCAGCATCATATTTCTTTGTTTAGCAAATCATTATACTATACATCATTACAAAACACCATTAATCCCTAATAATAATCACACATCTCCTTACAAAACACCATTAATTTAATTGATTTAACGCCATTTTATCAATTTTGAGGCATCTTTATCGATTTGCAGACGACATTTCGATCAGTTTGACTATATTTTTAAAAGTTGACAAATCTATAGTCAAGTGGGATGGTTGGACTGACAGACAAACGCTGCGACTCATCATTACGGTATTATCTCCTAACTAAGCACTAATAATTGTATTGATTTAGCATCATGTTTATCAAATTGGCGAGATTTTTTTATAAATTTGGCGACATTTTTTATCAATTTAATGACATTTAAAAAAAATGTCCCCAAGTTGGAGATATTCCGCCAAATTCGGAAATCTTAATTCTGAGATCTGAAGAATAAAACATCCTGATCCCCTTTGTATATACCAAAAAAGGCAAAAATATATTAGAAGTTATACCCGTACTACTGCTATTCTGTTTCAACAGTTGTCTAAACACTATATGTGAGTTTATACGCTGATCCCAGTTTATAGGCTATCTTATATAGGGAACTGGCGCACACTCTATTTTGTATCTTACTTGCACATTGGTTCTATTGCGTATTGGCTCAATATAAGGCATTATGGAAGAAATTCCCAATAAAATGGGAGGATGTTCAGACATATATCATTCTACTAATTCCCAAAAAGGGAGGATAATGTCTAGATTCCTGAATGAACAAGAAAGAAGGAAGAAGAAATTGCAGTAGCTTACGATAAGGGAAAGCAGTCGGTACTCTACTTCCAAAATTGTTAAATTATATCCAATAATTAAATATTTTCTTTTATAATTAACACAATGTTTAAATTCCCCTTTAAATCACAACTTATGCAATTGGTACATTTATGACTTGGATCCAAACCACTTTTTATTAAAAATGTTTTTCCATGAGATGATCAGATGAAATTAAAATTCTTGCTTGGCTTAGAGCAAGCGCAGAGATTATTTTTCATCTTGTTGTTATCATTGCAGTATGCGAAATAATTTGCGTTAGCGTTTGTAGCGGTAATCTATCTTATGTTGCTTCATCTCACAGCGTGTCACTGGAAAAATGAAGTAGAAGAGATGAATGAAAGGATATTGCTTTTTCGACATAGTTGGCAATAAGCGTGTCAAAGCATGGGCGCTTCCTTTTAGGTACCACTGAGGTAAGGACGGCAAGTGGTGCTGGTTCTCCCTCCTTGTCGATACTCAAAGATGATGCAACATGGCGGCCATATTTTAATTAGTATTATATGAGCTCTAGATAAACATCTCCTCGCCATGTCGAAACGTAGTGCTGAAATCGGGGAAAAGATCTGCAACAATTTTATCTCCAAAGCAAAATATTTTAGTCCGCATAATTCAACCCTTAATATTCCATAGCCCTACTTGTGAATCTACTTAGTACATCTACAGGTCCAATAGGGAAGTGTTTCACTTCACTTCTCTTATTCTTCTAATAAAACTATTCCCTCTTTCCACGATTTCTTTCTAGGTGATCTGTCGATTTTTATTGGATCAGAATGAATGCGAAATGCTACTTTTCCTCATACCTTTTCCCCATTATTTCAATTGGAAAACATTTTAATCTCTTCTTTTTCCAAATTCCGAACTCGTGGTATTCTGAACGGTTTTATTTCTACTCAAATTATTTCAAATTCCGGTCATATTGATTTGCTGAATCCGTCAGTGATATTTCCTGTTTCTTGGGGTCCTCTAACCTGTTTTTAATGAAATTGTGATAAAAGTGCACAAGCCCAGATACTATTTCAAACCCCGTGGTCCTTGATCTAATAAAACAAGTTTTTCGCACACATGACAGTTTTGACGCGTACTCACGTTGAATGGTATTTATCGTGTCCACATAGAAATACCCCAAATAACATATGGGCACGTTTTCAACAGAATTTGAAATGTGTTTAGGAAATATTAAAATAGGGTTATCCTTCAAAATCCGTTATTTTCAAATTTTTGGGAAACAAAACCCTTTACCGTAATATGAGAATGTAATAAAGCATCTGTTTACGTTCGAAAACATATTCTTTCTCGTCTCTTACATTATCAGAACAAAAGACACTCTTTGCGAACAAAAGGAAACCCAATCATCTTAGCAAATAACATGCAGATAAAATCTCTTCCCTCTACAGGTTCTGAAGTGGTTTTATGTTATCATTATTGCATGACAGAAGCTTTTAAAACCCTTATTCAAGCGTCTAATGCCTTTTATCTTCCACATATTCACAATATATGCTTGGGAAATTCCTTTGATCGCTTAATGTATTTTGGAGCGTCGTTTATCATATCTTCCCATTCCGCGGTGGAATAAAATAGACGCTTTGCAATTTGAACTACTAGTATGCGTGGAAAGAAATGCATCATTAATATTTCAGAATTTCAGAATGAATATTTTATTTATACGCAAGTTTGGATTAAACGAACATTACATTGGAAATGGATATGTCATGAGAAATGTTTTAATAATATATGTATTTAAATGTTATTGACTATTACATTTAATATTTGAAAATGCGTTTCTAAAAGTTAGTTGCAATCAACGGCTATGTATAATAGTATCAGCTGTATGTATAATGGTGTTACGAAGTATTTTCCAAAAAAGAGGGTATACTCTCAAAGAATAAGTCCAAACTCCTGGATAACTGTCACTTTTAATAAAAAGGCATTAATAAGCGTAAACTGGAAACAGTATACAGCAAATAGTGCGATAACTATCTTACAAAATCACTAAACAGCTCTCTTAGATACACTAAAATAGAAACTATATGCTCAGATAATTCTCAAAATAGCATTTACTATACTTTAAGCACTGAAATATCTCAGAATTCAATATAGCTCATATCACATCGATTACTGAGCAATGACTCATTTTATGTACTCTCTATAGAAATTTAAAGAAGAACTTCGCATCTCCCAGTATATTTGTTATTTCGAGAAATTTTCTGTACATTCGAAATATCGCCAAAGGCTTTAAATTGCCAAAACTGGCAATAAATCGATTATCCTGTCTGACATTTAAGTGATGGCAGTTTCATTCTCACGTAACCAGAATGAATGCTGTAAAGGCATTTTTTCCTTTAATAGAAAAAATTCCTTAAATAGAAGCTATGTATAAGCTATGTATTATTTAACAAAACAATCATGCATAAAACATTGATTATGAAACACTTTCCCACTTCAATGAAGTTTTATATAAACATCTCTAAAATGAGATACATTCCTCGGTAATATTTTTAAAATTATCATAATACTACTATAATTTATATATTTGAAAGCTTATTCGAAAACAAATGAACTTTATTCAAATGATGTCAACGAAATATAAATCGCCTCTATATAAAAGCAGCATTTCTTTCATAAACATGTTTCCAATCGTTTCATTCATCACAATACTATAATAATTTATTTTATTTAAAAATTGGAAAAATTGTTATTTACCATATTTATTTTGAAATGTGAAACCTCTCTAATATATACAAGAAAGATCAATCATTGATTATGAAACACTTTCCAACTTCAATGCAATTTCATTTAAACGTCTTGAAATGCGATACATTCCTCGGTAATATTTTAAAAATTATCACAATACTACATTAATTTATTATATTTGAAAACTTAAAAGTTCATCGAAAAAAATGAACTTCATTCAAATGACGTCAATTAAATATAAATCGCCTGGCTCCTCGGTAATGTTTTTAACATTATCATAATACTACAATAATTTATTATATTGGAGAACTTCATCAAAAACAACTGAAATTCATTCAAATGACGCCATCGTAATATAACACGCCTTACTCTGTTTATAAAAGCATCATTTCTTTCATAACATTCATCACAATACTATAATAATTTATTTTATTTAAAAACTTAAAACCATGGAGAAACAAGTAATTAAACTCTATGCTTAAAACTTCATCGAAAGAAATCGTTCTTCTCTCTGTAAAATCAATGAATATTTCATTCATATCAGCTGCGTAGCCTCTATGAGCTAAATAATTTTCCGTTAAAGTGCAGCAATTCGTATACAACCCATTCTACATATTTTGCTGTTTACATTTTACATAAGTGAAAAATATTCTTCGTTGTAGAAATTATCAAATTTGGATGATCATTTAAACTCAAATATATTGTAATTGCATTGTTTCAGTATGCAGATGTTCAGAATTTAACCAAAAAATAAGCGGTATTAGGACAGGTACAACACTCACTATGAATTAAAAATAACTTTAAAAATCACAATTTGAGACAAGACGGGTGCCATATTTTATTTTGAAGTTGGTCGCGAGATCTATTTATATATTGGTCACGTGATCACTTCATATAAGAGGTGTAATTATAATTATAAGTTTTATTTAAAAAAACTGCCGAATATATTTTGATGACTTTTTTTTTATATATTTTATGGGGTAATTTTAATATTACCTAAAATTTTCGAAGCAATTTGTGAATTGTAAATCCGCTTAAAAAATGTTTGAAAAATTAGGTCCCATAGGGTTCACACTTTCCATCTTCAATGTATTTCCTTTTTCAACCCGGGTTCAATCCAAAAGTAATTGGGTCATATCATTCCTTTATATTCCCATAGGTCAAACAGACCGTCTGAACAAAATACTAAAATTTCATTTTGATTGACTCAATTAGACAGAATGAACAAGGTCATAAACACTTTTCAACTTTGCTATAAAGTGTTAAAAAGAAGCAAAACAAAGTAGAACTTTCTACATATTCTTAACAATATGCAATTTTCAGATTATATATATTTTATGTTAAATATAAGGCACATTAATCTATTTATTTATTATATATATATATATATATATATATATATATATATATATATATATATATATATATATATATATATATATATATATATATATATATATACATATATATATATATACATATATATATATATATATATATATATATATATATATATATATATATAATACAAAAGATTAAGGAAGAAAAGAAGAACGACAATGTATCAAAAGTACGCCGGGGGGGGGATGGTGACCCCCACTTCTCGGTTAATCCAGTTAATTGTCATGACGACACTCCCGGAAGCGGATACAAAGTCGCAAACCAAGTACATATACTAAAACTAAAAAAGCCAAAAATTTGAAAAGCCTATACAGACACTACACCAAAACAGTATCAACAAGATTTACTACATCCAAACAGAAATACAAAAAACATTTTAAATATCAAATATCTAACACCAATAAACGAGATAAACAGATCTCGCATACACTTCACCTTTCTGTCATTCAAAAAATAAAGGACCCTTACTGTGTATAAAATGAGCACCATCGAACAGATAAACATAGACCTCCGTAATGCTTCGCATCTGCAGTTCAGACTGAAAGTGTACCCCTATTTAAATATAAGTTGTAACTTTCCGTTACGATTATGTTGAAAAATTTACATATAATGTCACTTAGAAAACGTAAAGGGTAACCCTTTGCAATTGCTTCATTCAGATAGCTCATATCACTTCCATATCGATTTACTATACAGCTATGTAATCGTTTGCTTCTTGTTAAAAAATTTAAAATAATGTTCCTGAAAACATTACGATGTAGACAAGAATTCCAATTAATTATGTAATTTATTTTAAAATTAAAGTATTTTCTTTTATCATATAATTTAAATCCCACTTTACCATTAGATTGTTTATACATAGTTAAATCCAAGAAATTAATACTATTATCAATGTTACGTGTAGTTTCTGTCAATGTTAAATTTGATGGATAAAAGTAAAATTTAAGTGATCCCGGCCATCGTGGTACCTAAACTTCATAAAACCCCCATAAAATTTAGACCTGTCACTAATGGTTATAAAACATATTTAACTTATGCAAATGTAAGACGTTTAAAATTTCTGAGGAACATATTGAAAGAAATAAAAAATTCCGGTGTATATTTCATAAATAATACTTGTGAAGTTATTGAGAAACTTAAAAATATTTCTGACGATTTACAGTACAGGAGTTGTGATTTTAATGACCTTTTTTGCAATATCGATATAAATGATCTGTTTTGCATATTAATGCAGATGTATGAAAAGTATGAGATGCAAAACCTTATTAGAAAACATATTTACAAGTATCTGATCGAAATGGTATTGTTTGAAACTGTACTTTATGATGAAACAGAGTTTTATAAACAGCGGAATGGCATACCAATGGGAGGGGCTTGTTCCTCTATTCTTGCAGATATATACTTGAACAAATACGAAGAGGGAACTCATATATTAAATGAGATTGTATACATTCGTTATTTTATATGCATGCCACGACATTTTATATGCATGTTCGACATTTTATATGCATGCCACGATGCCCGGGATCACTTAAATTTTACTTTTTATCCATCAAATTTAACATTGAGAGAAACTACACGTAACATTGATAATAGTATTAAATTCTTGGATTTAACTATATATAAACAATCTAATAGTGAAGAGGGGTTTAAATTATATGATAAAAGAATAGACTTTAATTTTAAAATAAATTACATAATTAATTGGAATTCTTGTCTACATCGTAATGTTTTCAGGAACATTATTTTAAATTTTTTAACAAGAAGCAAACGATTAAATAGCTGTGCAGTAAATCGATATGGAAGTGATCTGGGCTATCTGAATGAAGAAATTGCAAAGGGTTACCCTTTACGTTTTCTTAGTGATATTATATATACATTTTTCAACATAACCGTAACGGAAAGTTACAACTTATATTTAAATAGGGGTACACTTTCTGTCTGAACTGCAGTTGCGAAGCATTACGGAGGTCTATGTTTATCAGTTTGATGGAGTTCATTTTATACACAGTAAGGGTCCTTTACTTTTTGAAGGATTGAATGGTGAAGTGTATGCGAGATCTGTTTATCTTGTTTATTGGTGTTAGATATTTGATATTTAAAATGTTTTTTGTGTTTCTGTTTGGATGTAGTAAATCTTGTTGATACTGTTTTGGTGTAGTGTCTGTATAGGTTTTTCAAATTTTTGGCTTTTCTAGTTTTAGTATATGTACTTGGTTTGCAACTTTGTATCCGCTTCCGGGAGTGTCGTCATGACAGTTCGCTGGCTTAACCGGGAAGTGGGGGTCACAATCCCCCCGGCGTACTTTTGATACATTGTCGTTCTTCTCTTTTTCCTTTATCTTTTGTATTATATTAATGTACTTGTTTGAGCAGCTAAGCGCTTTAGGTATATTTTCAGTAGTGTGATTTTGATGAGGTTAATAGTTATATTTATATGTATATATATATATACAGGGTCTTTCATAAGTCCGTATAAACTTTAAAAATTCATTAAAAATCGAAAAATCATCGTATTGAGATGCGGTTTGAACCATAAGTATTGCCAGGACGGGATGATTTTTTTACCGTGAAAAACTTTTGTAGTTTAAAAAATCATAAATAATAGGTGGCCCTTACCCGAATACATATTCCCGAAGTATGTAAATGAGGCTTTTATAAAAGAGCTGTAGTGTTCTGTATATTCTTCATTTGATTCATTAGTAAACGGTGCAAAGAAGAAGTTTTTGCGAGAATGTTAACTTTGATCGAGAAAGCCTTATTAGTAAAGCTTTATTACATAAGCGGAAAATCAGCATCATAATCTTTGCGAAAATTTCGATTTAGGAAAAATTTAAAGAAAGGAAAAGGTCTTATCACCTGTTCTGGGTTACTGAAGCTTGTCACACGATTTGAAGATACTGGATGTTTGGAGGATCGTCCACGAAGCGGAAGACCATCGTTAACGGACTACCGTGCCAGTGCTGTGGCATCTGAAATTGAAAACCTAGTAACTGAAACAGCGGCTGGGACTAGCAGCTCTCCTGAAGCTGCAAGGCAATTGGATATTCCTATATTCTCGGTATGGCGTATCCTTCACGGTATCTTAAATCTGTATCCTTACAAATTGCAATCACTCCATCAGCTTTTACCGGTAGATACCGCACAGCGAGAAACGTTTGCCAAATGAGCTATGTCAAAACTAGCGCAGGAGCCACATTGGTTATTTAATGTTTTGTGGACAGACGAAGCGCACTTTTCACTGCATGGAAATGTGAACACACACAACTGTTGTATATGGGCGACTTCTAATCCACGTGAGTACATAGAGCAGCCACTTCATTCACCACGAGTGACAGTTTGGTGTGACTTCACTGGCTCTTACATTCTGGGATCCTTAATCTTCGAGGAGTTTAGCTCAAGTACTGGTTAGAAAACTTGCACAGTAAACGCACAGCGTTATTTGACTCTTCTGCATGAGCAAGTAGTGCCGTCTTTGCGAGAATAAAATGTGATATCTACTGTAACACTTGTACAGGATGGAACACCATCTCACATCGCAAATCCACTAAAGAAATTTCTATTTGACACCTTCGGGGAAGACAGATTTATCAGTAGGCATTGTAAGATCCCATGGCCTCCCCGGTCTCCAGATTTGACACAAGTTGATTTCTGGTTGTGGGGGTGTTTATAGTCACGAGTGTATCAATCAGGTCCTTCCATATATTCGGAACTAAACAATTCCATTCGTCGTGAAGTGAGTTTGATGCACCCAGACATGCTGCATTCTGCAGTTACTGGTGTTTTCACTCGTCTGAAAAAAAATCCCGCGTCCTGACAATACGTATGGTACAAACGGCATTTCAATGCGAGGATTTTTCGATTTTTAATGAATTTTTAAATTATATATATATATATATATATATATATATATGTATATATATATATATATATATATATATATATATATATATATATGTATGTATATATATATATATATATATATATATATATATATATATATATATATATATATATATATATATATAGTACATTCCTTTAAATCTCCTTAAATTCAGATAATATAAATGACATTAAATTTCAAACTTTACATTTGTAAAGTTCTGTGTAAAAGTAAATTTTTATAAATATAAAGTGACTTATATATACATTTCATTCTACTGAAAAGCAAATCATCAAGACTTCTAACGTTCAGAGAATTGTATACAAGAACTAAGGTAAAAAGTAAATTACAGTTTTATATAACTAAACTACATGGCTTCTTGCCAGCATAAATAAACATTAGCATACTATTTTTACATATACCAAAATTACACAGAAATATAGTCGTGTACCCTTAGTAATAATAGCCGCGATTATTCGTATGTGTTTAGCCTAAGAAACCCAAGCCCAAAACACTATATTTGCTGAGTAACCATTTCCTAGGATACAAGTCAATCGAGTACGTATATACACTCTTTTGCAAAAAATCGATCATCTCAAAAGTTCGCATGCAAATTCTTTTATACCAAGTATGCAGATGATTATATTTGCAAGGCCAATGAGTATTAACTTCATTCATAGCTCGCGTGTCAACCGCGCAGCTAGCAACCAATAAAACAAGTTAAAAATGTGGAAGGTCTTCTCGTTATCGGCGTTGCAGCTCCATGGCGACACAACCAATAATGACGTTACGATATTGCTGAATACTTTATAAGCAATTAGACGAGTTTGAACGCGGTCGCATAGTGGGGAATCGTAAAGCTGGCAGGTCATACTGAGCAATAGGCCGCCACCTGCACCAAACGGACACTGCTATGCAAAGGTGCTGTCAGCAATGGTTGCTGCTAGGAACTCATCGGCGGAATGAAGGCTCTGGACGGCTAAGGCCCGAACTAGCACAACGGCAGGCCCTAACTGGCACAACAGCATCATTGTCAGCAATCCAACATACTGCAGCCTCTTCCATAACACCCGCTGTACTTTCCACCATCTCACGGTCCTTGGCTGAGGTGGTGTTACGCTCACGGTGGCCTTTATGATACTTGTATTTGCACATTACCCCGCAACATCGACAGAGTCGTATGGAGTGGTGTCGTAGCCGAGCTTGTTTAAAAGCTTATTGGGGTCGTAGCCGAGCTTGTTGGCTGCCAGTAGACTGGCATCGCATAGTATTCAGCGATGAATCACACTTCAGTTTTTCAGCAAATGATCATCGGGTACGTGTGTGGAGACGCCTAGGCCAGGGATCCCAGACAGCATTTGTTTTACACAACCATGCAGCCATCACCCCTGGTGTGATAGTGCAGGGCGCTATCTCTTACGACAGCGGGTCGTCCCTAGTCAACCTGAGTACAACTTTAACAGTTCAACGGTCTTTTGATGAAATCCTGCGGTCGTTTGCGTTACCCTTCCTGGCACGTCATTTTGGGGCTATTTTTCAAAAAGTTAATGCCACCCCATATAAGGATCGCATATCTATGGACTGTCTCCGTACTGTTGATACTGCTCCTTGGCCAGCTAGGTTATCAGATCTTTCGCCAATTGAGCATGTATAGGACATGCTAGGTCGCCAGATTCAGGCACCCTAAAATTACTTACCATTGATGGGTTCTGCGGCCTTGATTTTGTAATATCTTCATTATATGTGTATGACCTGTATGCATATTTAATTTCAATAAAAACAGACACTATCCTCATGGTGCTTCGTTTTTTTTTGCAAAAGAGTATACAACCCGTACTAAATTGGCAACGAATTAGTAGTCGACGACCCGTATGAGGATCTTTGAAAGACCTCGCTGAAATCATCCGGAGCACCACCATCCATGGACTCACTTCCAGAAAGCTCTCTGCCGAAAACTTTGTTTGTGTCCTAAATAGAATCTTCATGCATATCAAGCTGACAGTGTCATTGCTCACTCATTAGAAATTCTGATAGATTTGTAGCATAATTAAAATGATAACCTAATCCAATTGATGGAAAAATAGCAAAGGAAAGTTAAAAAATTTTGGTAGATCAAAAATGTTTATGCCAACGAAGTTTAGTAAACTGCGCAACTAGCCTAAATGTTTTCATCAAGGACCAGAACTACTTTATCTTTTTCATTATGGTACACTAGAAGTTTACATAGAGGTACATTTTAAGAAAAGTCATGCATGTATAGATTGTACAGGATCTTGCTGCCTAATCGGGAATCGAACCCTAAAGCATCGAACTGGACAGCCAACGCTCTACGGTTGAGCTACTGGGACGGCATTTTAAAATGCTAAGGCGTTGTCGAAACGGACTCTGCAACCTCCACCCTCTAATGTCTGATTGACATGCAACTGATAATCTGTCTGACCACAACCTGCTGTTTTATCAAAAGGTTAGCTGCTGATGCGCTTTTCATCTTCCAGGTTATCTTCCTACGTGGTCGTTATCCTCCCGATATGAAATCGACGCTCAAAATCCCAGAGCCTACTGGATCAGTGCTACTAAGATCGCTTTCAGACCTCTGACATCTTTGCAATAACATACAAGTTTGATTTCTTGGGAACCATTGTAATAACCATTGCTGCCCCGACCTGAAATTGTACCCTGGATTTTCGAACTTGTCAGCAGACGCTCTATCATTGAATTATTTTGACGGAATTTCTCTCATTGTCCTCTTATTGCCACTCTTACTGTTGAAGTGGATTTCGCAAACATTATTTATAAAGTTCATGACTGCCGGATTTGGATAAATACAAAGCAAAGAAAAATTTCCCGGTATCCAGTTTAAAATACGGGATACAACTTATATCGAGGTAGTTGACATATACATTATGAAGTGTATTGTAGGGAAAGTAAAATATCAACTCCATGAAATGACAACTGGTCGAGTTTAATCTGAAGAAATGGGTAATAATACCCTATACGTGTGACATAAATATTTGATAGAAAAGTAGTAATCGTAAAATGAAATCTGAAACTTTACGGGGTCTGAAGTAGGATGATTTTCTTAAAACAATCGAAAACAGAATAAAATAGAATATACTGTCCATAAAATGCAGCTGTGCATATTGTAAAGAAAGGCGTTTTGAAAATATATCAGTCATCATATATTTTGTAGCATATATGAATAAATTTACTTACTTCAAGAGTAACTAATGTAATAAACGACAATAAACATTCAAAGACGTTTATGACTATGTAGAGATGCTATATATTGCATTACACAGTTAAAAAATACAAAGGATTAGAGTTTCAACTTTTATATTCAAAAAAGTTTTATTAATATAATAATTGTTAATGTGTTTTTGACTTTCCAGACTCACTGTAAACCTCACGGGGAATAAATTCTTCCTTGACCAAAACTTCGCGATGTATCTAAAGGTGTCTATAGAACGATCGGAAAGTGACACGCAATTCACGTAAGAACCCAGTGGAGGCAGCATCCACAGGGATTAGGGACCGTACCCCCCTCCCCTACCACACACATCTCGGAATGGCTTACGGACACATATATTTATATTACCCGTATTCCGTATAAGCACTGGGATAATTTGGGCAGAGCAAGAAATAAAAACCATTGCTAAATTTTGGTCCTCTAAATGCTAACTAGTTTTTATAAATATGTACATGTACAGTATGTTTCATTAAGAAAATTACAATAATAGTTCAACAAAGAATAATTAAGGAATTAATGAAGATATTTATGTATGATAGGCCCGTTTCAAGTTTTATAAATAAAAATGCAACAATTTTTTCAATGCGTTTCACTAAAAAAAGAGTATTAAAACACTAGAATTTTTTTTCAAGTCTGAATCTTCGATTCATTTTTTTAAAGCAAGCCTTGAATCTTTTATTATTGCACACATTCGTCGTAAATTAAACTTTCTTCAGCACAAATTATCATCAGTGAGTAAAAAGATTATCATGGGAAGTAAGATTTTTTCCCCTGCTTCGCATTAAAATTTTGTTTCGAAGGATCCTGATCTTATAATGTTGTACTTTAAGCTTTTGAATGCACCATTCTTACAATAATTGGCTTTTCCAAAACATTTTGCAGGATTAACAGAAACTCCTACAAGGATTTTTTTACATGATTTTCACAAATTCTAAAAGCGAGAAGTGTATCTTGTAAAAGTGGGCAGAGAGAATAATAAAGGTAAAGGTAAAGTAAGTCCGTAAAGTAAACTACTAAAAACGTCTGCTTAAATGATTAATATCTGCAGCTCTCAAGATTTAGCTACAACTTGAGAATTAGCAAAATGTGAGAGCTGGGTTTCTATGGTTATGTAATATAACCTCTGCTTCATATCTACACTATAAAATCGTGCACGAGTAATTGCATATGCACACATTTCTCTCTATATATGCAGCATTTACGCACATTCAACTTTTCTCTGTATATATGTAGAATTTTTATGAGTTTATTTAAGCTCATTCAAATTTTTGTTTGACTGTAATAAAAGCATAATACCTGAGGAAAACCATTAGTTATTCATAATTTCACAAGTTTAGTAGATAAGAAAGTATATGCAAAAAAGTTTAAAAAGCGATATTTTATTTTACCATCTATCTCTGATTCAATAAAAGTGTTAGCTAGATATTTTTGTTACAATTAAAGTGTTAGCTTTTTATCGATTAATTTCACTGAGTTTCTGTCAGTGTTTTCAACATTGATAGATGATAGATATTACAGGTGACAGTTTGTATTAGAGGGAGATAATAGAGGGAGATTAGATTATATTAGAGGGAGAACTATAAAGATTTCAAATATATTATTTTAACGTACTTTATCTGTGAGGCGGGATTTAGTAAGACTGCTGGAGTGTAAATTGTGCATAATAAACTGTCTGTATCAGGTATCAAAGATCCCATCGTTCGACAATTCGAATAAAATATACGGATACCAATGAGTTCGATAGTCTGGCGCTATGTTAGAGATTTGCTTATTAGATTATAAATGATGGCGCAGATCCCAAAAATATCGCCTACGTAATTAAAATTCCCCTTCGACACAGGCTTCGACATCGCTATAACAAGTTTTCCAAGCCTATGATACTTGCAACCGTTGTGACCAAAGACGGTTTCTAAGCACCACTCTAACGATTTTTAGCTCCTATCATATGTAGAAATTCTTTCCAGCAATCTTTAAGCAATTATTTCTGCAATCTTTCGGCAATTTTTTGTGCACAGCAAAAAGAATTCTTCAATTCCTGTATGCGATCCCATCAGAGTTTGATCCAATCAGAGTTGATCCAACAAAATTTGACGCCACACTTTTCCACCGTCAAAGATCACAAATATGAATACAGCTCTACGGTGAACAGCGGACATAGAATGGCAATTGTACAAATTTTTATCTAATTACATAAATATACGGTACATGAAATATCATTGTTATACCATAAAAACGCTTCAAAATGCAACGTAGATGGAAATTAGTGAGTCTAACACTTATATGGCCTGTAGGCTGAGACTTAAATGTGCTAAACACAGATAAGTGACATAGTACTGGCAACCCTACGATTCGAGAGGAGAGTCCCAAAAAAGGATTGGCGGTTGATATTGCCGAAGTTCCGCAATAAAAATTGTTCCATTTACTAAGGCCTTTCATGTGTAATGCTATGCAAAGGATTGATAAGCGGCAAGGTGACCAAAATCCAGTGCTATAACAGGTAAACATTCCAGTTTAATTCGTTTTGAGGTTGAACCGTTAGTAAATTACATAATTTCAGTAAGTTAGGTTACACTTGCAATTACATTAAGATTGTTGAAGTTTATAGATCATTAGCACCTCTTATATTGGTATAAAAGATGTAGATATTAATAATGAATAATAATAAACAATTAAACTTAAGAAACGATAATAAGTTACATTTCATCAAATGTACTATACGGCAAGATAAGTATGTCTTGTGCATTAGCAATATTGGTGGATTCAGCAAATAACACACCACAATTAACTACTAAATCTGAATATAAACTTACCTTAATATAAAACGTATTCTTTCATCATGATACTTATAACGATTTATTGTGAAAATTAGCATTAATATTTTTAAATGCATTATTTAAAATATATTCAACGTTTATTTATAATAAAAAATATTCAACGTCAATTTAATAAAATATATTCAACGTTTTAACGGAATGTCTAATATCGGCATATTTTTCTTTTAAAACTTTCAAGGTTTCTTCAGAGCAGCGAAGAAAAAATTCGATTGATGAAACTGATGATATTTGATTCAATAAATAATATAAATCCGTTAGAAATTTTAAATATTATGTAATTTACATACCCTGAAAATGAATTTATCGGCATACAATCTAAATTTGCTTAAACTATTGAAAAATTAAAATGAATCTGTCAGGCTTCAAATTAGAAATATTGCATTTTAAATTCACAAAAGATAAGACTAAAAATATTATTCTGATTAGAATATCGAGAAATAATGTGCACAGTAAGCGGAAAATGATATCAGAATGCAGTTATTGAAATTTGATTTGAAACAACTGCACTATTGAAATGGACAGTTAGATTGATTAATTTAATTAATATTTATTAGTAATTTATGAATTCGAAAGCAAATTCCGACACTTATGAGTGATTACAGCATTGTGTTTAAACCCTCCTATTTCTGCTGTTCAATATAGCACACTATTATGCTACACTATTTTCTATAAATGAATTTATTTAGTTTGGAGGTGTTGCAAATACTTATAATTAAATTTAATTAATTTAAAAATTGTAGAATCATAATTTAACACAGTAATGAAATTTTTGAAATTTTGGAAATTCGGGAAATGATATCTGAATTCACTTACTGAAATTTGATTTGAAATAACTGCACTATTGGAATGGACAGTTAGATTGATTAGTTTAATAATTATTTATTAGTAAGTAATTCATTAATTCGCAAACAAATGCCGACACTTATGAGTGATTGCTGTATTGTGTTTAAACCCTTCTATTTCTGCTGTTCAATGTAGTACACTATTATACTACAGGATATTCTATAAATGCATTTAATTAGTTTGGAGGTGTAATTAATACTCATAATAAAATTTAATTATTTTAAAAATTATAATATAGTACAGTAATAAAACGTTTGGGATTTTAAGATGTATGATGCCAGACAAGTATTCTCAAATTCTTGGTTGATTAATTTTACATTTAACACCTCATATCATTAATAAGAAGTAAGTAATAAGTTCCTAAATAATAGTAGCTGTATTCATTCGTGCACATTGTGGTGGAACCACTCAACATCCCAATACTAGGAACTATGCCTTTTGCTTGCAAAGACTTTGCCTCCTTCAGACATTCCTCACGGACTTCTGTTACTGCATAGTATTTCCATCTCATCAACTAGCGTCGTTCCCCTTCATCTCGTCAATTGTTTAAGTAAGGCGTCTTTGCTCAGGTCATTATGCTGTACGGGAAAGGCTATAAATAAACCCCTTGACTACTGATTTGAGCGCGAGTGCATTGCATAACGAGCAGGAGTGAAACGTCGCGGGAGGCAAAGAAGGCACTGTCAACCCAAATAATTTACGACCAAGTAACTTTTATTTTTATTGTGTATTATTCGAAATAAATGTATAAGCATTTTCTTTGTAAATAAACGAAGAAAGATGCAGATATACGTTTAATCGGACAGGCGCAAAATTCCAAAGTTTTTGTATATTTTTCAGAAAATACATCTGTAGAAATGTCTGTCCCAACAGGCAATATTGTTTTGGGAATAGACCTGAAAGGGAATGAGAGTGTAATTATATCATTTATATGCTGCAGAGGTACGGAAGAAAGTGCATAAGCTGATAAATTTCTTGAAAGAGTTATTAAGTTTGTTATTACCTTTCTCCCAGCTTTGCAGTAGATTTATGTTTTTCTTTTCTTATTTTTTGCCTGGATTGTTTTGTTTTCACAATTACAGTTTTTAATATCCGAAGACGGTGCAGATTCATTTTAAAGGTTAACAGCAATTTGATTTAGAGAATCGCTCAATTATGTGAGTTTTGACACTTTTGATACAGAATCTTTATAAATCATAAATTGTACTTGTAATAAATGAAGCATTAAACCTAGGGGAGTGATATATTTGTTTTTAACACTTTACAACAAAGTTGAAAAGTGTTTATGACTTTGTTCATTCTGTCTGTCTGTCTGTCTGTCTGTCTGTCTGTCTGTCTGTCTGTCTGTCCGTTAGCACGATAACTGCCGTAAAAATGACTTAATCAAAATGAAATTTTAGTATGTTGTTCAGACGGTCTGTAGGACCTATGGGAATATAAATGAATAATATCACACAATTAGTTTTGGATTGAACCCGAGTTGAAAAAATGAAATACATTGAGCCCTATGGGACCTAATTTTTCTAACATTTTTTAAGCGGATTTAAAATTCACAAATTGCTTCGAAAATTTTAGGTAATAGTCAAATTGTTCCATAAAATATATAAAAAAAAATTCAGCTAAATATATTCAGTAGTTTTTAACACTTTACAACAAAGTTGAAAAGTGTTTATGACTTTGTTCATTCTGTCTGTCTGTCTGTCTGTCTGTCTGTCTGTCTGTCTGTCCGTTAGCACGATAACTGCCGTAAAAATGAGTTTATCAAAATGAAATTTTAGTATGTTGTTCAGACGGTCTGTAGGACCTATGGGAATATAAATAAATAATATCACCCAATTAGTTTTTTATTGAACCCGGGTTGAAAAAATGAAATACATTGAACCCTATGGGACCTAATTTTTCAAACATTTTTTAAGTAAATTTCAAATTCACGAATTGCTTCGAAATTTTTAGGAAATATTCACATTATCCCATAGAATATATAAAAAAAAATTCAGTAAAATATGTTAAGTAGTTTTTTAATTAAAAAAATTATTTAATATAGGGAAAAAAACAAATTCAATTAAATTCTGACTTTGGGATATCTTCCAGAAAGGAAAGAGAGAGATATTATATAATAAATATCTCTCCATTTGTTTAAACGTTTTGCAATAGTAACCTTGGTTTTGCATATGGGAGTGGCTTCATATTTTAAAATAAATTTGGTAGATAACACTTTTTCATTTTTTTTAAATTTTATATAACTCTTCTTGATGAATTTAATTGATGGCATTTTAAATGCACTTTCCTACGTCCTAGAGAGTTAAAATTTGGTACACAGCTTAAATTTGTTGAACATTTTATTCGACAAAAATTTGATGGATCTTTAAATATAGATCATACATTTTTTTCGAAATGGCCTGAAAATAATCCCCGTTCACGAAAATAATCCCCGTTCACTTCTATAAATCATTGGTGTAATATTGTTAAAAATTCTGATGTGGACAGCACATGTCTTTCTCTGCAGACTCATATTCGTTCTCTTTATTTATTCAATGATAATTTGAGTTTATCTGCACAACATAAGTATTTTAAATGACATTGAATTTACACGTTAAACTTAAATTTGGTTCTCATTTGATAGCTGGACTTATTGTCAAAGGTGGCGTAGCGAAAACGCGAAAAAACTAGAATATCTCAAGAACGGCTAGTCCTAGAGTAATGGGGTTAGTCTTATTCTTTTTGTTGTCAAAAATCACATATAAAATAGGAATTTAATTGATATAATTGAGCACACGTAGTCTTTTATTTTTATATATAACGATTTTTGCTGGCCATTTCGCAAAAATAGCCCGTTCCTTTTTCCCGAATCGTAGTAGAATAACCTACAAATGACTTATATACAAAATTTTGTTAAATTTGGTATATAAATCACTTGTAGGTTATTGAAATATTATACTCCAAATTTTGTTAAATTTGGTTCATTAGTTTTTAGCTAGAGTGGATAAAGGCAATTTCTGCGGCCATTTCGCAAAGAAGGCAGATTCTTTTATTACGAATCGTACTATAATCTAATGAACATCAGGATTTCCCACAAAAAACATACCTACCAAATTGTATGAAATTCGGTCCATTAGTTTTTCAATTAGAGTGGATGTAATATTCACACAGACACACAGAAACATACACAGATACACCCTTACACACACAGACGTCTTCCTAAAAGTAGTTTTTTCGGTTCTAGAAGTCCCAAAACGTGTAGATCCTTTGAAAATCGAGTTCCGATCTTCGGCACGATTCCAATACTTTGAGTACATACACATACACATATATATTATCTGTGTATTATCTGTGTATCTAAATTCCGTGCCTATGCAATTACAATAGTTGTGATTTTAAATGATCCCTAAACTTTTATTATTTCTTCAAGGAAGCCTAATTTTAACATATGCAGAATGCAAATATCTCAAGCGATTGTAAGATGAATTACATAAGAATTGCTGAATTTTTTTCACACAAAATTATTTAGCTCTGGAGTCTGGAATACAAGTTATATGAATGAAATATTCATTGATTTTGCATAAAGAATCAGATGATTTATATTTCGATACAGTTTTAAATATTTAAGTATAATAAATTACTGTAGTACTGTGATAATGTAAAAGATATTACCACTGAATGAATCACATTTTAGAAATTTTTAAATGAAATTACATTTCAGTTGGAAAGTGTTTCATAATCAATGCTTATGCATGATTGATCTTTCTTGTTTAAATAAAAATTAAAATAATAATTACACATCTTATATGAAACGATCACGTGACCATGATATGAAACGATCACATGACCCACTTCAAAATGAGATATGGCATCCATCTTGTTTCAAATTCGTGATTTTTTAAAGTTCTTTTTAATTCATATTGAGTGTTATATCCATCCTAAAACTACTTTATTTCTGCTTAAATTCTGTGCATCTACATACTAAAACAACACAATGACAATATATTTGAGTTTAAATTCTCATTCAAATTTGATTATTTCTACAATTAAGCCTATTTTTCACCTATGTAAAATGTAAACAGCAAAATATGTAGAATGAGTTGTATTAGAATTACTGTATTTCTTTAACACAAAATAATTCAGTCCATGGAGTCTGCATGGCTGATATGAATGAAATATTAATTGATTTTATAAACAGAAGGACGATATTTTTCGATGAAGTTTTAAGCATAAAGTTTATGCATTGCAGCTCCATGGTCTTCATTTTTAAATAAAATAAATTATTATAGTATTGTGATGAATGAAATGGAGAAAGTTATGAATGAAATCCTGCTTTTATAGAGAGATCCAGGCGTGTTATTTTTTCTATGACGTCATTTGAATTAATTTCAGTTGTTTTCGATGAAGTTTTCAAATATAATAAATTATCGTAGTATTATGATAGATTTAAAAATATTACCGTGGAATGTATTGCATTTTAGAGATATTTAAACCACGCAATTTATATTTCAATGCCGTCTTTTGAATGAAGTTCATTTTTTTCAATGAATGTTTAAGTTTTCAAATATAATAAATCAATGTAGTATCGTGATACGTTTTAAAATATTACCGAGGAATGTATTGCATTTTCAACTTTTTTAAATAAAATTGCATTGAAGTTGGAAAGTGTTTCATAATCAATGCTTTAAGCATGATTGATCTTTCTTGTTTACTTTTTGTTCTTGATTTTTATATACTAATTAAAATAAAGTCTCCCGTGTATTGTGTCTTCCCATGCAGAACGATCGGTTCCACACAGAATCGCAAAATCGGGGGTTCCACTGTAATAACATAATTGCAAACAAACAACATTAATTTATTTTCAATCTATTGTTATTATATTTTATTTTATTCGTGACTATGTTCAAATATGGGTTATGCAATATTTTATCTGCTAAATTTGGTATTCATTTTTGTCACATAATAAAATAAAATAAAATAAAAATAAAATATAAAGTTAAAATAAAATATAATAACATAATTGCAAACAAACAACATTAATTTATTTTCAATCTATTGTTATTATATTTTATTTTATTCGTGACTATGTTCAAATATGTGTTATGCAATATTTTATCTGCTAAATTTGGTATTCATTTTTGTCACTCAAAATTATTTTATCTCACTTCATAACTGATAATGTGAAATTAGTCCGTGGTGATTTACATTTTGAAAGTGACTTTTTGACTGAGACTTTTTGGCTGAGATTTGGAGCCTGGACTCCGAGCTGCTCGGTTGTGCTTTTTTGGAGCTCTCCAAAATGTCGAATGTTGATGTTCCGGTAGCGCCGGACAACCTTATGGATTTCAATCATGCTTCAGATAATATTGTTAGTGAGCCGGGTAAAGTTGATTCTGTTGCTATTTTCGGCGGCAAGCCTATTAGCATCGAAGAGGTAAATAGATCGCGTGATGTACTTAAGGATCTGGACCGAAGGATACTGATGGTGTCTGCCAAGGCCGGGAAGACTGCAACTGACAAGGCGAATTATACGAAAATGCTGATGAAAAGACATGGACTGGTGCTGGAATTGCTGAGGGTGGCCGAGACCTGCAACGCCGGTATCTATATTTATTTTCCTCCTCCCCCCTGCTGTACCCGAGGCTCCTAAAGCCTCCCCTTCAGGAGATAGTTTAAACTCTAATTCTAATTCTAATGTAACCTCTAGTTTAAACTGTAACTCTAATTCTAGAGTAACTAATGATTTAGCAGAAAACGTGGATTCTGCGACCTAAGAGGCAACCGCCAAAGTTGCCAACTTAAACCTGAACCGTAGTCTTGATAATGTAGATGTTAATTCTACTAGGTCTGAATTCTACTAGGTCTCATATGCGCATGCACATTTTACTATAAAAGATACTTTTGAATATTTTTGTGTTGAAAGGTTTTTCCATACATCTTATCAGAAGTCAAATGTTTTCTGCCAAAGTTACCAAAGTTGTGCAAATGTAACGTCTCGTATTTTGTCAATCACTTTTTGCCTTTTTATCATTAAAATACTTTTTCTGGATAAAACTCCATTATACAAAGTATTTATTCATTTTCATGAGCCATTATTCGTTTGGCTGTGAATGAGTCAGCGTACTTATTTATCATTAATAACATTAATATCCAAGAAATTTGAGCAAAGTTGTTATAAATGTATTTCATGTCAAAATTTAGATATTTTTAAACTCAAATAAAGAGCTGTAAATCCGATTACACTTATTAAAGATAATTATTTTTTTCTGTAAGTAGAAGCAGTTTAAATGTAGATAAGAGTAGAAAGATTTTAGTAAATTGATTAGCGGAAGCCAACCCAAATTAACGATTAAAGATACTAATATTTTCTCCTTAATTTTTAAGAATGTTGACGGTTGAAGTATTTATCTCTTATATTATTTTAATATTATACTTATTTTTATCTCTATGTCAATTGCTGGAGCTCCATTTTTTAATGTTCTAAAAGTTCTGACGTAGGGACTGAAATTACCATTTTAAGTAAATTTTAAACGTTAGATAACTTTTCAGATTTAATGACCAATACTTTAAAAATTATTGATTTTTCCTTATAATATGATTTTCACATTTCAATCACTCTAGAAAAGGCATAACTTAATGTTAACGAGACGTTTGCGTGTAAGTTCCTCACCATGACTGTGTGTCTGTGCAAAGCATGCATCTAATCTAAATTACAAACGACTATATTACAACGAAATATTAGACGAAATATTACAAAATTTTGTAGCTAATTCTCTTGTGAAATTATCTGGTGCTGTTCAGATTTTAGTACGATTCGGAAAAATAGAACCTGCCTTATATTTTATTTATTTTTTTATTTCTTATAAAAGCAGCATCTCATTCTCATAATTAATAATTCTCATAAAAGCAGCATTTCGTTCTCATAATTAATAATTCTCATAAAAGCAGCATTTCATTCTCATAATTAATAATTCTCATAAAAGCAGCATTTCATTCAAAAACTTTCTTCCAATCATTTCATTCATCACAATAGTACAGTAATTTCTTTTATTTAAAAACTTAAATCCATGGAGGTACAAGTAATTTAACTCTATGCTTAAAATTTTATCGAAAAAATCACCCTCTTCTCTGTGTAAAATTAATTAATGTTTCATTCATATCAGCTATATTGCAGACTGTATGAGCTAAATAATTTTGCGTTAACAACGCATTATACAACTCATTATACAACTCTTATACAACTCATTTTAAATCTTTTGGTGTTTACATTCTCTATAAGTGAAAATTAGACTTCTTTGTAGAAATAATCAAAGTTTGATGATCATTTAAACTGAAATATATTGTAATTGCGTTGTTGCAGTATAGATGCACAGAATTTAGCAAAAATAAAGCGTTTTTAGGAAGGGAACAACAATAAATACGAATTAAAAACAACTTTAAAAATCACGATTTTGACACAAGATGGATACCATATTTTACTTAAAAGTAAGTCACGAGATCTTCTCATATAAAGGGTGTAACTAATATTTTAATTTTTATTTAGAAATCTACTGAATGTATTTTGCTGAAATTTCCTTTATATATTTTATGGGATACTTTGAATATTTCCTAAAACTTTCGAAGTACTTTTTGAATTTTAAATGCGCTTAAAAATGTTTGAAAAATTAGGCCCCATAGAGTTCAATGTATTTCATTTTTTCAACCCGGGTTCAATCCCAAACTAAATGGGTGATATTATTAATTTATATTTCCATAGGTTCCACAGACAGTCTGAACAATATACTAAAATTTCATTTTAATAACGTCATTTTTTGGCAGTTATCGTGCTAACGGACAGACAGAATGAGCAAAGTCATAAACACGTTTCAGCTATGTTATTAAGTGTTAAAACTACTAAATTTATATTTATGAAATTTTATTTATATATTTTATGGGATAATTTTAATATCTCCTAAAACTTTCAAAGCAATTTGTGTTCGCTTAACAAATATTTGAAAAATTAGGTCCCATAGCGTTCAATGTATTTCAATCTTTCATCCCGGGTTCAATCCAAAACTAATTGGGTGATATTATACATTCATATTTCCATAGGTCCCACAGACCGTCTGAACAACATACTAACATTTCATTTTGATAAAGTCATTTTTACGGCAGTTATCGTGCTAAAGGACACACAGGCAGACAGACAGAATGAGAGAATGACAGAATGAACTAAGTCATAAACACCTTTCAACTATGTTGTAAAGTGTTATTAATATCAAAAAGGACTTCACAATATAGCTTAAGAATAAATTCTCAAATACTGTAAATTAGCATTGAAATTTTAAGCAATTTTATACGTGTCGGACATAACATTTTGTCGTGGGGAGCCAATGTTGTCTAGAGAAAATAGACGCTGGTAATTTTGTCAACCTGACCGTGTTCAGAATTGACGACTGAAACATCCTAAAATGGATCATTTCTGGGAATTAAATTGAATAATGCGAACTCAACTGTCTGACCGCGACTGACATCTAAACATGTCGATATTTTAATTGGCTGCGGCTGTCAATGAACCGCAGCATTCCGGATTTTAAAATTAAGGCTAATCAACCGACAACGTTCAATCGAAATCATTCATTATATAAAATTTACTTTTAAAATATTATTGATACATATATAAGGCATGTAAAAATATTTCACTTTAATTATAGCAATCTCGTACTGTGTGGAGAGATAGAATAAAGTTATCAGCTTAATTAAGGATTCTCCAAATGCTTGCTGTTTAAAAATTTGACTCATGATCTGTCCGCCTAAAAACTTTTTTCTAATACTCATACAATAGTATAATAATTTATTTTATTTAAAAATTTAAAACCATGGAGGTACAAGTAATTTAACTCTATGCTTAAAACTTCATCGAAAAAATTGTCCTCTTCTCTGTGTAAAATCAATGAATGTTTCATTCATATCAGCTATAGTGCACACTCCATGAGCTAAATAATTTTGTGTTAAAGAAATGCAACAACTCTTTTACACATTTAATGGTGTTAACATTTTCTGTGAGTGAAAATTATGTTTCGTTGTAAAAATAATCAGAGTTTGATGATCCTTTAAACTCAAATATATTGTAAATACGTTGTTTCACTATGTAGAAGATGCACATAATTTAAGCAAATATGAAGCGATTTTAGGACGGATGCAACACTAATTATGAATTAAAAGGAACTTTAAAAATCACGATTTTGACACAAGATGGATACCATATTTTTTTTTAAGTGGGTCACATGATCTCTTCATATTATAGTCGCGTGATCTCTTCATATAAAAGGTGTAATTATTATTTCAATTTTTATTTTAAAAACTACTGAATATATTTTGCTGAATTTTTCTTATATATTTTTTGGTATAATTTCAATATTTCCAAAAACTTTCGAAGCAAATTGTAAATTTCAAATTCGCTTAAAAAATGTTTGCAAAATTAGGTCCCATAGGGTGCAATGTATTTCATGTTTTCAACCCGGGTTCAATCCAAAAATAATAGGGTGATATTATTCATTTATATTCCCATAGGTCTCGCAGACCATCTAAACAACATACTAAAATTTCATTTTATTAAAGTCATTTAACGAGAGTTATCGTGCTAAGACAGACAGACAGAATGAATAAATTCATACGCACTTTTCAACTATGTTCTACAGTATTAAAAATTGTTATTTGAAACGGACAAAAATACTTAGGTCTGAACACACACACAAATACTTAGGTCAAACAGCTGTGCCTTATTTGTCGTAGAGCAATCACTCGGCGATAAAAAGGTTATTCTTTCGTGTTGCAAATGTCTTTTGACTACTTATTTGCGTTACAACCGATACTATTGTCAGTTTTTTTCATCTGACAGCAGGTCTTCAAAACGAGTTGCTAATAATCGAAGGTATCTAAAATTTTCCGACGAGGAGCTTGGCGCAAATCGGGAGTTTGCTATAATATTGAACTGCCCACATTGGCTTTAATACGCTCAGCATAATATTTATAATAATAATATAATATTTGCAACTATAAAAAATTAAACTAAAGCTGCGAAATTTAGCAGGTATGTATCGTTTGTAGAGAAGTGGAAGAAGAAATTGTGACAACAAGAAATTGACATTTGAGTAAGTGGTAATTCCTCCCCTGTCAGCTGTACAAGCCGATTTTCGGTCTGCATTCAGTTAGTTGCTTATTTCGTCACAAATGGTTATAACTGGTCAGCTAATCCAGTGGCATTCTGAGGAGGCTGCAACTTGTCTCAAACATGTTCTATTGCAGATAAGCCTGGGGAGCAGGATGTTCATGGAAGTGTATTAAATCCTCGAAGATATTGTTGAGGAAATCGTGCAGCATGTGGTCGATCTTTGTCTTGTTGGTAAATGGAATCCAGAAGACTTGATTGCATCGGGAGAACAATTGGCTGCAGAAACGTCACAGTACAAGCGAGTCATCATAGTTACTTGCAAGACAACAAGGAGAGATCGGTTGTCCCACGAGATGGCTTCACAGACTGCCACGTTGTGTGTGATGGCCGTGTGCTGTTCGGTAACAAATGCGGTATCGGAACGCTATCCAGTCAACGCTGTCATCAGCACTGAGCGAGAAGCGGGATTCTTCGCTGAATACAGTATGACTTCAATCATTTACTATCCAGGCTAACCGAAATATACACTAATCCAGACTCATATGCCTATGTTGAGGGTTGTCTGTGGTAAGAGTTTTAGACATCGACGCATAATCCCACCTTCTGCCAGTCGTCTTTGAATGGCATTCTTTGATACAGAATTCGTTGATGATGGAAAATTTCTTCGATTTGCTGACAGCGACAGCACAGATGTGGATCTGGCTTTTCTTATGACTATACCAGCCTCACCAGTAGTCGTCAGTATAGGACATCCTGAGCCTATGCGATGGTTACATGTGCCTTCTCTGATTCTCCAATGTCAACATCGAGCATATACCGTGTTGCTTCGCCCAATATGGCCATTGATAGTTATTCTGTTGAACCAACTAGCTTTTCGTAGACCCGTGATGCGATCTTTTTCTAAATCAGGCAATCATAGCGACGTTGTGTACATCTAAAATTCATCTTTGTAAACAAGTTAGAGTATCAAATCAGAAAATCCACTTCCAACTGCTCAAGATTGAGAATAGGGACCATTTTAAATGATGAACAATGCGTCGTTCTCATTTGCGTTGCATAAACCCTGTAACAGCATTTACCCTGACATTTTGTTCAGTTGCATAACTCTTGGAACGATACTTGCATGCCAAATTTCGCGGCTATAGTTAAATTTTTTATGGATGCATAGACATTTTTAACAGCGGAATGTAATATACATTTTCTTAAATTTTATTTACCCTGTTCAGCGTAGAATTTGTGTGAGTCTTCTATTTTATAATGTTATTGATAAACAATATGCAACGAAGAACATTTAAAATGAACCGTTTTTTTAATCGTAAGAGATAAATCACATACGTTGAATTTCTTTTCGGGAAGCGGTAATGAGAAATGTGATATAAGGCATGTATGCTAATTGCGCTCTAAATATCTTCGAAAGAAGCTAAAATACTACTGCTTTAAAAAATATAATAAAATATTATAATTAGTATTTGTCTTTTAATTCTGCTATTTTAGTTTTTAAGTGCGATTTTTTAAAGTTATAATCCAGATGTTTTTAAAGTTATAATACAATATAATTATTTGGAAAAGTTTCTACTGTTTCTTAAGTTAAATTTCTTTTTTTTTTGCTAGTGCCATAAAGTATTTTCTATATTCTGTATATAATTTCAGGAGGATAGTTGTGTTTTCCTCAGTGTTAATAGTAATTTTAAATTTTGAAGCTGTGCAGTATAAAAGTTACACTGAATTTGTTATCCTCCCCAGGGTAGAACAAAAATGAAAATTGCGGCTTGCAGCAAGTTTTCTTGTTGACATTGCAGTTGTCATCTATTCTCTTCCATAGAGTGCTAAAAAGCAGGAAACAGATCTTCAAATACTTGCTTCAGCAATAGGAGCTCAAATTTTTACAAAAGTCAATCGTCTAAATCGAGAAAGTCCCTTTCTGATTTTTCAGTGATGTGGCAATGTGCTTAATTGCGTTCTGTTGTTTAGAAGCATCATACCAGCTCTTAAGAATTCAATATATTCTCTGATCAAAATTGTCACTCTCTACAAATTTATAGTCTTAAACGCACTTGTTAATTTACCGCTCTTTTTAATATTTTGTTAGTATTTTTATGATTAATTTCAATTATGATTTAATTTTATTATTAATTTCAGTATTTATCTTGAATGAATGACATGAAGGTGGGTGGCTCCGGAAGAGCCCAGCACATCGACCAGAGGTCTATTGTACTACCCCAACAAGTGAAGGTCCTTAAGAAAAGCCGTACCTGTAGCCGAAGCAAAAAACAGCAGGCACTTGACAGGAATGTCATACAACTCCCAGGGCTCGATCACATGTCGACCCAAGTGTTCGAACCTATGGGCGGAGAACACCTCACATTCACAGAGAATGTGTACGGCAGTTTCTTCACTATATTTGCAGCCTCTGCAAAGCGAATCTTTCGTGACACCTATAATATTAAGGTGTCTTTAAAGGGTCAGTGTCCAGTAAGGAGCCCGACAGCCCTTCTGATGCCAGTTCTACTGAGCCTGAATAATTCCTTCTGACGTATGCTAGGGCAATTGCAGTTGAGAATTTTCGCCTGCCTTTGGCCCTTAGTATTACGCCAGTTTTTGCACTGAAGCTTTCTGAAGATGTCATAGACAGTTCTTCTAGTTAGTTTATTGGGAACACCCAAAGCCGGCTCAGGACCAACAAAAGGAATACTTGAGCCTTTCCTAGCCAATTCATCAGCCAGCTCATTTCCTGGAACATTCGAATGTCCAGGCACCCAGTAGAGTATGACTTTATTATTGTTAGCAATATTACACAGTGCATTATAGCACTCCCAGACAAGGGAAGACGTCATAGTAGACTTTCCTAAGGCCATAAGAGCAGCTTGACTATCAGAACAGATAAGAATATGGTTGCTCCTATAACTTCTGTCATAGCAAATTCTACAACACATTAGAATAGCATAGACCTCAGCCTGAAAGACAGTAGCATGACTGCCTAGAGGGTAAGACATGTTAGTGCCATCATCCAGATAGCAAACACCAGCACCAGTACTGGTGCCAATCTTCGAGCTATCTGCGTACCATACAATACAATTTTGTTTATTGTAGGTGGGAGTGCTCTTCCAGTCATCCCGTGAAGGGACCTGAATTACATAGGGCTTGTCAAATGTATATCGGACCTATATATCATCAGATGACATATGGAAATAAGGATGATTTATAACATTACTGTTGAGACCACTCCAAGATAAATACTTAGAATAGTCCTTCCAGTGTTTCAGATATTAAAGTCTGTTCATGCAGATGAGAGCCTCAGCTTCAATGCGCATATAGAGAGGGTGCAATCCGAGCAAAAGTTCAAGAGTTGCAGTGGGAGTGGTTTTCATGCAACCAGAGATCGCAGTACATACCATCCTTTGAAGCTTAATTAAATCTAATTTAGCAGTTTCACATCTGACTCTAGACCACCAAATAATGGAGCCATAGGAGATGATGGGACAAATTACCATAGAGTAAATCCAATGAATAGCCTTGGGATTTAGACCCCAGGTTCTCCCATTAGCATTTCTACAAGACCAGAAGATTCTTTTGGCTTTAGTTATGCAGTATTCCAGGTGTCTCTTCCAGTTGAGACCCATGTCAAAGAAGATTCCTAGGGATTTTACCTCCTTGGAGCACATGAGCTTCTGACCAAAGAAGGGAATGTCTCTAAGGTTAAGAATGCGTTTTTTTTGTAAACGCAACCATGGTTGTTTTCTGCGGATTTACAGAAAGTCCAGCATTTTTGTACCATGTCTCAACACCCCTAAGAGCGGAGGACATCTTATCAGAGACAGTGTTACCAAATTTACGTCTGGCTCTGGTATTTATCTTAATTTCATAGTCATTTTGTATTTCGATAGATTGTACTTAGTTGGCAATGGACACGGTTTTCTAACATTCACCTTATTTCTATTCATTTCTAACATTCGTTTTTCACACTATCCATTCACTTTCTATTTTCATTAATATCATACTGTTTACGTTTAATCCTTGTACATATCTCGTCTTATACCGAATCATATATTCAAATGATTCTAGTTCATATGTTTAGCGTGCGCGCTATGGTAATTTAATGTGCATATGCTGTTTGGAATAACATATGTTATTTGGTTTTTGTCCTTAGTTTTCAGTCTATTTCGCATGTGTAGATTTATCTATTATAAAGTATATATTTTGTTTTATATTTCATTTTTATGATTCAAGAATTTTCTTTTTGTCTGTAGATATAGTCTATGGTGTGTATAGTGATATCGTATGGTCATAGTCTGAAGCACGGTTTTATTCCATTCTACCCTGATTCAGAGTTAATTCCCAAATTCACCTCCATTTTTTTAACAAGTTATTTCCTAGTCTTTTAACTTGGATGATTTTTGCCTTCATTTGGTTTCAAAAATTAACCACTCTGTTATTTAATACATTTCATCATTTGATTATTGCCATTACTTTTTTTCTTCATATTTCTACTGTTCTTATCACTGATCAGCTTAGCTAACGTTAAGCCTAGCTCGGATCGCCTAATAAGTAAATGTTCATATGTATTTACATTTCCTACTCCCCTTATTAAGTCTTCCTTAATCATTTTTTTATTTTTACCTCACTTTTATTTTGAAATATTATTTTATTTTAAAATATTTTTTGAAATTGTTTAAATACTTGTCATTTTAATTAAATGTATTTTTTTTAATTAAATGCCATCACAAAACTACACGTCGTATCCCCTTTTTTAGATAAGTTACTAACAAATACTTCTTATGTTATTTTTTGTAGGAATCTATAGCTGCCTATATGAAAACATTTTCTTCTATGTAGACTATAGTTGGGTTATTAATCAATTGGATAATTGATACACAAACTTTTCTTTCTAACAGTGTCTATCAGTAATTATGCATTCAATATATTTTCAATTAGCTGCCGCCTTATTTGGCGAAGCTTTCTAGATGTATAATTTACACTGTGACGAGTATTATTGATTACGCAAAATATTATTGAAACATATGATTAACACTGAGATATATTTTAATATTAACTTTTCGCTATCGATATAGTGAATCATGTAGAATGATATTAACATCCACTTAGGGTTAACTAAGGGTTATCCAGATCAAGGTTCTTATAAGGTTGGGCAGTCAGCCTGACAACGAATTAGCAAGTTGTCAGTTGTCAAGTTGTCAACGTAAAAAAGCATGGCATTTCTTCATTCGTGACGCCATGAAGAAAGGAGGACTTTGAGAGTCGGAAACACAGAAAGTTTTCGCATTATTACAATTAAAAATTGTTTGTTAATATAGAAGTGGCAATAACCAGGCGTAAAGAACTTTCAAATATATTACATTGAGCTTTGCACTCTTTTCCTAATGACTTCCAAAGAAATTTATTAACGTCGGTGAAGTAGAATGACAGTAACATTTAAAAAATGCAGTCTCTTCAGACGGCATGAGAACAAAATGTGCACGTCTAATATCCCTATGACATCATATGTGCAGAGCTAGTTAAAAGAAATGCAGTCATGCCCGGGACAAGCACCCCATGATCCAAATAGCTGCCGTTGAAAATATTTAACTGTGATCATATGAGTTATAAATCTTTGTAAAAGGATATTTAGATTCAAATGGCAAAATCAGGGACAATGTGAAGTCCCCACCAAAAAGGTAATTCAATTTTCGTATTTGTCCTTTTAATCATTTTAACACCTTTGTAAATAGTTATTTATAATAAAACTATCTTTTATATTTATATACCACATCTTTTATATACACACTAAGAAGACACCCAAGAAAACTCCGAATGCTTTAGATGGGACATATGAGGCGTGGTTTTGTGCCCAATTGTTACTTGCCAGCCTATTCTCAATTAAATAATGTGGATATTTTCTAAATAATGCTTATTGTCAGCAATTGAACATAATTCTCAAGGTTTTCTATGTGCTTAATTTTAAATAGGTGGTATGGCCACCAAAACCATTATGTGCGTTCCTAGCAAGAGTAAAGCACAAAGTCCCGGCTGTAATTATTAGAAGATATTTATAAAAAAAAGAAATCTGATATGGACTGCACGTGAATTTTCCTACATAATATAATTACTTCAATTATTTTGCAGCAAAGTAATGGTGTACAAGATGCACAGAATAATATAGTATTTGCATTGAATGAACACCACTTATATTGAAATTGCACTTTTGGCAATGTATGAATCCAAACATGATAATTTATCCATATTTACATGCGAGATTCTCTTCAAAAAGCATTACTATTTAATTGATATCCTGTGAGATAAATGACTATTGAAATATTGATCGTCAAAATTCAAGACTATCATAAATAGCATCTCTCTTGTAAATGGAAAGAACTATATTCGCAGAAATGATGTTACATGATATTTCATATAGAAAGTGAACCTATTTGACAATACGTACTATTTCTTTATTTTTATGCTATATTTTGCACATTTATTTGAAATACATGCAGTGTTTCGACAACAGTTCAGGCTAGCGTTCGAATATTTAAGTCATTCATTTCCTAATGAAAATTTACGTGTAAAATAACTGTTTATTCAACAGAATTGAAAATCCTAATTTTTAAATATTTTCTTTTAAATATGTATTCAAAAATCGTGCAATATCCCACGAATGATCCATGCTAACGTTCTAAAGTGTGTTCCAAAAAATCATTTGAGCTTTTTTAAAACATTAAACGAATTGTGAATAGCAGACTAAGAAAATAAGGCTCTGAATAATGAAGGACATCTAGAATTAGCATACTCTGACTATAGTAAAACAATTGTGTTTGTTAATACAGAATGTAAATTAAGAATACAATCGTTTTTTCTTTTTTTTTTTCTTTTGTGAATTAGTTCAGCATTTTTACTTCGTGAAATGTTTTCGCCCCCGTAGCAGTCGTATATAATGTTATGTTGAGACGTTTCTACTAAAAAGTCACATACACTTAAAAAAAACAGATAAATAGTTTAACCGCATATTTGGGGAACCATAGTTGGTATATATTCAAATATATTTTAAGAATAGATTCCATCTAATTATAAAAATATAAATAAAAAGAAAATAAAATAACTAGTCAAAGATTGAATAAATGTTACGAATATTTCAGAAATATAAATTACAATTGAAAAGATGGTAACATGCTCCTCGTAAAAGTCACGCTTAAATATTGTTATTTAAATAAGAAATTCATTCAGACATTGCAAAAATAGATAAATAAATAAAAAAAAGAAAGAAAATTGTTCAAATTGGTTGTACTTACGGGTTGAAAAAAATGCCTCAGCCCAAATGTAGCATACGGCCCACGGACTGGAACGCAATGGGACAGCTCTGTAGAAGTTTAGTCAAATAATACATGCAGTATATACTATATTGACGATCAAAATTAGCGAAGTCGATGCCAATTGCTCTAATTGAACGTTGACGAAATGTTAAGTAACTCTGTACAGTAGATTTTCGTGCCGCATAACATGTTGTCTCGTACCTAGCTAATATTGTACTGACGAGTGTAGTCGGCGGTAGTTTGTACTGCTAATTTTAATTAGCTTCGACCTAATCTGTTTCTTTCTGGATTCATTCCTTTTAAAAAAATTAATTTTTCTGGAACAAAATCATTTTTATATAAAGCACTTTACCGATTACATGAACAGTAGGCATTTTTTTTTGATTTACAATATTTTTTTCATATTTCTGTGGAAATAGAAGGATCACATCCATTTTGAACTTGCTGACCAAATGTAGAGAATCGAAACATTAACTAATTACCTGTTTGTCTAAAAACAAATCCAAGGAACGTGTGTCTGGAAACAGCAGAATGTAAGCCAATATGAAATCCCATCGAAAAGTTACTTCAATTGCAGTATTTTTCCTTGGTCATTTTATCAGAAATAGTGATTTAGAATTAAACCATCATAAAATATATTTCCTTATTTACTATTGTTATGATATATCCTCTGGAATTGTGCGTGTGAGCTCAGGATATAAGGTTGAGTCCAAAATTCTGGATAACTAACACTTTTACTTACAAGAACAACATAAACAGGAACAATATACAGCAAATAGCTCGACAAGTATCTCACAAGATAACTGAACAATTGCCGGGTACTGTAAAACAGTAAATAAATTCTGCACGCATTTCAGAAAACAGCCGATACTATTTTGAAAACATTGATGAATATCCCAGTTCCATATAGTTCGTTCCACATCAACTGCTTTCCAACTAAATTATGACTCCTTTTATAGACTCTCCATGGAAAATTCTAGAAATTTCTCAAATCTCGTAGAACATTCGATGTGTTTCTTGAACCTTCAAAATGTCAGTAAATGTCCCCATATTGGCGATAAATTGCTTAAGCTGGTAAACCCTACTTCAAATTTCAGCACATGTCAACCCAAGATTTACATCACAGGAAAGGTTGCTTGTGCGGGTGATTTTTCTGTCTGGTTGTCAAAAGACACTCCAGTGAGAGCATTGTACACGTTCGTAACAATATTTATTACAAATATATCATATTCCAATGCTCCAAAAATTCCGAATGTTGGTAGTATATAAATGTGACGTGGTAATATACTCAACTGATACAAGCTGCGGTTATTTATTTTAATTGGTTTAAATAGATTTTGAATTTGTTTAATTTCTCATAGGTGACAGGATTTACGTAACCCTAAGGGCAGTCGTCAGGAACCAAGAATTTATTGGGTCTTCATTGTGGCATTTTTTGGCATCTGTTTATGGAAGTGCGATCATCTTAGAGAATTTGTGCAGAATGCTCATCTGTATGTTAACAGTAGAGACAGCGATATTGGCTGTGGTGTTCAATCTACGATCTGTATATTACAAACTTGAGACTAAATAGTTACACCAAAATATTTCTTCAGGTCTCATTATCAAATTCAACAAGCATTTCAAATGAGAAGTTGACATGGCAGTCTAAATGCCACACGAGTTGCCGTACTCCAGATCTGCATCCAAAATCGGAGTGTGCCCATTAAGCAATGAAGACGGTAGTATTTTCTACTGTAGTTAAAGTTGATCCTAGAGCTTCTTCAAAAAACTTTTTATAAAGTGTAAATTTCAATTTCTTAAATTTTAGAATAAACTTATGCGTACCTCCGATCAAAAGACATCTAAACACAGCCCGTCTCCCTGTTCCTCGGGCCGTGCAATAAATCCTAATGTATCTTTAGACCCTTAATAATACCTGCTATAAATAAATGAACAACTATTTTGCGTAAAGGGTTGTCATCTTAATAAACATTGCACCAAGTATATTTATGGCATGGCTAACGCCACTTTTTTTAACAGATTCTGATTCTTCACGTTAAAGCACCTCGAATTAGCGACATTTCTTATAATCTGGGGACATTTTTACCGATTTGGTGACATTTTAGTCAATTTTATAATATTTTAATTAATTTGGTGACATCCAAGAAAGTCTCCAAATTTGACGTCTAGTGGGGCAACCAGATTGACAGAAAGACTGGAAACTCTATCGACATGCAAACTCTACCAAATGAAAGCCTTATCAGCATGATTTATGTCCCACCGGTTCTTACTCATCAATGAAAAATATGACAACATTTAAATGGTTAGTTATTTAAATATGAGCATTTATTTTATGTGGAAGATTCCTTTCTGTACCATGTTGCTCAACAAATCATTTTACTATACATCATTACTGTGCTATCTCCTTACAAAACACTATTAATTTAATTGATTTAAAGCCATTTTATCAATTTTGAGGTATCTTTATCGATTTGCAGACGACATTTCGATCAGTTTGACGACATTTTAAAATGTTGCCAGATCTGTCAAGTGGGATGGTCGGACTGACAGACAAACGCTGCAGTCTCACCATTACGGTATTATATCCTAACAAAGCACTATTAATTGTATTGATTTAGAGTCATGTTCATCAACTTATCGAGATTTTTTTATAAATTTGGGGAAATTTTTTATTAATTTGGCGACATTTAAAAAAATGTCCCAAAGTTGGCGATATCTCGCCAAATTCGGAGATCTGTATTTCCAGATCTGAAGAATAAAACATCCTGATCCCTTTTGTATATGCCAAAATATGGTAAAATGGTATTAGAATATATATCAGTACTATTGCTATTCTGTTTCAACAGTTGTCTAAACACGATATGTGAGTTTATACGCTAATCCGAGTTTATACTCTCCTATATAGGTTACTTGTCCATTGGTTCTACTGTGTACTCACTCGATATCGGGCATTATGGAAGAAATTCCCAATAAAATAGGAGGATGTTCAGACGTATACCACTCTAATAATCTCCAAAAAGGGAGGATAATGTCTAGATTCCTGAATGAACAAGAAAGAAGGAAGAAAAAATTGCAGTAGCTTACGGTAAGGGAAATCAGTAGGTACTCTACTTCCAAAAATATTAAATTATATCCAGTAATAAAAGATTTTGTTTCAGAATTTAAACAGTAAATCACAACTTATGCAATTGGTACATTTATGACTTGGAAGCAAACCACTTTTCATTAAAAATGTTTTTCCATGAGATGGTCAGATGAAATTTAAATTCTTGCTTGGATTAGAGCATGCGCACAGATTATTTTCCTTCCTGCTGTTATCATTGCAGTATGTCAAACAATTTGCGTTAGCGTTTTTAGCGGAAATCTCTCTTATGTTGCTTCATCTCACAGCGTGTCACTATAAAAATGAAGTAGAAGGTATGAATGTAAGAATATTATTTTTCGCCGTAGTTGGCGATAATGGTGTCAAAGTAGGGGCGCACTGAGGTAAGCACGACAAGTATCGCAGGTTCTCCCTCCTTGCCGCTTCTCACACAGGATGGAGCATGGCGGCCATATATTAACTTGTATTATAAGAGTTCTAGATAAACTTCTCCTCGCCAGTGCTGAAATTGGGGAAAAAATCTGCAACAATTTTATCTCCAAAGCAAAATATATTAGTCCGCATAATTCAACCTTTATTATTAATTAGCCCTGCTTGTAAATCTACTTAGTATATCTACAGGTCCAATGGCGAAGGGTTTCACTGCACTGCTCTTATTCTTCCAATAAAGCTCTTATTCCATTCCATCTTTCCACGATTTCTTTCTAGGTGATCTGTCGATTTTTATTGGAATAGGACATGTTCTTCGGAATGCTACTTTCCCCATAACTTTTCCCCTTTATTTCAATTGGAAAACATTTTAATCTCTTCCAAATCTTGTTCCAAATTCCGAACTCGTGGGATTCTGAACGGTTTTAATTCTACTTAAATTAGTTCAAATTCCGGTAATATTGATTTACTAATTCCGTTAATATTATTTCCTGTTTCTTATGATCCTCTAACCTGTTTTCTATGAAATGGTGACAAAAGTCACAATCCTAAGTAATCCTTCAAACCCAAGTGATCCTCGATCCAATAAAACTAGTTTTTCGTACACCGGACAATTTTGACACGTACTCACGTTGAATAGTGTTTATCGTGTCCACACAGAAATACCCCCAAACACATATGTGCATGTTTGCAACAGAATTTGAAATGTGTTGAGGAAATATAAAAATTGGGTTATCCTTCAATATCTGGCATTTTAAAATTTTCGGGAAACAATGATATCCTTTATCATAATACAGTATTGAGGCAATTAATTGAGAAATGTCATTTTTTTCGTTTTATCACACGTAAGCATAGGGAAAAGCACTCCAAATTAGCTCAGAGTTCAAATTGCAGTTATTATCAAAGTAGCAGGTGTTCGTATGCACCTGGTAAGTAGCAGGTGTTCAAATTCCTCCGCCAGGTGGCAGGTGTTCCGCAGTGGTAGTTTCTCAGTTGTTGGGATGCTCATTAGCGTCATGGATATCAGCGCGGAAACACGGGCTAAAGTGATTGCGCTTAGAGAACACACTTCTAAGACGTTCGAGGAAATAGGTAAAATATGTGGAGTGAGTACAGCAAGTGTCGGGAGGATCTGGAAGCGGTTTCAGGAAACAGGAAATGCTGGAACCAACCGCTCTGGAAGATGCGGCCGAAAAAGATCAACTTCGACTCGTGACGACAAAACTTTACATCGAATGAGTGTTAAAAATCCTCAATTAACCAGTTTTGACCTGTCTAAGTCCATGGTGGCAGCTGGTGTTGATATTGCACCTTCAACAGTGCGATACATGCTGATAGAACGCGGACGGAGAGCACGTCGACCGTACAAGAAGCAGCTTCTGACGCTTCGCATGAAGAAAAAAAGAGGTTGGAATGGGCACGGAAATACAAAACATGGACTGAGAAGGATTGGGAGAAAGTTCTCTTTTCTGACGAAACACATTTTGTGGTTCAGGGATTTACATCTATGATCGTGAGAAGGAGCCAAGGAGAACCTCTCAATCAGCACCACATCAATCAAGCACCCAAGCATCCGCCCAAAAAGATGTTTTGGGGTTGTTTCAGCGTTTTGGGGACAGAATCTCTTGTTCCCGTAGAGGGAATGATGACCAGTGCCAGTTACGAAGTCATATTGACCCGAAAAGTGCTTCCTACAATGGCTAAACTGTGGCCGAACAGAGATTGCGTTTTCCAACAAGACAGCGCGCCATGTCATACTTCGAAGCGAATCAAAAATTTCTGCTAAAAAAAAATATTACCGTACTGGATTGGCCCGGGAATTCATCAGACTTGAATCCCATAGAAAATTTGTGGGCTATTGTCAAAAAACGGCTTCACAAATTTGACTGTACGACGATGGACAAGCTAATTTCGCATGTGCTTATGTTTGATTCCTAAACATTTTATTTCTCGTCTCAGTCATTATCAGAACAGAAGAAAACCCAATCATCTTAGAAAACAACATGCAGCTAAAATCTCTCCCCATTACAATTTCTGAAGTGGTTTTATGTTACCATTATTGCATGACAGAAGCTTTTAAAGCCCTTATCCAGGCGTCTAATGCCTTTTATCTTCCACATATTCACAATATATGCTTGGGAAATTCCTTTGATAGCTTAATGTATTTTGGAGCGTCGTTTATCATATCTTCCTATTCCACCGGGGAATAAAATAGACGCTTTGCAATTTGAATTACTAATATGCGTGGGAAAAAAAGCATCATTAATATTTCAGAATTTCAGACTGAATATTATATTTATATCCAAGTTTAGATTAAACGAACATTACATTGGAATTGGATATGTCATGAGAAATGTGTAAATGATATATGAATTTAAATGTTATTCACTATTACATTAACAAGTGCGTTTCTAAGAGTTAGTTCCAATCAAAGGCTAAAATAAATGTATAATAGCGTTACGAAATATTCTTTAAAAAAGTGGGTATACTCTCAAACAATTAGCCAAAACTTCTGGATAACTGTCACTTTTAATAAAAAGCACTAATATTATTCTTTAAATACTGAAATATCTCACAATTCAATATAGCTCATATCACATCAATTGCTGAGCAATGACTCATTTTATGTACTCTATATAGAAATTTAAAGTAGAAACTCACATCTCCCAGAAAATTTTTATTCCGAGAAATTTTTAGTACGTTCAAAATGTCGCCAAAGGCGATAAATTGCCAAATCTGACAATAAATCGCCTATCCCGTCTTACATTCAAGAGAAGGCAGCTTCATATTCACGTAACAGAAATGAATACTGTAAAGGCATTTTTTCCTTGAATAGAAAAAATTACTCTAAATATAAGCTATGTATTATTTAAAAAGAGGGAAAGCAAAGTAAAACTTTCTACATATTCGTAAAAATATGCAATTTTCAGATTATATAGATTTTATGTTAAATATAGAACACATTTACCTATTTATTTATCTGTAACTAATACATTAATGGTAAAGATAGAAAAACTGATATATATATATATATATATATATATATATATATAGGATTATATATATACATACATATATATATATATAGGAGTATATATATACATATATATATATATATATATATACTCCTCCAAATCTCTTTAAATTGAGATAATATAAATCACTTACATTAAATTCCAAACTCTACATTTATAAAGCTGCGTGTAAAAGTAACATTTTCTAAATCTAAAGTGACTTATATTTAAATTTTACTCAACTGAAAAGCAAACAATCAACACTTCTATGGTTCAGAGGATTGTATACATGCATTAAGGTTAAAAGTAAACAGTTTTATGTAACTGAATTAAATGGCTTCTTGCCTGCATAAATAATCGTTAGCATACTATTTTTACAGAAACCAAAATTACATAAAATTGTAGTCGTGTATCATTGGTAATAATTTTTATTATTCGTATGTGTTTAACCTAAGAAACCCATGTCCAAAACACTATACTTGCTGAGTAACTATTTCCTAAGATGCAAGTCAATCAAGTACGTATATACACGCTTTGTCAAAAAGAACGAAGCACCCCTAAAGAACAATTCGATCATCTCAAAATTTCACATGCAAATTCCTTTATACCAAGTATGCAAATGATTAAATTTGCAAGGGCAGTGAGTATCAACTTCGGTCATAGCGCGCGTGTCAACAGCGCAACTAGCAATCTATACAACAGGTGAAAGATGTGGACGGTTTCTCTTTTCTCGTTATCGGCGTTGCAGCTCCAGGAAGACACAACTAATAATGCCGTTACGATATTGCCGAAGACCTTATAAGCAGTTAGACGAGTTCAAATGTGGTCGCATAGTCGGGATTCGTGAAGCTGTCTGGTCGTATCGAGCAATAGGCCGCCACCTATACCGGACGGACACTGCTGTGCAAAGGTGATGGCAGCAATGGTTGCTGCTAGAAACTCAACGGCGGAATGAAGGTTCTGGAACGCCGAGGTTCACGAATGCGAGGCAAGATATGATGTGTGCTGCAGGCCCAACTGGCACAACGGCATCATTGTCAGCAATCCAACTTAGTACAGCGTCTTCCATACCACCCGTGGTATCTTTCACCATATCACGGAGCTTGGTTTAGGTGGTGTTACTCTCACGGTGGCCTTTAAGATGTCTGCTCATTACCCCAAAACAGGCGCAGAGTTGTTTGGAGTGGTGTCGTATTCGAGTTTGAAGGAAAGCTTGTTGTTGTCATAGTTCCGAGCTTGTTGGTGTTGTAGCCGAGCTTTCTGGTTGCCAGCAGACTGGCTTCGCATAGTGTTCCGTGATGAATCACACTTCAATTTTTCAGCAAGTGATCATAGGGTACGTGTATGGAGGCGCCTGAGCCAGCGATCCCAATCAGCATTTGTTTTACACAGGCACACAGCCATTACCAGTGGTTTGATGGTGAAGGGTGCTATATCTTACGACAGTAGGTCGTCCTTAGTTACCCTGCGTACAACTTTAACAGTTCAACGATATGTTGTTGAAATCCTACGGCCGTTTGCGATACCCTTCATTGCACATTATTCTGGGGCTATTTTCCAACAAAATAATGCCACGTCATATACGGATAGCTTGTCTGTGGACTGTCTCCATGCTGTTGAAACTGCTCCTTGGCCAGCAAGTTTGATACTGTGCCTTGGCCTATCGAGCATGTATGGGACATGCTGGGTCGCCAGATTCAGGCACCCCGCAATGTAGCGGATTTGCAGAAACAGTTGAGGGAAGCCTTGAAGAATGTATCGCAGGATGACATTAGAAAAGTTTATCACACCTTATCTAGACGTATCCAAGCATGCATTGCCGCCAAGGGGGTGGAGGTTACCAATCACTGATTTGAAAATGTAATGTGCAATTGTTAACCATTGATGGGTCCTGCGGCCTTGATTTTGTAATCATTTCATAATCTGTGTATGAGCTGTACGCATATTTAATTTCAATATAAACACTCAATTTCTTCAGGGTGCTTCGTTTTTTTGGGTTTTTTTTTTTGCAAAAGAGAGAACCCGTACTAAATTGGCAAAAAATTAGTCGTCGACAACCCGTATGACAATCTATGGAAGACCTCGCAGAAATCCTCCTCAACACCACCACTCTTGGACTCACTTCCAGAGAGCTATCTGCCGAAAACTTTGTTTCTATCCCAAACAGAAATTTAATGCATATCAAACTGACACTCATTAGAAATTCTGATAGATTGTTAACCTACATTAAAATGATTACCTCTAATCCAATTGATGGGAAAATAGCATAGGAAAGTTAAGACAGTTTAGATAGGTCAGAAAAGTTTATGAAAACGAAGTTTAGTAAACTGCACAAGTACATGATATATTTTCACCAATAATCAGGGCTAGTTTATCAACTCCATTATGGTACATTGGAAGTACGCATAGAGGTATATTTTAAGAAAAGCCATGCATGTATATCTTATAAAGAACCTTGCTGCCCAACCATTAATCGAACGATGAAACATCGATCTGGCCAGCCAACGCTCTACGATTGAGCTACTGGGACGACATTTTAAACTTCTATTGTCGAAGTGGACTCTGCATACGCCACCCTCAAATGTCAGATTGACGTGCAATTGACAATCTATCTCACCACCTGTCATAAGGTAAAATTGTCCTTTTTTTGTTTTGAAATGGAATAGCTATAGATTCTTTAATAAATTTTAATGTTAATTTATTTGTGTCAATTATGGCATGATGATTTCTGACAAAGTCAAATCCTAAGATTATTTCATAGGGTGTGTTGTTTAATTGTCTAGTGATAAAAAATGAATTTTTACATCTTTTGTTTTCAATTTTAAAGCTGAAGCTTATACATTTTGAGAATTGAATGTTTTCTTTAGTCATAGTTTGTATTTTAACTTGTCTGGATAAATAGTTAATTTTGATTTTATTTTTGATTTTTTGAAAAATTTTATCTGACAATAAACTGACACTTGAGCCACTGTCTATGAGAGCCACTGTTTTTATGTTCTCTGAATTTATGTTGATCATTGGCAGTGCGTCACGCTGTCCATACGTTGAATTAAGTAAATGTTCATTTAAATTTTGTGCATCCTTATTAATTTTGCTTGCAATTTTATGGGATCTCGAATCCTTATTTGATGCCTTATAACTTTCTATTTGTCTTTTATTTCGAGGTCCCTTTCTTAGTTTAAATCTCCATTATTCTGATATTGTCTATTATTGTTTTCATATTGTGGCCTATTATTTTGATATGGTCTTCTATTATTGTTTAGAAATTGTCTGTTGTTATTTCCTGCTCGACGCCGTATTCCCCGGTAATTTAAGTATTTACCTCTTCTGAAATTTGATCTTCTATAATGTGCATAATTATTTTGATTAGTGGGTCTTTGTTGATAATTGGTGGTTTCTTGACTGCTGTTTTCATTTGTGAATGCCCTTTTTAAATTATCTTGTACTTTTTGAAGCGTAAAGCATTCGGACATCCAGTGATTGTTACGACCACACGCTATACAAAATTTCTGTGGCGGCTTTTCTGCAGTATTTTCAGTTTTTACATGATTTATTTCCATATTCTCAATTATTTTATTTTCTATTTCAATATTATTTACACAATCATTTTCTTTCTCCAATGCGGATTCTATTACCTCAGATATTCTCACTGCTTCATTAAAGGTTTTCGGGTCATTTTTTTTACTTCTGTTCTTAAATCCTCTCTGACTATTTGTAAAAATTTGGTAAGTTTAATTTTCTCTATAATTTTTTGTACATTTGCGTAAATTGTTTCATCTACTTTTAAAAATATTATCGCCTGGTTTTCGATTTCTTGTGCAAGCTCCTTAATTGTCATATTTGGCAAATGTTTTAGACAATTAAAATTGTTATGTTTTTGAACTAAGGTTTGTTTTTTCTCAATTTTTTTTTAATAATTCCATGAATTTTTCATACGATTTTTCTTTTTGCAGAGCAATATTTTCTGCCAAAAATTGTTGTGCCTTTCCCCTTAATCTAGATTTGACAATTATAATTTTCTCTTGTTCGGACCATGATGTTAAATCCGCTATTTCATTAAACTGTATTGTAAAGAAATTCACATTGTTTTCCTTTTGTCCATCAAATGATTGCAACATTTGCATAATTGGCAACGCTGTATTTTTCTGCGCTTGATTTGTGGGCATTTGTACATGAACCGTGTTATTTGTTACAGCCGAATTATCTGTTACTCTGTCATTTATATTTACCTCCTGCTGTATATTGTTAATCGGAGGATCTTGCCTCGCTCTTTTATTTGATTGCCTAGTTTTATTCGGCGCCATGATTTGATACACTGTTATACACTTCTGACTATATACTAAATATCTATGATAATACATACATATATACACAATAATATAATACATATTTAAATTATCATTTTCATGCATATTCCTATCATTATACTGAGTTACATCTCTTTATTAAATTCATTATTCAATTCATTATTAAATTCAATATTATATTCAAACTCATTATTAAATTTAATTTTGTCTTTTACTTATATTTTTACTTTCTCTTATTAAAATCATAATTCTCTCCGAGCTTGACCACATACGGCACCAATTCTCGCGGCGACATCATGTCATAAGGTTAAATTGTCCTTATCAAAATTACCACTATAGGACTTACCTATGATGCCGTCGCTAGGGGTGGAGCATGTAAGCCCCAGGTTCTCAAACTGGAGAGACGAACACACAAAATATAAATAAATACACTTGACTTAATTGATCAATTTATTTTAATATTTTAAGTTATAGATATCCATTGTATCTTGAGTAATGATATTATTATTAAATCTATTATTAAAAGACATATAACACTGGCAATATTTCATTAATACATATTTACACACATAATAACATTGTTATATATTTTTAAAAACAGTTTCTTTTAAGCAATCGATACTCAAAATAGTTCTTTTAGTTCAATATCTAAGAACTCGTTAATATGGTCTACTCTTACGAACTGATTGTTCATTATTTGAATAATCGATAAAAGTGTGCCTTCCGTGCTAATTAGTGACAAATTGAAACCTAATTTACCTCTACTCTTTTGTGTTAAGTACTTATTCGTGCAATCTCGATGATGTACGAAACTGTGGCACATCTCATAACTGCAACAAGCGTCCAATTTATCGCTCACATTCGATATACCTTTTTCACAAAACCAAGAAACATGATGCTAGCTCGTTCGAAAATTTGAAGTCGACTGAATTTTTTGGAATACGGCTTTGGGGCGCTTTTTTCTTTCCCCCATTCATTCCCTACCACATCTACCATTCGTTGTTGAAGCAGAAGGGGGTGATCACTGTTTATGTATGCATTTGTTGTCATTGGCTCCCTCTGCAGCATTTAGATAGTTCATTATTTCGGTTGGCATCCGTAATTGAAATTACAAAATGTCGTGCACGCCGTACGACACCACCTCCTGCTGTTTTATCAACAGATTAGCTGCTGATGCGCTTTTTATCTACCCGGTTAGCTTCCTACATGGTCATTATCCTCCCGATATGAAATCGACGCTCAAAATCATAGAGCCCACATGCTCACTGCTAGTCCTACTAGGATCACTTTCAGACCTCTAACATCTTGCACTAACATGCAAGGTTGATTTTTGGGAGTCATTCTATTAAAAATTGCTGCCTTAATCTGAAATCATACCCTGGATTTTCGAACTTGCCTGCAGACGCTCTACAATAGAGATATTGGAACGGAATTTCTCTCATTGTCCTCTCATTGTCACTCTTATTGTTGAAGTGGATTCTGTAAGCTTTGTTTATAAAGTTTATGACTGCCGGATTTGGATAAATACAAAGCAAGAAAAAAATTCCAGGTATCCAGTTTAAAATATGGGATATAATTTATATCGGTGTAGTTGGCATATAGATAATGCAGTGTATTGTAAAGTAAAATATCAACTCCATGAAATGACAACTGGTAGAACTTAATCTAAAGAAATTCGTAATGATATCGTATACGTGTGACATAAATATTTTATTTGATGGAAAAGTAGCAATCGTAAAATGAAATCTGAAACTTTACGAGGTCTGAAGTAGGATGATTTTCTTAAAAGAATCGAAAACAGAATAAAATGAAATATACTGTCCATAAAATGCAGCGGTGCATATTGTAAAAAATTGCGTTTCGAAAATATATCAATCATCATATATTTTGGATCATATATGAATAAAATTACTTCAAGTGTAACTAGTGTAATGAACTACAATAACCAATAACCAAGATATTTTTGCCTGTGTAGAGATACTATATATTACATTGTACAGTGAAAAAATACAGAGGAATTTAGAGTTTCAATTTTTCTATGCTGTTGTTGTTGTTGAGACCCATACCGTCCGACCTACCAGAAAGGTGTAAGGTAACTGTATGGACGGCCGGAAAGTGCCACCCAATTTAGACCGGAATCCAGTGGGGGAGGCATCCACAGGAACCGTACCCTCCTTCCCCTACCACCAACCTCTCGGAAGGACGTACGGACCCACATGTTTAACGTGATCGTACTCCGCATGAACACGGCGGCATTTGTGGTAGCGTGCAAATCTAGCGCGCAAACCACGGGGATACCGCACCCGAGATGGCCAACAGTACGCTTTTTCTATGCAAAAGAGTTTAATTAATATAATAATTGTTCGATGTGTTTTTGACTTTTCAGACCCACTGTAAACCTCACGGGAAATTTTTCTTCATCGACCAATACCTTCCGACCTACTTAAAGGTGTCTGTTTGGACGTCCGGAAAGTGAAACCCAATTAACCCAAGAACTCAATGGAGGCAGCATTTACAGGAACCAGAGACCGTATCCCTCTAACATACCAACCACATCTGAGAATGACGTACAGACACACATATTTATATTGCCCGTATTCCGTGTGAACACTGGGATAATTTGCAAGGAGCAAGAAATAAAAATCATTGCTAAATATTGGTCACCTAAATATTAACTAGTTCTTATAAATATGTACGTGAACAGTATGTTTCATTAAGATAATTGCAATAAAAAGTCAACAAAGAATAATTAAGAAATTAAAGAAAATATTTATGTATGATAAGTCCGTTTCAAGTTAATAAAAATGCAACAATTTTTTCAACGCGTTTCATTAAAAAAATGAGTATCAAAACATTAGAATTTTTTCTTCAACGCTGAGTCTTAGCTTCATTTTCTTTCAAGATAGCCCTGAATCTTTTATTATTGCACACATTCATCGTAAATTAAATTTTTTTCAACACAAATTATCCTCAGTGGGCAAAAAGATTATCATGGTAAATAAGATTTTTTTTCCTTGCTTCGAATTAAAATTTTGTTTCGAAGGATCCTGATCTCATAATGTTCTACTTTAAGATCTTGAACGCACTATTCCTACAATAATTGGCTTTTCCGAAATATTTTGTAGGATTAACAGGAACTCCCACAAAGATTTTTTAAATGATTTTCACATATTCTAAAAGCGAGAAATGTATCGTATAAAAGTGGTCAGACAAAATAATTAAGAGAATGTACGTAAAGTAAACTACTGATGAAAAGGTCTGCGTTAATGATTAATATCTACAACTCTCAAGATGTAGCATCAACTCGAGAATTAGCGGAGCGTGAAAGCTAGGTATCTACACTATAAAATCGTGTACGAGCAATTATATATGCAAGCTTTTCTCTGTATATACTATATACCATTTTCATGAGTTTATTTAAGCTCATTCAAATTATTGTTTGACTCTAATAAAAGCATAATACCTGCGGAAAACCATTGGTTATTATTAATTTCACGAGGTCTGTAGAACAGAAAATATTTTCAAAAAAGTTTAAAAATCTATATTTTATTTTACCATCTAACTCTGATTCAATAAAAATGTTAGCTGGACATTTTTGCTACAATTAAAGTGTTAGGTTTTTATTGATGAACTTCACTGAGTTTCTGTCAGTGTTTTCAACTTTGATAGATATTACAGAGGAGAGTTTTTTGAGAGATGATATTTAAGGGTGAACTGTAATAGATTTCAAATATATTATTTTAACATACTTTTTCTATGAGTTGGGAACTAGTAAGATTATAGGAGCATAAATTGTGCATATTAAACTATCTGTGTCATGTATCAAAGATCCTATCGTTCGACAATTCGAATAAAATACAGGGATAACAATGAATTCGATAGTCTGGCGCTATATTAGAGATTTGATTATTAGATTATAAATGATGACTCAGATACCCCAAAAAAATTTCTACGCAATTAGAATTCCCCTTCGATACAGGCCTATGAAATTTGCTGAAAGACAAACATATGGCGTCACGTAACTCTATAGTTGGTCTCACCAGATTCCCGCCAGTGAGCATGGATGTTGTGTTGTCGAGGCAAAGTCAGACTTCCGGCCTTGAGGAGTTTCAATAAAAGTGAAGCTGCAAAACTCTCTACTCTTCGCCATGGAACCAGGGGTCTAATGGAAGTACTCTATAGACATTTCTTCACCACGGGGGATTAGTAACAACAACAACACCACATTTGGAGACCCTAAACCTCCAGCAGTAGAAGGTTTTATCGTATGTCTGGAAAAATGTGATTTCTATGACACAGGGGGCAAGAAGTCTTACTTCTGTACTTTGGTGGAGAACAGTCTCGCTATAACATCTCTAAGCTTTCTAAGACTATGATGTTTGCAACCATTGTGACCAAAGACGGTGGCTAAGCACCAGTCAAATGATTTTAAGCTCCTATCATACGTAGAAATTCTTTCCAACAATCTTTCAGCAATTCTTTTTGCAATCTTTCGGCAATTTTGAGTGCACAGCAAGAAAAATTATTCAATTCATGTATGCGATCCAATCACAGTTTGATCCAATCAGAGTTGATCCAACAACATTTGACGTCACACTTTTCCACCGTCAAAGATCTCATGATTGCAGTTCTACGGTGAGCAGCGGGCATAGTATGGCAATTGTACAAATTTTTATCTAACTGCATTAATATACGGTACATTAAAGATCATTGTTATACCATAAAAACACTTCAAAATGCTACGTAGATAGAAATTACTGAGTATAACGCTTATATGGCCTGTAGTCTGACACTTAAATGTGCTAAATACAAATAAGTGACATAGTATTGGCAAACATACGATTCAAGGGAGGGTCCCGAAAAAGGATTGGCGGTTGGTATTGCCGAAGTTCCGCAATAAAAATTGTTCCATTTACTAAGACCTTTCATGCGTTATGCCATGCAATGGATTGATTATTGCGAGGTGACCAAAATCCAGTGTTATAGCAGGTAGACATTCCAGTTTAATTAGTTTTGAGGTTATGAACCGTTAGTCAATTACTTAATTTAAATAAGATAGTCTACAGATGCCATTACATTAGGATTGCTTAAGTTTTTAGATCATTATATCCTATTATTAAATCGTTATACATGACGTAAATATTAATAATGAGTAATAATAAATAATTAAAGTTTGGAAACGATAATAAGTTACTTTTAATTAAATGAACTATATGGAAAGGTAAGTATGCCTTGTGCATTAGCAATATTGGTCGATTCAGCAAATAACACACAGTAATAAACTACTTAATCTAAACATAAACTTAACTTTATATAAAACATATTCTTTCATCATGATATTTATAACGATTTATTGTGAAAAATTTTCATAAAAATGTGATATTTTTAAGTTGAATTTTTTGCTAAAATAATTCAAATGAATTAATAATATTCAATGTGTTAACGGATTATCAATTATCGGCATATTTTTTTCATTTAAAACTTTCAAGGTTTCTTCAGAGGAGTGAAGGAAAAATTCGATTGATAAAACTGGCGATATTCCGTTCAATAAATAATATAAAACCGTTAAACATTTTAAATATCATGTTATTTTGCATACTTCGAAATTGAAAATATCGGGCATACGAACTTGCTTAAACTATTGAAGAATTAAAATGAATCTGTCAGACTTCGAAGTAGAAATATTGAATTTCAAATTCACAAAAGGTAAGACTAAAAATATTATCCTGATTAGAATATCGGGAAATAATGTGCACAGTAAGCGGGAAATGATATCTGAATTCAGTTATTGAAATTTGATTTGAAATAACTACTCTATTGAAATGGACAGATAGATTCTTTAATTTATTAATATTTATTAGTAATTTATTAATTCGAAAGCAAATGCCGTCACTTATGAGTGATTACAGCATTGTGTTTAAACCCTCCTATTTCTGCTGTTCAATATAGCACACTATTATGCTACACTATTTTCTATAAATGAATTTATTTAGTTTGGAGGTGTTGCAAATACTCATAATTAAATTTCATTAATTTAAAAATTATAAAATCATAATATAATACAGTAATAACATTTTTGGAATTTTAAGATGTGTGATTTAGGACAATTACTCTCAATATCTTGGTTGAGTAATTTTACATTTATCACCTCATATCAATAAAAAGAAGTAGGTAATAAGTTCCTAAATACTAGTAGCTGCATAAATTCGTGCACATTGTGGTGGAACCATTGTACATCCCAGTACTAGGCCCGATGCCTTTTGCTTGCAAAGACTTTGCCTCATTCAGGCATTCCTCAAGGACTTCTGTTACTGCATAGTATTTTCCGATCGTCAACTAGCCTCGTCCCTCTGGTAAATTGCTTAAGTTAGTCTTCTTTACTCAGGTCATTATGTTGTACGGGAAAGACTATAACCAAACCCATTGAGTACTGGTTTGCGAACGAGTACATTGCAGAACGTGCAGAAGTGAAACGTCACGGGAGACAAAGAAAGAGCTCTCAACCCAAATAATTTACGAGCAAGTAATTTTTATTTTTATTGTACATTATTCGAAATAAATGTATAAAAATTTTCTTTGTAAATAAACGTAGAAAGATGCAGACATATTTTTGATCGGACAGGCGCAAAATTCCCAAGATCAGGTGTTCTTTTCAGAAAATACATCCGTAGATATATATCTTCCCCCGCCATTCAATATTGCTTTGAAAATACAACTGAAAGAGGATGAGCGTGTTATTATATCATTTATATGCTGTAAAGACACGGAAAAAGTGCCATAAGCTGATGAGTTTTTTGAAAGAGTAAATATTACCTTTCTCAGAGCTTTACAGTAGGTATATGTTGTTTTTCTTATTTTTTGCCTGGAATGTTTTGTTTTTACAAGTACAGTTTTCATTATCCGAAGACTGTGCAGAGTCTGCTTATCCAAAGACTAGGCAGAGTCTGCTTATCCGAAGACTGTGCAGAGTCTGCTTATCCGAAGACTGTGCAGAGTCTGCTTATCTGAAGACTGTGCAGAATCTGCTTATTCGAATATTGTGCAAAGTCATTTTAAAGGTTAATAGCAATTTGATTTAGATAATCGCTCAATTATATGAGTTTTGACAATTTTGATACAGAACCTTTCTGTGTAAATTATAAATTATATTTTTAATAAGAGAAAAATTAAACATTGGGGTGTGATATTTTTGTTTTATTATTTTTTGTCATCGATTTTTATATACTAATTTAAATAAAGTTTCCCATGTATTGTGTCTTCCCATGCAGAACGATAGGTTCCACACAGAATCGCAAATTCGGGGATCCACTGTATTAATATAATGGCAAACAAACAACATCAATTTATTTTCGATCTATTGTTATTATATTTTATTTTATTCGCGACTATGTCCAAATTAGTTTTATGAAATATTTTATCTGCTAAATTTGGTATTCATTTTTGTCATTCAAAATTATTTTATCTTTCTTCACAGCTGATAGCGTGAAATTTGTCCGTGGTGATTTAAAATTTGAAAGTTATTCCACGTAAATCATTCCAAGAAAGTTATTCCTTAAGCTGTTAAAATCACTGCGTTATAAGGACATTTTATACTGTGAGACAGCCGCCATTTTATTTTGCTTAGGCGCATCTTGTTGAATATAATTGCAAATATAAGAAGCATCAACCCTCTATCCATGTATATGTATCCATATTTTGAATTCACATATTTTCTGGCATCACAACTATTAAAAAGCATGCGATGTATATACAGTATCCGGCACTTTTAGCAGCTAATTCGAGTGCCTTTAATTGTGTGGTGTCTAAAGAAACATTATTTTAAGTTTAAAATTAACCGAAAATTTGGAAATAGTAAAGATACTAATTATTTGCTAATAACTACTGCAAATCGGCTCATTAAATGTTTTGTTAGACAATATGAAATTAACATCAATGTTTAAAATTATGAAAATAAATTTAATAATAGTTATATTAGCAGTTCATTTTTTTCCTCCAATTTTCCGTTTGGCTATCTATATAATCACTTGCCAAGGTGTTTTGTTTTCTTCCCAGATCCCCCCCCTCAGAAAATAAAATCTCCCTACAGACGTACAACACGGAATCATTGCATATTTATATTATCGGAGTAGAATTTTCCATTTCTTTTCCACAGAGGCGGAAAAGCTGGGTTTTTGTAAAGTTATTCTATGCCATACAGAAGACCACGTTGACCTAAAAAGTTAAATATTTGTACACTTATAGTGTCATCCACAAACAGAACCCAACAAATCCGAATTTCCGATTCTAACAAAACGGGGGGGGGGGGGGGGAGACATGAAATAAGGCTTTTCAGAAAATCCTTCCACGACCTTTAGACCTTTGAGCTAGAATGTTAAATATTTGCGTTTTTACAGTATAATTTATAAAGAACAAAAAGGAATGGAAAAGAAAGATTTTTCCATGAGGACCGGCAAAAGAATTGAGGGGCGGGGGCGGGAATACTTTTCAAGCAGTGATGAACTAGATGTCTGAAACATCGCTTAGATATAGGATCAACCATAGAACTGAACTGAACTGGCTTAATTTTGTATTACAATATCTATTATCGACGCTATATGCGACATATTGTGAAACAAAATTAAACGTATTAAAAAAGTTGCAACAAATATCTTGAAAAGCCTTAGTTTCTCTGTCTTTCAAATGGATAATTACTAGTTGTGTAATTATTACCTTAAAAATGGTACTTTAAACGTATATAAAAAAAGTTACACATTGTTTCTTTAAAGGGTATTAGTTTCTCCTTCTTTGAAATGATTAATTACTAGCATTGAAATTATTACCCTAAATGCCGTATTTTACATGTATAAAAAATAATCATATTGATTCTAAAATAATTTCTATTTATAAAACTATTTTAAATTTAGGTAAAAAAAATGAATGTATTCTTTAGAATAACCGATCTACTATAAACATTTATAATATATACGAATATTTCCATATTTAATGCATTAGGAGTAATGTAAAATCTTTATTTTCGCATTATAAAGAATTCAAATCTTTTAAGTTATCAACAAGCATAATTTAAACTTTTGAACTTTTTAAAACAAAGCTAAAGCTATTTGTTTGAAATATTCAGGAGATATTTTGCATAATTCCTTGACTTCTTTTCACATCCTGCTGAATATCATTTATTATAAGAGCCATTTGAAAAGGTATTTTACGAGCATTTATAAAGCCCTTATATATTAACATGACTTATTCTAAATAAGTGTTAGATATGATTTATTACTGATGTGCACGATTTTTTATCTCTTTACTATTTAGCAATTATATTGATTGTGCCAGGTGTCAAGTAAAATTTAAGGGGTTATATTTTAGATTTGAAAATAAATACTGTAGATGACGGCCAAAAGTAATATTTTTATATTAATTTATGTTCGGTTATTAATTATTATATTCGGAATTTATATTTGTTCATCGCATCATGTTTGTTTAGTCACCTATTTCACTCGTTCTCTGAATAATATAGTAAGAAGTTTGAAAACAATCTTTAGAGAAGAAATTATTAGAAATTACGATTGCAATATTATTAGTATAATAATTATAATAATATACTCTATAAAAATCACCGACACACCAAGGAGTTGTCCGATTGTAATGAAATATCGCATGCAAAGACATTTTAAGCTAACAGGCAAATGAATAAAATTTGGTGTCCAATGAAAAAATTGTGGGAGCTCCAGCGCAACGGAACTGCTTACTCAGCAGCTGTATATCTGCAGGTGGGTATGGTGTGGGGTGTCATCTCCTTTGATAGCCGGACTCTTTTCGTAATCATTTGTGGCACACTGACAGCACGGTACGCAGACAACATTCTATGACCGGTTGTGTTACCATTCCTTTTGCGACACCCTGGACTTACTTTTAAACAAGATAATCCCCGGCCGCACACGGCACGTGTAGCTATGAATTGTCTTCAAGCTTGCCCGACACTTACTTGGCCATCTAGGTCTCCTGATCTCTCTCCCATAGAGCACATTTGGGACGTTGTGGGAATTCGATTGCAACCATCCCGGAATGTTGACGATTTAGCCCGATAGTTGGAGACAATTTGGCATGACATTCCACAGGACACCATCCGTGAACTTTATCACTCTATGCCACGCCGGCTGCCATCTTGCATCCAGGCCAGAGGTGGACCAACGCCTTATTGACTTCCTCCTTTTGTATACGGTCAAACTCTAAATCATTAAATTGTTCTGAAATTTCAATCGTTTCTTTTTCTATGTATGTTCTTCATATCCACAAATTTTTATCACAATCGGACAACTCCTTTTTGGTGCGTCGATTTTTTTTGTTATAGAGTGTACATATAAATGTACTAAATATTATTATAATTCTATATGACTTCTTTAAAGCAAACACACAATTTCAAATAATAAATAGTAAATTAATGCACATAATAGAACTATAGGGCGCGGTAGCCCATTGGTTAGCGCGCTGGAGTTGCACTCGGTAGGCCCGGGTTCGATTCCAGCCACTGCCAAAACTGCCGCCGTGTTCATGCGGAGTACGATCACGTTAAACATGTGGGTCCGAAAGTCCTTCCGAGAGGTTGGTGGTAGGGGAAGGAGGGTACGGTCCCTGTGGATGCCTCCCCCACTGGGTTCCGGTCTAAATTGGGTGGCACTTCCCGACCGTCCAAACAGTTACCTTACACCTTTCTGGTAGGTCGGACGGTCTGGGTTTCAACAACAACAACATAATAGAACTATAGAAGATTATAAGGAAGTCAGTCAACACAGACAGAAGGACATCAGTTTAGCATATTGACTTTGAAAATATATCAATTTCCTCATACTTTTCATAGATTTTAAAATATATATTCCTGATCTACGCAAGCTTCGCGTCTGCTGTTGCTTACTTTAGTATCTGGATGCATTTTATACAATGTTGGACACAGTTTAAGCTCCTATGTTTATAAATGTATTGCTGTTTTGATGGAAATATTTTTACGTTGTGATCATGCAACTTTCGAAAAATACTTCGAGTATATATAAAGAAAAAACTGGTCCATATAGAAATAATAAAGATCAATCATGTATAAAACCTTGATTATGAATCATTTTCCAACATAAATCAAATTTTATTTAAACATCTCTAAAATGCGATAAATTCAGCCAATAATTTATTATATTTGAAAACTTAAAATTTCATCGAAAAAAATTAACTTTATTAAAAAACATCATCTAAATATATATCGTCTGGATCTATACGTAAACGCAATGACTATTTTATTCATATAACTTTTATTCCAGACTTCATAGCTAATTATATTTGAGTGAAAAAAATCAGCAATTTTCATTCATACAACTCGTCTTACAATCATATGTTTACATTCTGCATCCATTGAAATTAGCATTCATTGTAGAAATAATGTAAATAGTTTGATAATTATATGAACTCAAAAATATTGTAATTGCGTTGGCGCAGAATATAGATGCACAGAAAACCTGTAAAAATAAGGCTGTTTTAAGACAGATGCAACAATAATATAAATTTAAAAGGGCTTTAAAATTCACGATTTTTACTCGGGAAAAATGTGGATGCCATATTTTATTTTGAAGTCAGTCACGTGATCGCTTCAAGGGCGCGGTAGCTCAGTGGTTAGCGGGTCCGTAAGTCCTTCTGAGAGGTTGGTGGTAGGGGAAAGAGGGTACGGTCCTTGAGGATGCCTCTCCCACTGGATTCCGATCTAAATTGATCTGGTAGGTCGGACGGTCTGTGTCTCGACAGCAACAGAAACGTGATCGCTCCATATTATATGGGTGCAATTATTATTTTAATTATTATTCAAAAATTATCGAATATATTTTGCAGAATTTTCTCTTATATATATTATGGGATAATTTTAATATTTCTTAAAATTTTCGAAACACTTTGTGAATTTTAAATTTGCTTAAAAAGTATTTGAAAAATTAGGTCTCGTAGGGTTCAATGTTTTTCACTATTTTAACCCGAGTGCAATCCAAAACTAATTCGGTGATATTAATTTACTGTCCCATGTGTCCCACAGACCGTCTCAACCACATACTAAAATGTGATTTTGATAATGTTATGTTTACGCAGTTATCGTGCTAATGAACTGACAAACAGACAGACATACAGACATAATGATTAAAGTCATAAACACTTTCCAACTATGGCAACTTTTGAGTTGCTAGCAAATAAGTTGTAACAGAAAATTTGGAAAGTACCAGAATCAATTTAATTGCGAAAATTAGAATCTTTATTGGTATTTGCAATGCGTGAAAGGGAATTTTTTGACTTTCTGGCGCTTATAGCCAATTTTACTCTGATGCGAATGACAAATTATTGGTCATTTTAACCGCATATTTAAGAACATTTTCCAGTATTTCAAATGTGTCATGCTATTCAAGACCCAGAAGTAAAACACTGCTTTTAAAGCAGAAAGAAATATTTGCTGTAAAGCTGTTTTATAATATAATTCATTCATGGATGGTTCCGAGCTTGACAGCCTGAGAGCAACATAGAAAATAAAAACTCATTGAAAACTCATGAAAAATTAAACTCACCTGTTTTTACCAATTTTATAGATGTATCTAATGAAAATTCACGAAAACTCTAGCGATCTCTATATGGAAATAAATGTCTCTCCCCACAGAAATTTTGTTTGGAACTTTTTTCAAAATTGCTGCAAACGATATGAGCATGGGTTGTTGTGGACTATGCCCATGGTCAAATTGGTGTTCCGAGCAAACAAAGTTTTTAATTTCCATTTGAAAAGAAAATGGACATCTTACTGTAAAATTTTGATTTTGTCAGAATCAGACTGTGGTGAGGTGAATTTTACACATAAACCACATTAATAATATACACTAATACTACTTAACACTAGTGCCTTCCAGCTCAGCCGTTATAGTAGCCATATAGTGGGATCCTAACGAATCAACGTTCATTGCGTAAGACTAATTAACGAGTCAAAATATGTGGCCACTAACACATTTATTAAAAAAAACACATGAAATATTCAGTTTGACAATAATCATCACTTTACACAGTAATACTATGCTCAATCTACCCAGCTTGACCTCGGGTTGTACGGTTTTAATTGATATAGATTTTCAAAATTTTCAAAAATTGCATTAAATTAATTTCAAACATCATTCTTTCGGCAAAACTTAAAATTCATACGAAACACTTGATCTATACTAGTGCACAATACACATTATATCTCAATTGAAAATAAAAAACAACACCAATACCTCCTTACAGATGAATTGAATAATACCTCCATACAGATGAATTGAATAATACCTCCACAGAGATGATTGTCACTATGCCTCCACAAAGGTGAAATGGGTGCAATTCACTTCGCTAGATTCCAGTTCTTAGGATAGAATTTCCGTAAACACGATCACACCGCTAATAGAATCCGCTGTTTCATCAGGGATTCGGAACACAGTCCGCTTTGTCCTCCTACTCCTAATGTCGGATTTGGCCCAGCGATTTCTTTAATGTCGGTATTTGCGTGCAGGCCGCTGCCAGTAGGTCGTTTCCCTCCTAACAAAATGTAGTCTCCTACAGACCGCACTGATGACAGTTGACGCACCCAGTTAACGCGTTACGTACACTGCATAGGGGTACAGGATTGACGCCCCGCAAACGCTCCTTCCGCGTACACTCGTTGTGAAGGAGACGTACTCTGAGCTGTCGATACCGCCCTTGCAGTACACACAGTTGCTACGGCGTGGATGTAGTTAAGGGTTCAAAAGGCTCCCACACTATGCCGTCTGGAGTCAGAGCTGTGTGGCACTGCGAAACCAAAAGTGGCGACTTTCACGCTGCCTCACAAACCCCGTCCTAATTGATTTTACTACGAACGATCTTATGGAGGTTATGCGCTACCCTAGAGTATAGTACTCCTTGTCAGATATATGGCGCCGGTTCGTTGAAAACTGGCATGTGCTACCGTTCGACAAGTGTCGACTAATACCGCCTAAAAGCGTGGCACTGATGCATTGATTCAAACAAGTGCCTAGCCACACCAGGAGACACTTCTCCATGAAAAACAGGATTGCGTCTAAATTTCACATTTTTTTTCAAAGTCCCTTCAGATTTTTGAAACGAGGGGAAAAAAATTTAGGGAGGAAGTCCCTCGTCTTCTCATGCGATGTTTCACGAGGTGCAATAAAAAGAGCGATTCAATTTCGACTCACACTATTGGTCTGCGAAGTGACGTTCATTTTCTCTGCGTTCCACTAAAATTTTAGGACCGGAGGATTTCCTTACAAACCGGGTGGTCCGGACCGGGCCACGAAGAGAGCCACACTTGACAGGGGCCATAAATTTCAAGAGATTTGTAGCTTGAACTTTGGCATTTTGTTACAAAACTCTTTTCATAAGAACTCTTTTCATATTAATTTCTTGAATATGTACAACCCGTGTCAATGTGCATTCAAACCAAGGCGCCACAAAGTCCCATCTCGTCTGTGAAGAGGCATCGCTATATAACACAATACACATTATATATTTCCAGTAATTGCTACACCTGCCCCCTTTCATTCCTAGGCTACACGGGGCATGAAATATCCCTACATTAAGTACCAAAATATGTAATACAATGTCATGCAGCATGACACAGACAATGTATTGTTTTTTTATACTACATTAATACTACTATCATGCTAACATCATGCTAACATCATGCTAAAATAATCATTCTAGCATCATGCGATCAAATTCCATAATCTCTAAATTTTTAGAGGTTATTTTATGATTTGTGTCTCACATGCACATGTACGTTTTACTATAAAAGAGAATTTAGTAATTTTTATGTTGAAAGCTTTTCCATACATCTTATCAGAAGTCAAATGATTCCTGCCAAAGTTACCAAAGTAGTGCAAACGTAACGTCTCGAATTTTGCCAATCACTTTTTGCATTTTTATCATCAAAATGCCTTTCTGGATAAAACTCCATTACACAAAATATTTATTCATATTCATAAGCCATTATTCGTTTGGCGGTGAATGGGCCAGTGTACGTATTTATCAAACATTATTGTTCAAGAAATTCGAGTAAAGTTGTTATAAATGTATTTTATGTCCAAATTTAGATATTTTTAAACTCAAATAAAGAGCTGTAAATCCGGTTACACTTATTAAAAATAATTATTTTTATTCCTATAAGTAGAAGCAGTTTAAATGTAGATAAGAGTAGAAAGATTTTAGAAAATTGAGTAGCGGAAGCCAGCCCAAATTAAAGATTAAAGTTACTGATATTTTCTCTTTAATTTTAAAGAATGTTGACGGTTGAAGTATTTATCTCTTATATTATTTTAATATTATACTTATTCTTATCTCCATGTCAAGTCAATTGCTGGAGCTCCATTTTTTAATGTTTTAAAAGTTCTGACGTAGGGAATGAAATTTCCATTTTAAGTAAATTGTAAACGTTAGATAACTTTTCAGATTTATTGACCAATGCTTTTAAAATTATTGTTTCTCCTTATAATAGGATTTCACATTCCCATCACTCTAGAAAACAAATAACTTAGTGTTACCGAGACATTTGCGTCTGTCTTTGTCACCATGACTGCCTGTGTGCCTGTGCAATGCATGCATCTAATCTAAATTGCAAACGACAATATTACAACGAAATATTAGACTAAATATTGCAAAATGTTGTAGTTAATTTTCTTGTGAGATAATCTGGTGCTGCTAAGATTTTAGTACGATTCGGGAAAATAGAACCTGCCTTATATTTTATTTATTTTTTTATTTCTCGCGAAATGACCCTAAAAATATCCTGAAAGTTTGAAATAAAAAAAAACTACATATCCTTAAATTAATTGATAAAATGCTTGTTTAATAAGTATTTTTTCACGAAGACAAGGATAACACGAGCCCGCAAACTCTAAAATCAACCGTTCAGGAGACAATTCAGATTTTTTGGCATCTTTGAAATGGCCTAATTTGAAAATGCAGCTAGTTGCGACATGAAAACAAAGATGGAATTAAAATTGCAAATACGGTGTCATTTTAAATAAGTATTCATATGATTTTGTGCATTTAAACTTGTTATAGTATGAAATAAAGGAAAAATAAATGTTAGTCTATAAGGAAAGAAAGGATATTTAAAGGCCGTAATTAATCTGTGACGATAGCAGTCATGTTTTTGATCTGTGGGTCTTTGTTCTATGTATATTGATGACATAATTGTTACTAAACGTATTCAAGGCAGATGAACGAGCTTTTATTCAGATTTAGTCCATTGTAGAAAAGAAACTTGCAAAAATTCATCGCAGAATGGTGACAGTATACAGAATGTCCCCAAAAGATTGAAACACGTTTTAATTCTTTGCCTTTTGGAAATAAGTGATTAATGTAAATTGCAAAAATGTTGAAAGTAAGGTAGGAAATACGACTATATTAATGAAATTGTACTCCCATTAATTTAAAAAAAGTTACACTTTTTAAATTTTTATACGACCCCCTTAGACAAAGTTGTTCAATAAGAATTTTTATTTTTTATTTTTAATGCAACAAGTTCATTAAAAAACCGCATATCCATATCTTTAAAACTGAGCTAGTTATATTTAATTAAAAATTGCACATTATGAATGGGCCGAGAGGTTGGTGGTAGGGGAAGGAGGGTACGGTCCCTGTGGATGCCTCCCCCACTGGGTTCCGGTCTAAATTGGGTGGTACTTCCCGGCCGTCCATACAGTTACCTTACACCTTTCTGGTAGGTCGGACGGTCTGGGTTTCAACAACATCAAATCTGGTTCGAAAAAAATTATAACGTCGTGGTGATTCTTTATGATCCTTAATTTCAATGATAAAACAGCATTTTACATGGTACTGAAAAGTGGCATAAGTCAGATTTTTTCCTTTATCATAAATCAGTTGATTTTAAAGATCCATATATGCGGGGTTATTTAATGATCTTGTTGGATTAAAAATAAAAACTTGCGGTTTGACCAAATTTGCCTAAGGGGATCGTATAAAAATTTAAAAGTGTAACTTTTTTTAAATTAAAGAGAGGACTGTTTGATTAACGTAGCCTTATTTCCTACCATACTTTCAACATTTTTGCAATTTACAATGCCCACTTATTTCTAACAGGTAAAGAATTAAAGCGGGTTTCAATCTTTTTGGGACACCCTGTATAGTGTTGGCCTTTAATTTGGAATGCTGTTAGAAGCTCAATGAAGATCGAGGTATAGCACACGATTTGCAGTGTCCTTAGCGCTCCTCCACATGTAACATACCTTATAACATCAACAATGTGATGGTATGTCCTCAATGATCAGCATTCGTCAAATAGCCAGAAACTAAACTACGACCTACAGAAGTGATCAAAGCTCACATAAGGGACCTAAGGTGAAACGAAGTTTTTATCGATCTCACAGCCCTCGCATTTTGTTGATCATCTAAAGCCAGATTTATTGGATTTTTTACGCAATAGACAATTAAATTCTATCACAATATCATATTCCATCTTTTTCGTCAGTTTGACGATTATCTAAAATGCGACGAAATTTTATTTTAAATATTGACCAATTTGAATAGTCCGACTCCGAACGAAAACCTTTTTGTCATTCTTTATATAAATATATATATATATATATATATATATATATATATATATATATATATATATATATACTGGCTGATTCAAAAGTTCGGAGCAAAAGTAAAACGCTATAAAAATTTCTAAGTGTGGGAGAGACATACGATTTGCAGATTAATATTCACCGTTGTAGGGGATTTTGTATGGCATGAAAAAAAAATAGTTTAAAATCTTAACACTAGGGGACGCTGCTGCAGATGAAACAATGGGGGTGACTTATACATATCGTTCACGCAATGCAAAATTAGGATCAGGCAAAAACATTATTGAATACCACCCCACACGGCACGTCCAGTGATGCAGTTTGCTACGGTCAACCTTTGGCGCCGATCGCCTACTGAGCAGACATAGCACAAATGAATGGCCTGCAAGATATCCAGATTTCACATCCTGTGATTTCTGGTTGTGGAGATACATAAAATCACGGGTCTATAGAGGAAAGCCCCAGTTTTTACCAGCACTGAAAGATGCCTTACGGTAGGAGGTAGCAGCCATTCCAGTTGATATGCTGTTTCATGCTGTATGACCCGTAATACCGCCACTGCACTCAGTACTGGGAGGTGGTAGTTGTTGTTCTTGAGACCCAGACCGTCTGACCAATCAGAGAAGGTGTAAGGTTACTGTTTGGACGACCAGGTAGTGCCACCCAATTTAGACCGGAACCCAGTGGGAGAGGAAGCCATAGGGAGAGTACCCTCTTTCCCCTACCACCAACCTCTCGAAAGGACTTACGGACCCACATATTTAACGTGATCGTGCACTGCGTGAACACGGCGGCAGTTTTGGCAGTGGCGGGAATCGAACCCGGGTCTACTGAGTTCAATTCCCGACGCTCTAACCACAGGGCTACCGGACCCTGGAATGTGGTAGTGGACAAATAAATTGGATTGTAGTATAGGACATCTCTTGCAGCTGTAAATCATGCCGAAATAAAATATCTCATTTCACAATTATTATCTCGGATTATGTTCTTTGCAACAGCGCCCTCTACCGCATGTCTCTCCGAACAATAGATATTTTTTATAGCTTTGCGTTTTATTTTTGTTCCGAACTTTTCAATCACACTGTACACACATATATATATATATATATATATATATATATGTGTGTGTGTGTGTGTGTGAGTGTGTGTCATGAAATTAAAAAAGTAAGTCCTTTTGCCCAGTTGGCTCTTTTTCCTCACCTTTCTGGTAATTATATCGTAGCTTTTGCTTAGCTATATATATATATTTTCAGTCGATAACATCCTATAAAACTTTCCCAATTATACTGGCTAACATACATTTAAAAAAGAAAATATATATATATATATATATATATATATAATTATTTATTAATTATATAAATAAACAAGAAAGATCAATCATGCATAAGCATTGATTATGAAACACTTTCCAACTGAAATGTAATTTCATTTAAAAATTTTTAAAATGCGATACATTCGGTGATGATATCTTTTACATTATCACAGTACTACAGTAATTTATTATACTTAAATACTTAAAACTGTATTGAAATATAAATCATCTGATTCCCTATGTAAAATCAATGAATATTTCATTCATATAACTTGTATTCCAGACTCCAGAGCTACATAATTTTGTGTGAAAAAAATTCAGCAATTCTTATGTAACTCACCTTACAATCGCTTCAGATATTTGCATTCTGCATAAGTTAAAATTAGGCTTCGTTGAAGAAATAATAAAAGTTTAGGGATCATTTAAAATCACAACTATTGTAATTGCATAGCCACGGAATTTAGATACACAGATAATACACAGGTACGCAGATAATATATATGCGTATGTGTGTGTGTGTGTGTGTATGTATTCAAAGTATTGGAATCGTGCCGAAGATCGGAACTCGAATTTTCGAAGGATCTACAAGTTTCGGGAATTCTAGAACACGAAAAAACTATTTTTAGGAAGACGTCTGTGTGTGTAAGAGTGTATCTGAGTAATGTGTTTGTGTGTCTGTGAGGATATTACATCCACTCTAATTGAAAAAATAATGGACCGAATTTCATAAAATTTGGTAGGTATGTTTCTTGTGGGAGATCCTGATGTTCATTAGATAATAGTACGTTTCGTAATAAAAGAATCCGCCTTCTTTGCGAAATGGCCGGCAGAAATTGCCTTTATCCGCTCTAGCTAAAAACTAATGGAACAAATTTAACAAAATTTGGTGTATACTATTTCAATTACCTACAAGTGATTTATATACCAAATTTAACAAAATGTGGTACATAAATCATTTGTAGGTTATTCTAGTACGATTCAGGAAAAAGGAACGGGCTATTTTTGCGAACTGGCCCGCAAAAATCGTTAAATATAAAAATAAAGGACTATGTGTGCTCAATTATATCAATTAAATTCCTATTTTATACGTGATTTTTGACAACAAAAAGAATAAGACTAACCCCATTACTCTAAGACTAGCCGTTCTTGAGATATTCTAGTTTTTTCGCGTTTTCGCTACGCCACCTTTGACAATAAGTCCAGCTATCAAATGAGAACCAAATTTAAGTTAAACGTGCAAACTCAATGTCATTTAAAATACCTGTGGCTGTTATTTTGTGCAGATATAGTGAAATTATTAATGAAGAAATAAAGAGAACGTGAATATGAGTTTGCAGGGAAAGACATGTGCTGCCCACATCAGAATTTTTTACAATATTACAACAATGATTTATAGAAGTGAATGGGGATTATTTGCAGGCCATTTCGAAAAAAATGTATGATCTATATTTAAAGATCCACCTAATTTTTGTAGAATAAAATGTTCAACAAATTTAAGCTGTGTACCAAATTTTAACTCTCTAGGACGTAGTGCATTAAAAATGCCATCAAATAAGTATATCATGAAGAGTAATAAAATATTAAAAAAAATTGAAAAATTGTTATCTACCAAATTTATTTTATTTAAAATATGAAGCCTCTCTCATATACTAAATGATTAAACTCTTGGAAAGATATTTATTATATAATATATCACTTTTTTCTTTCGTTATCCTAAAAGTCAGAATTTAATTGAATTTGTTGTTTTCCCTATATTAAATAATTTTTAATTAAAAAACTACTTAACATATATTACTGAAATTTTTTATATATATTTTATGTGATAATGTAAATAATTCCAAAAAATTTCGATGCAATTTGTGAATATTAAATTTGCTTAAAAAATGTTAGAAAAATTAGGTCCCTTAGGGTGCAATGTATTTCATTTTTTCAACCCGGGTTCAATAAAAAACTAATTGGGGGATATTATTTATTTATATTCCCATAGATCCCACAGACCGTCTGAAAAACATACTAAAATTACATTTTGATAAAGTCATTTTTACGGCAGTTATCGTGCTAACGGACAGACAGACAGACAGACAGAATGAACAAAGGCATAAACACTTTTCAACTATGTTGTAAAGTGTTAATAAAAATGAAGAGTAATACACTAAGTCAAAAAATTAGAAAAATCAAAAAATCGGAAAATATGATGCATTAACATTAATGTTTTGAATTTTATTTTCACAAAAAAATTGTAACTTTTACCAGTATTGAAACTACGATTTGAGCGCCCTTATAATGGTGTATAGTGGTATTCTCGCTTATCCAGTTTTCCTATGAATTACTTGTTTAATAAGAATTTTCATCTTTGTTTCATGTTCATATTCAGGATTGCGTATATGGGTTGTTCATATTCTGAATTGCTTGTCCGGTCTCCAGCTTAGACTCACTGGACGGGTCTGGGAGTATTACTGTGAACGTTCGTACTGCCTCTCTGGTAGAATTTCGACTTGTTCATTCCGGTGCTTCTAGATAATTAAGCTGTTGAGGTTGATCGTGTATACACGTGGTGGAAGAAGAAGGGTTCATGCCGCATGGTAATACAAATTTTCTTAATATATTTTAATCTCTCTTTATAATGTTTCTTTTCTTCAAATTTTCTTAATGTATCTTAATCTCTTTTCATTTTTTGATGCCTGTAGTCTGGGTTGGAGTATTTATAGTAATGTACTATTGCTCTATCTGAAACAGGCATGTGTTTGGGTTAATTAGAGTTAAATACTCAGACCTGAGGAGGAATTTAACTCTGACTAATCATCGAATTTGGCTTAGTGCTGTTCTCTACTCTTGTCGGCATTGTGGCCGTGAATTTGCTTCTATGGTGATGTTAATATTACTTGAATCTTTTTTTATTATTATTACATATTCCTAATATATATATATATATATATATATATATATATATATATATATATATATATATATATATATATATATGTGTGTGTGTGTAAGTTTAATTTACTTATTATTTAAAATTATATCGTGTAATTATCACTTAATTTGTTTTTTCATAATTTAAACATAATTTATCCTTAACAGTGGGAATATGAAAATATTTAATAAATCCGTTATTATTGATCTTTGTTTATTTGATAGATACAATGTAAATGCCACCAACATTTTATTTTTGGTCTGCGTAGAACAATTTGCGTGTATTTTTTACAGCTATACTGCATAATAATATATAATAAAGAGAAAATATTCTGATCATAAAACTGCATCTATAAAATAAAAATGCCGCTATACAACAGCATAAAAAGCCTGAATATAGTATCAAATCAAAGTCAATATAAAATCTTCTATTTCCAAGTTTTGGTAATATGTTTTATTTCAATTTTTAGCATTCTTAGATCCGAAGTTTATCCACTGTCTCACATATTGAAATGCGTTTCTTTTGAGTTGTTATGGCTTTTAACCTATATCTTATATAATGTGTTTGGTAAAAAGTGAATCCTTCGCTCAGAAGTGTGTACCGTGGCATCAATTGTCCTTCATACGATAAAAATCGGAACTTGAGAACACTGAAAGCAACATTAAAAAATCTAATGAGAACAGGATGTAACTTTCTCTGCAGACTCAAATTCATTTTCTCTTCATTTTATTAACACTTTACAACAAAGTTGAAAAGTGTTTATGACTTTGTTCATTCTGTCTGTCTGTCTGTCTGTCAGTTAGCACGATAACTGCCGTAAAAATGACTTAATCCAAATGAAATTTTAGTATGTTGTTCAGACGGTCTGTAGAACCTATGGGAATATAAATGAATAATATTACCCAATTAGTTTTGGATTGAACCCGGGTCGAAAAAATGAAATACCCTATGGGACCTAATTTTTCAAACATTTTTTAAGCGGATTTAAATTTCACAAATTGCTTCGAAAATTTTAGGTAATATTCAAATTGTTCCATAAAATATATAAAAAAAAATTCAGCGAAATATATTCAGTAGTTTTTTAAATAAAAATTAAAATAATAATTACGCCTCTTATATGAAAGGAACACGTGACCATGATATGAAACGATCACGTGACCCACTTCAAAATGATATATGGCATCCATCTTGTTTCAAAATCGTGATTTTTTTAAGTTCTTTTTAATTCATATTCAGTGTTGTATCCGTCCTAAAACTACTTTATTTTTGCTTAAATTCTGTGCATCTACATACTGAAGCAACGCAATGACAATATATTTGAGTTTAAATGTTCATCTAAATTTGATTATTTCTACAACGAAACCTATTTTTCACCTATGTAAAATGTAAACAGCAAAATATATAGAATGAGTTGTATTAGAATTCCTGTATTTTCTTAACACAGAATAATTTAGTCCATGGAACTAATTAATAGAATAATTTAGTCCATGGAACTATTACCGAGGAATGTATAACATTTTAGAGATGTTTAAACCAGACAATTTATATTTCAATGCCGTCATTTGAATGAAGTTCATTTTTTTCGATGAAGGTTTAAGATTTCAAATATAATAAATTAATGCAGTATTGTGATAAGTTTCAAAATATTACCGAGGAATGTATTGCATTTTAGACTTGTTTAAATAAAATTGCATTGAAGTTGGAATGTGTTTCATAATCAATGCTTTGAGCATGATTGATCTTTCTTGTTAATATTCCATTCAGTTGAGTTTATATGCAGTAAATAACACGAATAATTATAAATGTAATTACACTGAATTTACACTTTTAATTCTGCTTACATTTTCATTTAGTAACTTGACATATTCCCGAAACCGGTGTAGCAAAAATGCGAAAGAGAAATATAATATATCTCGAGATCAGCTAGTTCTAGAGTAATGGGGTTCATCTTATTCCTTTCATCATTAAAAATTGTTAGAAATGAATGATCTCTACTCACTGCGAAAGATAAATCCAAAAAATACCGCTCTCTCGTTTCCGCAAGAAAAGGAATTTGTTTTTATCGTGTGATCTGCGCGCGCATCATAGGACACTACCGGTACACTTGCGTGAACTCTCAAGTTCTGTCTGTGTTGTTGTTGTTTCGTATTATGACGGAGCAAAATGCTTGTTTCTTTTGTCAATGTAATTTTAAATGTAGAATTTAATTAAATAATCTTTTCTTTCAATCAAGTGCAATTATTCCGTGTCACAAAGATGCCTGACATCAAGATGAAAACCAAACATAATAAAATGATATTTCTTTTAAGACTTTAGGGTATTGGCGTGAAATAGCCCTACGCCCTTCGTACAGAAAGGTAAGCTTTTTACCTTATTATTATTATGCTGTTATGAAAGAAAAAGGAATAATAATATACTTCTCATTAGTGAGGCCGTGCGCAATTACCTCTGCACAACCTATGTTCTAATTTTTCTATTAGATTATGAGACTGAAGCCTAAGCCTGTCTCACTAGAGAAATGTGTATTTATAAAATAAAATAGCAGCATTTCCACGAACAATACAATTATTACTTAAAGAGGGGCATAAGAATAATCAACCAAAAGGAAAATAGATATACAAATATATCACATTTATTTTTCATTCCCCATTGACTTTGTAAATACTTCTAAACCGAAAGTGATTTTTACGGAATAAAACAAGAAGAAATCCCGTACTGCAAATAAACACACACACACAAAAAATTTTTTCTCAAGGAAACTAAAATAAAATAAATTATAATGGCATCTATAAAGGAAAACCAGTTGATTGAAAAGTTAAACCTGAGTAACTACTCCAATTGGAAATTCAAGATGGAAATTATGTTAATGAATAAAGAATTATCAGAAACGATAACCGAAGTAGCTCCTGATCCAATTACCGATGAATGGCAAAAAAGGGATAGAAAAGCCAGAGCGCTCATAAATTTATTTATAGAGGATTAATAATTCGCATGTATCAGCACTATTTCTGTGTTCGCTACCTCCCAGTTACGAAACGCTGATAACGGCATTGGAATCGCGTCCGGAGAATGAACTAACGCCAGAATTCATTAGCAGCAAACTGATTGATGAATATAATAGACGTAGGGATCACCAAGAAATGCCGCAAAGCATGGCAACGGCTTTTCACGCGAAAAAAAAATTCTCTAACACCCACGGCTACAAAATGGAAAACAAATACTTCTCACATTGCAAAATGAAGAACCACAACAAATCCGAATGTTGGCGTCTGAAAAATAAGACCAACAACCTCGGCAGATATAAAAATTATAAAAATAAATTCAGACACAACTCATCACAGTTAGTGTGTGAGGGAAACGACAGACCTGCCGCTAAATCACGAACACAAGAAAGATATTCAGCCACTATCGATAAAGTAGGATCGAAATTTAGAGATTTAACGCTCATAACGAATCAAACCGAAGAAGACAGCTGGGTCGTTGATAGTGGTTCCTCATCCCACATAACAAATAATGAGAAGTTTTTCACTAAAATAAATAATGCAAACAAATCTGAAGTTATTATTGCCAACGGTAAAGTCTTAACCGCCTATGGGTCAGGTGAAGTAAAAATATAAAATCGAGCCTCGGATGGAGAGATAAGACAAGTAACACTACAAGAAGTACTATTTGTGCCTGAACTGAAAGCTAATTTATTTTCCGTGCGAAAAGCAACGCAGCGTAGATGCAAAGTAACTTTTACTAAAGATAACTGCCAGTTAACTTACAATGATGAAGTATTCTTAGAAGGAAAAATGAAAAATAACCTATATGAGCTAGACTTGCTCACACCACAAAACAAAAATGTTACATATATGGTAAATAACTGTAACAACCCCAATTGTGTTACATTATGGCACAGAAGAATGGGCCACAAAAACTTCGGCTCTATAAAGGGAATTAAATCGAAACAGTTATCTGAAGGCATAAACATCAGCGAATGTAAACACGAACTAAATTGCGAAACTTGTATAAAATCAAAACTCACCGACATGCCATACCCCAAATCTACTCAAAACAGGGGAACTCATATTCTGCAACTTGTGCACAGCGACGTATGCGGACCGATGCAAGCTCCCACCATAGGAGGAAAATTATACGTCTTAACATTTATTGATGATTTCTCCAGGAACACAATGATCTACCTCTTATCCAAAAAGAGTAAAGTTATGACGAAACTGAAGGAATACATTGCTTTTACGACAAGCAAATTCGGACAAAAACCAGAAACACTGAGAAGCGATAACGGCGGCGAATACGTCAGTAAAGAATACGAGGAATATCTAAGTGACAACGGCATACATCACCAGTTGACCGTGCCACACTACCCATCCCAAAATGGCGTAGCGGAAAGAAAAAACAGGTCACTAATCGAGAATGACACGGCGTATGTTGTCAGAAGCAAATCTAGGCAAAAAATTCGGGCGAGAGGCTATAAACACAGCCAATTACCTACAAAATAGACTTCCCACAAAAGCCAATACAAAAACACCCTACGAAATGTGGACTGGTAAGAAAACAAACCTTCGTCATTTAAGGGTCTTTGGCTGTAAGGCCTATTCCTACATCCATAAAAGCAAACGAGGAAAATTAGATGAAAAAGCCCAAGAAGGAATTTTTGTCGGATACGACGACAGATCAAAGGCTTACAGAATATATACGGAAGGAAAAACTTAACACTTGCTAGAACAGTTAAATTCCTCGAAAAATCAATGCAAATTTCAGAGTTAAGCTCAAAGGAAACATTCGAAGGAAGAGATAGTGAAGTAAAAAAGGCTAATCCTCAAGCAGAAGAAAAACCTGAAGAGGGTGAAATAGAGTTTGACACACCATCAGATGATGAACAAATAAATTCTGATAACGTAACGGCCAATCCACCTCGCAGATCCGAGAGACCAAACACAAGGGAGTACCTCCCGATCAACTCATCTACTTAGCGCAACAAGCTAACACCGTCGAACCCAGAGACTATAATGAGGTACTAAAAATTAAGAGCCCACAAGAGAAACAAAATTGGCTAGACGCCATAGAAGAAGAAATGCAATCTTTACAGGAAAATAACACATTCACATTGATGGACCCCCCGCAGGGAAGAAAAATAGTAGGTTCAAAATGGACATATAAAATTAAACACGAATCTCAGGGAAAAATAGCTAAATACAAAGCGAGACTGGTAGCAAAAGGATTTTCACAAAAATACGGTGAAGATTATTATGAAACTGTCGCACCAGTGGTCTCACACAGCACAATTAGAGCATTCCTAGCAGGAGCAGCAATTAGAAAACATAACGTACATTACATTGATATCAAAACTGCTTTAATTCACGGGGATCTAGACGAAACAGTTTACATACAACAGCCAGATGGCTACATCTCCCCTGGTAACGAAAACAAAGTATGGACATTAAATAAAGTTATATATGGGCTGAAACAGGCCGCAAGAGCCTGGCATCTAAAAATAGGTGACTCTCTAAAACAATTAAAATTCATACACAGTACTGCTGATCCATGTCTGTTCAAAAAGGGAAAAGGAGGAGAAACTGTCTATGTAATCGGATATGTAGATAATATTCTAATATCAGGATGAGAAGAACAAATTGACAAAACAACGAAAGAATTGGGCAGGCAATATGAATTAAAAAATTTGGGTGAAGATAATTATTACCTTGGAATTAACATAAGAAAAGACCATAATGGAGGTTATCTATTAAATCAAAAAAATAAGATTGAAGAAATTGTAAATACATTTAATATGCAAGATTCAAAGCCCTATAGTACACCAAAGGAAACAGGATATTTGAGAAACGAAACAGAAGAAAACCTGCTTCCTAATAACACCAAATATCGCCAAGCTATTGGAGCTCTTCTATATATTGCCACGGTCACGAGACCAGACATCACAGCGGCTACAAACATCTTAAGTCGGAGAAACGAGAAACCACGTCAAATGGACTGGAACGCAGTAAAACGTCTAATAAGTTATCTAAATCATACAAAGGATCTAAATTTGGTAATAAAATCAACGACAAAACCAATTCTCACAACATACGCTGATGCCGACTGGGCAAGCGATAAAACTGATCGAAAATCCACGAGTGGTAATCTTTCTCCTATACACTGGTTAAGCAGAAAACAATCATGTGTTGCGCTTTCCTCAGCAGAGGCGGAATATATATCCGCTGCAAACGCAGTTCAAGAAGTAATGTGGTTAATCAATCTGCTCAAAGATCTCGATATGCTTCAACAACTCCCGGTTACTATTTTCAAAGATAACCAATCATGTATAAAAATGATTGAATCACCGAAGTACATGTCAAGAACCAAACATATTGACATCAGATTCCACGACATAATAGATTTTCAGGAATTGGGTGTAATCCAGTTGAGTTATCTTCCAACTAAGCTAATGACTGCGGACAAGATGACAAAACCGCTGCCAAAGCCTGAATTTTTGAAGCAGAGATCCAATCAGCTACAGCCGTGATATGCAGCTCCAGAGATCAAGGGGGACTGTTAGGAATGAATGATCACTACTCACTGCGAAAGATAAATCCAAAAAATACCGCTCTCTCGTTTCCGCAAGAAAAGGAATTTGTTTATATCGTGTGATCTGCGCGCATCATAAGACACTACCGGTACACTTGTGTGAACTCTCAAGTTCTGTCTGTGTTGTTGTTGTTTCGTATTATGACGGAGCAAAATGCTTGTTTCTTTTTTCAATGTAATTTTAAATGTAGAATTTAATTAAATAATCTTTTCTTTCAATCAAGTGCAATTATTCCGCGTCACAAAGATGCCTGACATCAAGATGAAAACCAAACATAATAAAATGATATTTCTTTTAAGACTTTAGGGGATTGGAGTGAAATAGCCCTACGCCCTTCGTACAGAAAGGTAAGCTTTTTACCTTATTATTATTATGCTGTTATGAAAGAAAAAGGAATAATAATATACTTCTCATTAGTGAGGCAGTGCGCAAATACCTCTGCACAACCTATGTTCTAATTTTTCTATTAAAAATTGCATTTAAACCAAGCATTTAATAATTGATGCAATTGAGCATACCTAGACTTTTATTTTAGATTTTAGCGATTTCTATTTTTAGTGATTTTTCAAAAAAGGCAGGTTTTCATTTTCTGAATCATACTAAAATCAAATCAGCACCAGAATAACCCACAAGCGACTCATGTAGCAAATTTTGTGACATTTGGTCACAGAAGTGACAATTAGTCTTTCAGTTAGAGTGGATACATACAATTTTTTCCTACCGTTTCGCTAAAACATGCAACATCTTCTATTCCGGATTGTATCAAAATCTAATCAGCGCTAGAGTCACCCACAAGTGCCTTAATTATAAAAATTTACGAATTTCGGTCAATTAATTTTTCAGCTAGAGTGGATACATTCATTGCAATCGCAAAGATAGACACACACACAAACACATACACAGACGTCACGCTAAAAATAGCGTTCTCGTGTTCTAGAGGTCTCAAAACGTGTAGATCCATCGAAAATCGAATTGTGATTTTCTACGCGATTCCAATACTTCCCTATATATTACCATGTATTGCGGAGAAAACATGAACTTTATTCAAATGACGTCATCGAAATGTAAGTAATCTAGTAATCACGATTGGTATCACGTCTGCATACAATAGATAAAACCTAGGACAAAACGTTTTTTAAAAAACGAAAAGTCTTTTATTTATCATCCTAAAGGACGTACAAAATAGTGTTAAAAATTGCCAGAGCGCTTTTTGACGTATATAAGCCCTTCATCAGTGTCTACATGAATGGTAAAGCATAGAATGTTTATATATATATAGAGACCATTTTAAAACAAATTTGCATAAAATATAAATGGTAAATGAACTTGCTAAAATAATACAAGTAATATACACTGAAAATACAAAATAAGTTTAAACGCTTACGAATTTAAAAATATTACTAGAAAAGAACTAATACAAATTTTAGAAAAACGTCAATCATGATATTCCTGAGAATGACGTCACAAATAACTTCTAAGAGATTTGAATTGCTAGAGTCGAGAATGAGTCGCCAAGCATAACTTAAAATTTGAACAGGATCAAAATTACAAATTGATTCACGGTAAATATAAATAAACAGGGATTCATAAAGAAGAATACTACGTGGATTGCTACAACGAACCAAAAGGAAGGTTTTTTCAAAAACCTCAAGAAATTTATCATTAGCCACATGTTCAGCAAGAGTCATAGAAAGTTTACTATATTTGACATCGCGAGTATGTTCTGCTAAACGGATGCTAACAGTACGTTGTGTACTACCAATGTAAAATTTATAGTCACCAGCAGGGGATAACAGGAGAACAACATACACCCCAGCAGAAATTAATAAAAGGATTCAAATTCCTTTCCTATTATTCCTATTGTAGAGGAAATCGTTTGCATGTGGTCGATCTTTGTCTTGTTAAATGGAATCTGGACGGTTTGATTGCATAGCCAGAACAATTGGCTTCAGAGACGTCACAGTACAAGCGAGCTATCATAGTACCTTGCAAAACAGCAAGGGGAGAACGGTTGTCCCACGAGATGGCTCCACAGACTGCCACATCATGTGTGATGGTCGTGTGCTCTTCTGCAACAAATGCGGTATCGGAACGCTGGCCAGTCAACTCTGTCATCAGCACTGAGCGAGAAGCGGTATTATTCGCTGAATACAGCATGACTTTAATTATGTACTATCCAGGCTTACCGAACTCGACACCAATCCAGACTCATCTGCCTATGTTGAGGGTTGTCTGCCTATGTTGAGGGTAAGCGACTTAACGTCGACACATCGGTAGACATCGACACATAACCCCACCTTCTGCCAGTCGTCTCCGAATGGTATCCTTTGATACAGGATTCATTGATGATGGCAAATTTCTTCGATTTGCTAATATGGACAGCATAGATGTGGACCTGGCTCTTCTTCTGACTATACCAGCCTCTCCCGTAGTCGTCATAATAGGACATCCAGAGCATATGCGATGGTTACATGTGCCTTCTCTGATACACCATTGCCAACATCGAGCATCTACCGTGTAGCTTCGACCAATATGACGATTGATACATACTCTGTTGGATCAACGAGCTTTTCTTAGGCCTGTGATGCGATATTTTTCTAAATCAGGCAATTATTCATAGCGACGTTAAGTGCATCTGAAATGCACCTTTGTAAACAACTTAGAGTATCAAATCAGAAAATCCATTTCCAATTGCTCACGATTGAGAATAGGGATCATTTTAAATGCTGTACAATGCGTCGTTCGCATAACTCCCATAACATCAATTTCCCTGACAGTTTCATCATTTGCATAACTCTTAAAACGTCACTTGCATGCCAAATTTCGCGGCCGCAGTTCAATTTTTTATGGATGCAGAAAAATTTTTAACAACAGAATGTAACATACATTTCCTTAAATTTTATTTACCCTGTTTAACGTAGAGTTTGTATGTGTCTTCGATTTAATAATGTTATTGATAAACAATATGCAACGGAGAACATTTAAAATGAACCGTTTTTTTAATCTTAATAGATAAAAGCAAATATGTTGAATTTCTTTTCGGGAAGTGAAAATGAGAAAGGAGATACAAGATATGTATGCCAAATTGTTGTCTAAATATCTTCGAAAGAAGCTAACATGCTACTGCTTTAAAAATATAAATAAATATTGTAAATAGTATTATTGTTTGAATTCTACTATTTTAATTTTTAAGTGCGTTTTTTAAAGTTATGAAGTAAATGTTTTTAAAGTTATAGTACAATATAATTATTTGGAAAAGTTGCAATTGTTTCTTATATTAAATTTCGGTTTTTTGCTAGTGCCATAAAGTATTTTCTATTTTCTGTGTGTAATTTCAAAGGGATGGCTGTGTTTTCCTCAGTGTTAATAGCAATTTTAAATTTTGAAACTGTGTAAAAATTACACTCAATTTGTTATCCTCCACAGGGATGAAAAAAATTAAAATTGCTGCATGCAGCAAATTTTCTTGCTGACATTCCAGGTGTCATCTATTCTATTCCATAAAAGTGCTAAGAAGCATGAAACACATCCACAAATACTTGCCTCAGCAATAGGAGCTCAAATTTTTACAAAAGTCAATCGTCCAAATCGAGAAAGGCCCTCTTTGGTTTTTCAATGATGTGGCAATGTGTTTAATTGTGTTCTGTTGTTTAGAAGCATCATATCAGCTCTTCAAAATTCATAGCTTCTCTGATTAAAATTGTCCCTCTCCGCACATTAATAATCTTAAATGCACCTGTAAAATTTACCACTATCCTGAATATTTTGTTAATAATTTTATGATTAATTTCAATTATGTATTACTTTTTGATTAATTTCAGTGTTTATCTTAATTTCATAGTCATTTTGTGTTTGCATAGATTATAATTAGTTGGTTTGGACACGTTTTTATAACATTCACCTTATTTCTATTCATTTATAACATTCTTTTTTCACACTAAGCATTCACTTTCTATTTTCATTAATATCATACTCTTTACCTTTTATCCTTGTATCTATAATCTATATCGTCTTATACCGAATCATATATTCAAATTATTGTAGTTCAAATGTTTAGAGTGCACTCTATGTTACTTTGGCGTGCATATGCCGTTTGGAATGATATATGTTATTTGGTTTTCGTCCTTAGCTTTCAGTATATTTTGCAAGTGTAGATTTATCTATTATAAAGTATATGTTTTTGTTTTATATTTCATGTTTATAATTCAAGCATTTTATTTCTGTCTGTATAGTTTATGGCGTGTATAGTGATATCATATGGTCAGAGTCAGAAACACGCTTTTATTCCGGTCTGCCCTAATGCACAGTTAATTTCTAGTCACCTCCATTTTTATGACAAGTTATTTCCTAGTGTTTTAACTTGGATGATTTTTACCTTCATTTGGTTTCAGCAGTTACCCACTCTGTTATATAATAAATTTTATGATTTGATTATTGTCATTATAATTTTTCTTTATATTTCTACTGTTCTTATCACTGATCAGCTTAGGTGAAGTTAAGCCTAGCTCGGATCGCCTGATAAGTAAATGTTCATATGCATTTACATTTCCTTTACCCCTTCTTAGGTTATTCTTTATCACATTTCCATCTCATACCTCATTTACACCTTTATTTTGAAATATTATTTTATTTAAACATATTTTTTGAAAATGTTTAAATACTTGTCATTTTAATTAAATGTCATTTTTTTAGATATCATCACAAAACGTCACGTAGTATCCTATTTTATAGATAAGTTACTAACAAATACTTCTTATGTTATTTTTTGTAGAAATCAATAGTTGCATAGATACAAACATTTTTTCTATGCAAACTAGTGTTGGGCTATTAATCAATTAGATAATTGATAAACACTTTTCTTTCCAATAGTGTCTATCACTAATTATGTATTCAATATATTTTCAGTTAGCTGCCGCCATTTTTGGCGTAGCTTTCTAGAGGTATGGTTTACGCTGCCGAAGCTGTTGTTAATTAAACGAAATATATTTTTATATCAGATAAACTTTTAAAATATTACTGAAACATATGATCGGGAATGAGAAATATTTTAATTTTAAATTTTCGATATCGATATTGTGAACCATATAGAATAATACTAGTAACATCCACTTAGGGTTAACTAAGGGTTATCCAGATCAAGGTTCTTAGACGGTTGGGCAATCAGCCAGGCAGCAAATTAGCAACTTGTCGGTTCAACGTAGAAAAACATAGCAATTCGCCATTCGTGACGCCACGAAGAAGAGAGGACTTTGAGAGTCGGAAACACAGCAAGTTTTTGCATTATTACAATTAAAAATTGTTTGTTAATTTTGAAGTGGCCATAACAAGGCGTAAACAACTTGCAAATATATTACATTGAGCTTTGAACACTTTTCTCAATGAATTCCAAAGAAATTTAGTAGCGTCGGTGAAGTAGAATGACAGTCACAGTTAACAAATTCGGTCTCTTCAGAGAGCATGAGAATAAAATGCGAGTATTTACTATCCCTATGACATCATATGTGCAGAGCTAGTTAAAAAAAATGCAGTCGTGCCCGGGACAAGCATTGAAAATATTTAACTGTGATCTTTTGAGTTATAAATCTTAGTAAAAGGAAATGTAGATTGAAATAGCAAAAACAGTGCCAATGTGAAATCCCCACCAAAACGTTAATTCAATTTTCGTATTTTTCCTTGGTCATTTTAGCACTTTTGTAAATAGTTATTTGGAATGAAACCCTCTTTTATATTTACATACTCCATTTTTTATATAAACACTTTTCCAATGGCCCAAGTAAACGTAGAATGCTTTCGATGGGAGTGAACACATATGGGGCGTGGTTTTATGTGCAATTGTTACTTGCCGCTCCTATTCTCAAAAAAATATTGTGGATATTTTCTAAATAATGCTTATTTTCAGCTATTGAACATGATTCTCAGGGTTTTTAATGTGCTTAGTCTCAAATAGGAGGTATGGCCACCAAAACTCTTATGTGGGTTCCTAGCAAAAATAAAGCACAGAGTCCCAGTTGCAATTATTACAGGATATTTATAAATAAAAAAATCTGATATGGACAACACTTGAATTTGGCTGCATAATAAAATTACTTTAATTTTTTTTCAGCAAAATAATGGCGTACAAGGTGCACAGAATTATACAGTATTTGCATTGAGTGAACTTCACTTATATTGAAATTGTTTTTTGGCAATGTATGAATCCAAACAGAATAATTTATTCTTATTTACATGCAAGATTATCTTCAAAAAGTACTGATATTTAAAATGCTAAGCTGTGAAATAAATGACTATTGAATTATTGATCGTTAAAATTCAAAACTATCATAAATTGCATTTCTCTTGTAAATGGAAAAAACTAGATTCACGAAAATGATGTTACATAATATTTCATATAGAAAGGGAACCTATTTGACAATACTTACAACTTTTTTTTATTTTTATGCTATATTTTACACATTTAATTGAAATAAATGCAGTGTTTCGACAACAGTTCAAGCTAGCGTTCGAATATTTATGTCATTCGTTTCCCAATGAAAAATTACGGGTAAAATAGCTATTTATTCAACAGAATTGAAAATCCTAATTTTTAAGTATATTTTTTTAAATATGTATTCAAAAATTGTGCAATATCCCACGAACTATCCATGCTAACGTTCTAAAGTGTATTCCAAGAAAACATAAAAGTTATTTTAAAACATTAAACGTAATGTGAATGGGTTACTAAGTAAATTAGGCTCTGCATAATGAAGGACATCAAGAATTTGCATACTTTGACTATGGTAAAAAAATTATGTTTGTTAATACAGATTGTAAATAATGAAAACAATCGGGGTTTTTTTGTAAATTAGTTCAGCATTTATATTTCGCGAAGTTTTTCGCCCCCGTAGCAGGCGTATATAATGCTATGTTGAGACGTGTCTGCTAAAAGAGTCACGTATACTTAAATAAAAACAGATAAATAGTTTAACCGCTTACTTCGGGAACCATAGTTGGTATATATTCAAATTTTAAGAATAGATCCCCTCTACTTATAAAAATATAATTAGAAAGGAAATTAAGTAACTAGATAATGTTTGAATAAATTTTACGAATATTTTAGAAATATAAATTATAATTGAAAAGATGGTAACATGCCCCTCGTAAAAGTCACGCTTAAATGTTGTTATTTAAATTCGAAATTTATTTGGAAATGGCAAAAATAGATAAATAAGTAAATAAATAATTAAATTTGCTCAAATTGGTTGTACCTCACGGATCGAAAAAAAGGTAGTACCTCACGGGTTGTAAAAAATGTCTCAGCCCAGATGTAGAATATTGCTTTCGGATCGGAACGTAATGGGACAGCTCTGTAGATCTTTAGTCATATAATACATGCAGTATATACGATATTAACGATCAAATTAGCGAAGTCGATGCCAATTGTTCTAAATTAACATTGACGAAATGTTAAGTAACTCTATACAGTAGATTTTCATGCTGCTTAACATGTTATCTCGTACTTAGCTAATATTGCACTGGCGAGTGTAGTCGACAATAATTTGTTCTGCTTATTTCATTTAGCTGCGACCTAAACCGTTTCTTCCTGGATTCATTCCATTTTTAAAAAATAAATTTCTCGGGAACAAAATCATTTTTATATTAAACAATTTATCGATTATATGAACAGTAGACAAAATAATTTATTTTCAATTTTTTTCATATTTTGTGTGGAGATAGAATGTTGGCATCCATTTTGAACTTGCTGACCAAATAGATAGAATCGAAAATTTTACTCATTACCTGTTTGTCCATAATTCAAATCAAAGGAACGTGCGTCTGGAAACGACAGAATGTAAGCTAATATGATATCCCACCGAAAACTTACTTCAATTTTCGTATTTTTCCTTGGTCATTTTATCGCGTTCAGAAATAGTGATTTAGAATTAAACCATCAAAAAATGTACTTCCTTATTTAATATTGTTATGATATATCCTCTGGAATCGTGCGTGTGAGCTCAGGAAACAAGGATGAGTCCAAATTTCCGGATAACTAACGCGTTTATCTACAAGCACAGCATAAACAGGAACAATATACAGCGAATAGCTCGATAACTGTGTCAAAAGATAGCTAAACTGTCGGGTACAGTAAAGCAGTAAATAAAGGCTCCCCTTATTTCAAAAAACAGCCGATACTATTCTCAAAACATTAATGAATATCCCAATTCCATGTAACTCGTTTCGCGTCAAATGTTTTCCAACTAAATTATGATTCCTTTTATAGACTCTTCATAGAAACTTCTATAAATTTCTCAAATCTCGTAGAATATTCGTTATTTCGAAGTATTTCTTGAACCTCCAAAACGTCACTAAATGTTCCCAAATTGTCATTAAATTGCTTAAACTGGTAAACCCTCCTTCAAACTTCAGCACATGTTAACCCTATATTTTCATTACAGGAAAGGTTGCCTATGAGGGTGATTTCTTCGTCTAATTGTCAAAAGACACTGCAGTGAGAACATTGTATACGTTCGTAATAATACTTATTACAAATAAATAATGTTTTAATTCTCCTAAAAGTCCGAATGCTGGCAGTATATAAATGTGACGTGGCAATATACACAATTAATATACTCTGCGTTTATTTATTTTAATTGGCAACATTTCAACAAGCATTTCAAATGGGAAGTTGACATGGAGGTCTAAATGCCACACTAGACCTTTCAAGACGATAGTATTTTCGACTGTAATTGAAGTTGAACCCAGAGCTTCTTCAAAAAACTTTTTATAAAGTGTAAAGTTCAATTACATAAATTTTACAATCAACTTATGCGTACAACCGATTAAAAGAGATTGAAACACCGCCCGCCTTCCTGCTCCTCGGGCTGTGCAGTAAAACCTAATTTATCTTTAGACTCTTAATAATGCCTGCTATAAATAAATGAACAACTAATTTGAGTAAAGGGTTGTCATCATAATAAACATTGTACCAATTATATTTATTCCATAGCTAACACCAATTTGTATTACAGATTTTGATTATTCACGTCAAAGCACCTTGAATTAGCGATATTTTCGTTAATCTGGCGGCATTTTTACCGATTCGGTGACAATTTAGTAAATTTGGCAATATTTTAATCAATTTGGCAACATCTTAAAAAGTCTCCAAATTTGAAGCCAGGTGGGGCAATCGGATTGACAGACAGACTGGAAACTCCATCAAATGGAAACTCTATCAGCATGATTTATGTCCCACCGGCTCTGCCTCATCAATGAAAAATATGACGACATTAAAATGGTTATTTATTTCATTATGAGCATTTATTTTATGTAGAAGATTCCTTTCTATACCAAGTCGCTCAGCAAATCATTATACTATACATCATTACAGTGTTATCTCCTTACAAAACAGCATTAATTTAATTGATTTGACGCCATTTTATCAATTTTGAGACATTTTTATCGATTTTCAGACGACCTTTTGATCAGTTTGACGACATTTTAAAAAGTTGCCAAATCTGTCGTCAAGTTGGATGGTTGGACTGACAGACAAATGCTGCCGACTCAATATTACGGTATTATCTCCTAACAAAGCACTTTTAATTGTATTGATTTAGAGTCATGTTTATCAACTTGGTGACATTTTTTATCAATTTGGAGACATTTTCGTCAATTTGGAAACATTTAAGGAAATGTCCCCGAGCTTGTGATATCTCGCCAAATTCGGAGATCTGAATTCCCAGATCTGAAGAATAAAACATCCTGATCCATTTTGAATATACCAAAAACGGTAAAAATGTATTAGAAGAGATACCCGTACTGCTATTCTGTTTCAACAATTGTCTAAACACGATATATGAGTTTATACGCTAATCGTACTGTATATGCTAATTGGCTAATCACAATACATGAGATTGAAACCTCTTTTCTAAAATAAAACAGGTGATGTAAGAAGTTGAATATATTAACAAACATCATAATCTTTAAAAATCTATTTTTATATTCGTTTATTTATTATGTAAATTGAAAATAAAAAATAATAAAAATCGTCTGTTGTATAAACACATTTGATTTAACTGAGTTGCTGAGAATATGGTATAGAAAAGAATCTTCCTCATAAAATAAACAAGAGAGATCAATCATGCTTAAAGCATTGAGTATGAAACACTTTCCAACTTCAATGCAATTTTATTTAAAAAAGTCGAAAATGCAATACATTCCTCGGTAATATTTTAAAACTTATCACGATACTACATTGATTTATTATATTTGAAAACTTAAACCTTCATTGAAAAAAATGAACTTCATTCAAAAGACGGCATTGAAATATAAATTGCGTGGTTTAAATATCTCTAAAATGCAATACATTCCACGGTAATATTTTTAAATCTATCATAATACTACGATAATTTATTATATTTGAAAACTTCATCGAAAACAACTGAAATTAATTCAAATGACGTCATAGAAAAAATAACACGCCTGGATCTCTCTATAAAAGCAGGATTTCATTCATAACTTTCTCCATTTCATTCATCACAATACTATAATAATTTATTTTATTTAAAAATTAAGACCATGGAGCTACAATTCATAAACTTTATGCTTAAAACTTCATCGAAAAATATCGTCCTTCTGTTTATAAAATCAATTAATATTTCATTCATATCAGCCATGCAGACTCCATGGACTGAATTATTTTGTGTTAAAGAAATACAGTAATTCTAATACAACTCATTCTACATATTTTGCTGTTTACATTTTACATAGGTGAAAAATAGGCTTAATTGTAGAAATAATCAAATTTGAATGAGAATTTAAACTCAAATATATTGTCATTGTGTTGTTTTAGTATGTAGATGCACAGAATTTAAGCAGAAATAAAGTAGTTTTAGGATGGATACAACACTCAATATGAATTAAAAAGAACTTTAAAAAATCACGAATTTGAAACAAGATGGATGCCATATCTCATTTTGAAGTGGGTCATGTGATCGTTTCATATCATGGTCACGTGATCGTTTCATATAAGATGTGTAATTATTATTTTAATTTTTATTTAAAAAACTACTGAATATATTTAGCTGAATTTTTTTTTATATATTTTATGGAACAATTTGACTATTACCTAAAATTTTCGAAGCAATTTGTGAATTTTAAATCCGCTTAAAAAATGTTAGAAAAATTAGGTCCCATAGGGCTCAATGTATTTCATTTTTTCATCCCGGGTTCAATTCAAAACTAATTGTGTGATATTATTCATTTATATTCCCATAGGTCCTACAGACCGTCTGAACAACATACTAAAATTTCATTTTGATTAAGTCATTTTTACGGCAGTTATCGTGCTAACGGACAGACAGACAGACAGACAGACAGACAGACAGACAGACAGACAGAATGAACAAAGTCATAAACACTTTTCAACTTTGTTGTAAAGTGTTAAAAAAAAAAAATAACTAAACAGTTTAATGTCGTCATATTTACCATTGGTGAGTAAGAACATGTGGGAAATAAAACATAGTGATAGAGTTTGCATTTACAGCGGCTTCCAACATTTTTATTTGAAGGAACCATAGAGTTAGAGAGAAAGAGAGGAGGTAAGATCATGTAGAAAATAAACCATTTAGACAGTGTTTCCAAGTGCCTTTATGTTTTAAACTATGACATTTTTCGTTTAAAGGCACTATATAGGGTTAGAGAGAAAGGAGAGTTAAGAGACAATGGAAAATAAGCAAGTGAGGAGTTTCCATTTACCTTCATGTTTTAAACCACGACGTTTTATGTTTAAAGGAACCATGGGTTACAGTGTAAATGCTGGATACGTAAATCAATTGTAATAATGGCATAAACTTAGGAGTGCCAAATTGTAAAACTCCGAACGGCCGGTCGGCAGTGATCAATACAATACATACTGAATCAGAATAAAGTAAAAAATCAAATGTACAAACCCAGTGGATCCTCTTCCCTGGAGATGGGTTCAGAGGCCCAATCAATGGCTGGAATTTGAAAACATGGCGAAAAGGAGTCATGCACACTAACTGATAACTCCAAAATTGGAATTAATTTCTTTTAATTAAGATATTATTAAATTATGTCATTTTTTAGCATCACATTTGCTTCCGAAGAAATGTCAGTATAATCATACACTTTTGACTTACAACATCACCATTTGTATATAAAAATTGTATGCAACACACAACCTTAACAAATCAAACGCTTATATTTTACATATATATATATATATATATATATATAATATATAAAATGGAAAATGGAAGTTATTAAAGATTTTGAAGTGTTATAGCATATATGCGCAAAGCAGCTATAAATACTATACACGATATAAATATAAAAAGTATAAAAAGAGTTTTAGAATTGAAAAAAGAAGGAAGGCTTAGCGAGAAGCTTACTTAATGGTGGTAAGGGGTTGGGACCTTACACCCTAGTTGTCAACAAGCTTGTCATATATATGTCATATATATTGTATATATATATAAATAAATATATAATATATATTTATTTATATATATATATATATATATATATATATATATATATATATATATATATATATATATATATATATATATATATATATATATATATATAAATAAATAAATATATATATATATATATATAAATATATATTTATATATATATATATATATATATATATATATAAATATATATATATATATATATATATATATATATATATATATATATATATATATATATATATATATATAAATATATATATATATATATATATATATATATATATATATATATATATATATATATATATATCAAATTTGTTATATTTCGTATTTATGTCAAATATGGATGAAATCTTAAAATCGAAACAACTCTGATAATTAAGTCATTATTTCAAAACTTTAAACATATGTTATACAAGAATTATTTTCAGTTCTCCTTTCAGAAAATATCTTAAACAGTTTTTTAATTATATTCTGGAGTTTTTCATTGTCTGGTCTGGCTAGTGTCAGTTTAGAGCTTAAGAGCCATGTTCCATAGTCATTTTTTAAAACATTCAATTCTACTTACAAACGATTCATGTTCAACTCGCCTAAGTTGATGATCTCCCATTAATGTCCTCATGGCTTTAATGGAGGGGGTTTCTTTGTATCGTAAAACCTCTAAATTGATTAAAATTTAATATTGCTTTATACAATTTTGATCGGACCGCTCGTTGGTACGATTTATTCAAAAGCTTTGCTCCCTCTCAGACGAAAAATAGCGTCCCCACGTCAAACACAACTACCGCGAAGTCAGCAAAACATCACGTTTTCTAAATTACCCAATCAGACAATGCCGACAATATGTACCATTTTTTAACAGCCATTGACAGTTCACATCAAGAGCCTCAAAACTCAAATTTTCGCTTCCCACAGCTGGCAGTAAACAAAATAAAAACTGATACATCTACTCTGAATTAACGGTCGCGTTTAAATGCGAAAGTAAAGCCGAGACATGAAATATTAAGAATCGTGCGGTTTCTCCCACACAGAAAAACGCTTAAATCAGAATATAGCTGTACAAGTACATATAATATAAAAATACATTTAAATTCAGTTTAAAATTCAGTAGAGTCGAGAATTTATAAAATTCCGACACGACAAGAGAGAGAGATAGAGAGAGAAAGAGAGAGAGGAGATAAGAGATTGTGGAAAATAAACCATGGAATTTTCATTTACCTTCAAGTTTTAAAACAGTAATTTCCTATATATTTGGTCTTTAGAAAATCTGGAGTTCGAGAGGAGATAAAACTCCTACGTAAAGTTCGGTTTTCATTATCTAGCTGACCCCTGATCCCAAACAATCGATACATTGGATAAATTTTAAGTGGAGCTATTTCACGGCTTCCCGTAAAATTCGGCAATTCATAAAATTTCATAGAATTCAGCAATTCATAAAATTTCATAAAATTCAGCACATCTTTTTGTCCGTGATGATGAGACGAACACATAAACACACAAATAAACGCACATGCATACAGTCATATTTCAAATTTTATATAGAGAGAAATTTAGAAAAATTGTTTTGCACAATTAAAAAAAATATTTTGATGAATTTTCAATATGACTTCGAGTAATGTTTACTCATAATAATGGCTAGAAGGCGATGACTTTTGAAATTTTCATATAAGAGTCAATACACTAATGGATATAACATGCTGGTGTATTACGCTATATTAAAAATATATGTTGAAAATACTGAATATTTCGGGTGATGAAATGTTTTGAGCACCACTGTAGATGTTATGCCGCAACATATCCAAGAAGCTATTGCAGAAATGGACACCTGACGTCTTATTAAGTTGTAATGTTTCATATATATATTAGCGATTATAATAAGTTGTATCAAATTAAATAGCATTGAAATTCTACGTATATTAGTAGTTTTTTTAAGTTTTGCCTTTTAGTTACTATGTTAAAACAAATTGTGCCATAAACAAAAAAGACAGAAATATGCATTTATCTCGTTTAATGTGATACGCGCTTATGAGCTAAATTCTTATTAATTATATCAGTTTAAGTAGCAATTGAAAATAAATTTTAAGAGTATTCGAAAGAAAATGCCAATTATTTTTACCCAACTTCGAAATGGATATTTATTTGCAGTCCTAAAGGGACTAAATTTGTTGACTTTTAAAAAACTGATTTAACATAAGCACATTGGTGGTTAAAAATATCGTTCATACTGACTCTAAAATTGATCATTTGGGGACCCCACAAGTATATTATGTATAAGATGTTTTTGTAAAGAATGTGCCATGTCGATGAAATAGAAAATGTATAACTGCATAGTATGCATGAAATTCATTTTACTGCCTTAAATATGGAGACGGTCCCGAATGGATTTTCATTGTATCGTCCTTATTTATGGTCGAAATATCGCACAAAATAATACTTAGTAAATTGCTGACATAAGAAATCTTTTGATTTCAAAAATTTCGTGTTGCCATTTGAATATTCGGAAGTAAAGAGCAATTATAGATGGAGGCGACCATTTATGCAAAAGTTAGATGCCCGTTTATTTATGGTAGACATTATTACGAATCTAATGACACTTTTAGTTTGATTGTACGACCATGATTTTAAAAACTGTGTTCGGATGTTTTGACAGGCTGTAACTATGTCTTTCTTTGTAATATAAACCGAAACAAGGCACAGATAAATTCAAACTTTGACTATTTACAGTTTAAGATGAGTTAATGTTTAAATTGTGAACTCATCTATCAAATACTACTCAAAATGGTAATATTATTCCGACCTGGAAAATGTGTATTTATAATTGAGTAAATACATTTAAAAATGCATAAGTTGGAAAAGAATATATATAATTGCAAAGAGTACTTTCTAAAGAAATTACTCTGTCTGAGGATGGTCTTCAGATTAGCATAGAATTTACATATGAAACATTTCATACGAGACAATGAACATTTCCTCAAACTTTTCTCAGAAACTTATTAAAGCGAACACACTATTTTGTGGTATTCTTACTAACTGGTGTATCTCCCATTCAAGAAAGTACCTTAAATAATGAGATGTGCAATAAGACGTTGGTGTTACATTTTAAAAATGTTTTAACATGCGAAATAATGAAAAATGTAAAACAATCTTTAGAGAATCAGTGGGTGAATCCACAAAAATGTAATTACATATTTTGTCATGGTGAACAATCAAATTTTAGAATGAGTAAGGAGAAGAAATTGGAAGCAAAAATTTGGAAGAAAGTACCGTGACTAATAAATCTAAGGAAAAAGGGATCATAACGGGAAATTTCTGAAAAACAAAAAACTGAAATTACATAAAGGAGAGAAAAGCTATAAGTTAAATGGAGACAAAAGTTTAAAAAAGTAAAAAAACCGAAGTAAAGCATTCAGAAAAATTTAGTATGTTTATAAAAAACATTTGGAGGAAAAGACACGCGGAAATTCCAAAAGAGGGGAAACTAAAAATTTACAAAATTTAAAAAATGTATACATTTAATTAAGAAAAAGTATTAGGAAAAGCGAAATAACTGGACGTAAACAATGCAGAAACGGAAGTGAAAAATGGGAAGCAAAAGTGAAGCAAAATCTTAAAAGCAGAACAAAGTAAAAAAGGAAGGGATTTGAAAAAGTCAGTAACATGATTTATTTTCCGCTAGAGTTTAAAATTAAGAAATGGAGTAAAATAAAATAAAAGTCAAACAAATGTTTGAATTCAGGTAATAGAATTACATTTTTTAGAAAATGATAATATTTATTACTTTGATCTCCTGCCTTTGATCGTCAGATCATATTATAAAACATTACGTACTTTTTCAAAATAAATATAATTTTCTGTATTGTGCTATTGCTGTCGATGCGCTTTAAGAAAATTAAAATAGATTATTTTTATAGTTGCTATTTATAGCGTGTATAATGCTTGGCATTTTTACTGAACTACTATGTTGCTTATTTAATATTTTGTACGAAAATGACAAAATGTTTAATTATTAGAAAATTCTGTGTTTGTTTTCTACTAATTTTCAAATGTTCTTGGATCTGCAAAATAATAAACTATCTTTTATCGTCAGAAAGGAGAAAGTGAACAAACATAAACATAATTCTAGCCATACAATGAAATAGCGGGAAATTGCGACATTTTGAGGACTGTGCGGTTTATAAACGGGACCAGGAAGATGTTTTCTTCAGATTTGCCTCTTATACTTTTTTATTCATAAGGGAATTAAATTTGATATTTTAATGGAATTTTTTTAAAAGTAATGTGAAAATGTTGAGACCTTTCACATATTTTGAAATATATGCTGCAACGAGGTAAAAATGATTTGGGAATAACTTTTGTTACTTTTTTAAAGCATTCATTTTTTCACATATTTACCAAACTTCGCATATTTGTACATTGGTTTACAAACAGAACCAGGAAGTTTTATTCTTTAGATTTGCCCTCCGTTTATACATTCTACTTCTTATAGCGGAGTTAAATTTGATGTTTTAAAGGATTATTTTAATTATTTATTTATTTTTTGTGCTTTTAAAAGCAATATGAATGTTTATAGTTTTTATGTCTTTTAAATTGATTGTTGCAACGGTGTTAACAAACGTTAGCGAATGATTTTTGTTACCATTTCAGAGTCGTCATATTGCAGTATATTTACAACACTTCATAAATTTGTACATTGGTTTACAAACGGGACCAGGATGTTATATTCTTCAGCTTTGCCTCCTCTTGCACATTTCATTTTTATACGGGGGCAAAGTTTCGTTTTTAATGGGTTATTTTAAAGGCATATGAATGCGATAATAAGTTTCACATATTTTAAATCACGAACATCCACTAGAGTAGAATATATTCTAGAATTTTTGTAAAATGTGTCTAAAACCTTCAGAGCCTCATTAGTTAAATACCACTCTACTAAATATCTGCATGTCTTAGAAAATAATTGGAAGAAATGTATTTAAAAATATAGAAACTGGGATAAAATTACGGATAATTGAGTAAAGAATACGAATAATCCAGAAAATAGTAATTCTAAATGAGTTTGACGAGAGTAAAGCTGAATTAACATAAAATTTACATATGAAAACATTTTCGGACTGGATATCCGTTTCCTACGTCTGAGAAAATAAACATGAGAGATTGTGGATGTTCGTGTTATCTTTGAAGGAATGTACATTATATTCACAGAGAAAATAACTTAAAAATGGAACAAAGTTAAATATATTGTGTATTTTTTTTGCGGTTTGTATAAAACAATAATAATTAAATTAAAATATGTATAACTTGAAAAACGACCTGCATCAAATTATAATTTATAAAAATATTTTTAAATGTATTAATTAAATAATATATTTATAAGCTTCTATGGCTATACTTACTTCATCAAGTCTATTATCAATTTGAACAAATAAAATGGTAAAAGTATATAAAAATGTATTGACCATTTTGTTTTCTTTACAATGCATTATAAATAGTATATGCAAATAGAACGTATTTTTAGTGGTCAAAATTCAACTCTGATATTGTGAGGAATCGTTCCTTTCTTTAGTATTCTTTAATATGTACCAACCATTTTTCAAACAATGTCTGTGTGCGCATGTGTCATTCGGAAATCGCTTATTTAGGACTAATTAAAGGCGAAGGACAATTTATATGCTTATTTAGGGTTATTAAATTTCAGATACCTATTGATTTTGGGGTAATTAGCTCTACAGAAAGAATTTAAAGAATTGAAATTGTTTTTTTTTTTAATTCAAACCCCTAATTTTACTACTTCAATGATTCACTATATCTTATCTGATTATAAAAACACGGGTCCCACTGGGATACAAACCATGGATCTATGACTGGAATTTCGACGCCGAATTCATTAAGCTACTAAGATACTTGCTATTTTTTCTACAGACCTGCATGTATTATCCTTAAATCATTTAGCAAAATTAAATATTAGAAGATATTAAAGTTTATATAATTAATAATGTTAATCATACTTATTATAATTTAGATAATTAAAATATCGATAATAGAAAAGATAACAATACCAGTTATTTTTCATAATTACATCAATATCAATAATTCACATAATATTACCACTGTAATGGCAAAAAATTAAGGTAGTCAGTACCCTGCGAATTTCCAATAAATCTTTTTTACTTACATTATTTATAATAATAAAATACGATGTTTTTGTGCGTAAGTAATGCGCAGAGTAATTAGACATTGTCTTTTAAAAATGTAAACGGGCCTACCAAAATTTCAGTCTTTAGCCCCAAAATAAAAGCATGTAAAGAAGATCTTTTATTTTGAAAGCTTAAATTTTAGGGCTCCCCAAAAATAATTTCAGTTTAGGATAGACTAAACTTTTGAATTACAAAATGTAAATCCCCTTTAAAAATGCATTTAAGAAAATTATTTTTGTTTAAGGGGCCATTTCCATAAGTAAAATAACATTTTTGCTCTTCTTCATTTTCAAGCTATATTAGTTTACTAATATTTTTTTCTGTCAAAGGTAATTTAATGAAATTTATTTTCAAATGTGTTAAAATTGTTTGAGAAATTATTCACAGCTTCAACTTGTATTGAACAACGATTACAATCTTGATCATTTAGACTTCACATGCTCACCCCAGTGTGAAGCGCAGACTATCGTGAATGGAAGTCATCATTAAATGTACCCGTAATTATTTCATAGCTGCGGTAGACTATGATATATTTAGGAGAAGCTGTGAAATTATAAACGCTCATGTCTGGGGTAGTCTATGATATATTTAGGAGACGCTGTTAAATTATTAACATTTATGTATAGAGCAGTATATGATATATTTAGGAGATGCTGTTAAATTATATAGGTTCATGTATGGGGTAGTCTATGATATATTTAGGAGATGCTGTTAAATTTGAGGTAGTCTAAGATATATTTAGGGGATGCTGACAAATTATAAATGTTCATTTCTGGGGTAGTATATGATATATTTAGGAGATTCTGTTAAATTACAAACGTTCATTTATGGGGTAGTCTATGATATATTTAAAATACGCCGTTAAATTATAAACGTTGGATGGCATGTTATTTATAGATGTCATTACAGAAAAATGAAAGAGGAGTTTAAAACTTACGGAAAATATAAGTTATTTAAAAATTCACGAAAATTCGACTGTTAAACATGTGATTCAACTCAGTTTGTTTGAAAGAAAATTTTTCAATCTTCCAAAAGCGATTAGCGATCTTGATCTTTAATCGTTAGCAAATTTAAGTCACTAACGATACGATTTGTGTGAATAACGAACAAAATCGTTATAAATCAGGGTAAAACATTAAATTACTAAAACTATCGGCGGTGGCTCCAGACCGATGCAGCCGAAATAGTTTTAAAAACTCATCTTTTGTGATATCGAAAAAAGCTGAATTCAAAATCTGATTCAATACACTTATAGGGTTTTCAAAGAAATACACATTAGTGCTTATTGTTTATAGCTATCAATTTCCGTTCTTAAGATATAAGCATTATAAACTTGAAAAACGCGAAATTTTCATACTTTTTTGACTTGACAAGACGATTATTCAAAAACTGTAATAGCTTTTATGAAAATAAATATAGATTTAGAAATTAAATTTACTCATACATACTTTTGTTGTCTATTTTTGTATCTTTATTTTATATTTTCAAAGATACATATTTCGAATGAAATTATGAAAAATGAAACTAAAAACTCGCTCGGAGATATATATTCTTTTTCGCATAAAAAGAACCTGGATCTAAAACTAAATTATATTCGCTCATAGACCTTGAAAAGAGTTGTAAATATTGTGCTTATTGTTTAAAGCTAGCTCTTTTAGTTTTGAGATATAAGCAGTGCAAAACGGGAAATATTCCAACTTCTTCAAAATGGCAAGCCGCTTACTCGAAATCTATAAGAGCTTTTTCCAATAATACATACAGATTTCAGTAACGAATTTTCTAGTACACATTTTTGTTGCATATTATTTATATCTATATTATATAGTTAACTCTATATTTTGATAAATGAAACAAAAAATTAAAAAAATAAATATTCCCTCGGAGCTACTTATTTTTCGAAAAAAAAATATTCAAAGTATTAAAAAGACTAAATATATTTCCGACAGAACAAGATAATTTTTTACATTTTGATCTCTTAGGTTCGGGGGTTTATGCGTACAAAATTGTTTACATTTTTCGCGATGCTTCGTTATTGGCCAGAGATATCCCATCCACACATATTATTCACATCAAATCTGGTTATGGTTCGCCAACGGCCGTACCGTGCTGAAAACACCGGTTCTCCTTAGATCACCGAAGTCAGGCAGCATCGGACGCGGATAGTACTTGGGTGGGTGACCATCTGGGAACACCGCGTGCTGTCGGCATATTTCGGGCGCGGTAGCCCGGTGGTTTGCGCGTTGGATTTGCACGCTGCCACAACTGCCGCCGTTTTCATGCGGAGTACGATCACGTTAAACATGTGGATCCGGAAGTCCTTCCGAGAGGTTGGTGGTAGGGAAAGGACGGTACGGTCCCTGTGGATGCCTCCCCCACTGGGCACCGGTCTAAATTGGGTGGCACTTCCCGGACGTCCAAACAGTTACCTTACGCCTTTCTTGTAGGTCGGACGGTCTGGGTTTCAACAACATCAAATCTGGTTCGAAAAAAATTATAACGTCGTGGTGCACCTATTTGCCTTAGAGTAATGGGCTGGCTTGGTTTAACTCGTTTTGCTAAAGACATTAATTTATCAATATATTTAATCATGTTTAGTCGTAAATCGAATATTTTGTTTAATTTATTTTGTGAGCCATATCGAATGAGAGAAGAAGCATTTCTGATTCTCCTAATTGTGCCAACATCAAATCAAGCAGAAGCAACTCAGAAGTGTATTAAGTGTAAGGCAAAAGTATTTTAAGGAAATGCAGAAGTATTTTAAGGTAATGCAGAAGTATTCTAAGTACAAAATTGCATAAAATGTAGTCGAATAGATTTTGAGCTGTATTGTACATTGCCCAGTCACACAATCTTATATACAATAAAATACACAGACAGACACACTTATATTCAGTTAAAAAAACAGCCAGACACACTTATATACAGTAAAAAAAACAGCCAGACATACTTATATTCAGTCAGAAAAACAGCCAGACACACTAATACAATCACACAGCTAGAGGAATTCATACGTATAACTTACAAAGTTTCTTCGAAGAAAGCAGGCATATATCAGTTAGGTGAAGAAAACTATATCGACGATTTTATAAGCCTTCGGATCAAAAAAACAACAGTTTACAGAAGTTTTTAAAGTTATTTTCTTGAAAACAGCTATTTTATTTATTGTTTTTTATACATATGTTTCCCTAAATAAAAACTTTTTGCGCTCTAAAGTACCCAAAATATATAGATCTGTCGAAAAAAATATAAAATTTGGTATATAAGACATTTGCGTTTTACCCTGATGCTGATTCGATTTTGTTAAGATAATAAAGAAAGCAGGACCTGCCTTTTTTGCCCAACGGTCCGTAAATATAGCAAAAATCTTAAATAATGTGCTTACACGGAATACTTGAATCCATGTTTTAGACGTAATTGTCAATGCCGAAATAAATAAGATCATTCCCATTAGTCTAGGATAAACCGTTCTCGAGATATTTTATTTGGCATTTTTCAATGCCACCATTTATAATGATTACAGTTGCTAAACAGAAGCGATATCATGTCAAATAATTATACGTGTTTTTTGTGCAATTTATCTAAATTTAGTGAATTATGAAAGAAATATTAAGAAAATGAATTTGAGTCTGTGGGGTAAGTCATATACTGCACACATCAGATTTTCTCCCCGTTAAAGCCGTATTTTTCCTATTCAGCAAAATATCACTATCGAAGTCAACCAATTCTTATCATAATCGACTTATGCTCTTTATATCGCTATGAACTGTAAGAATCGATTTAAGTAACTATTAAAATACACCCCATATACATCTTTAATAGTATCCCACAAGACAAGATTTAGAATCTGATTAGAAAAAATTCATTTCTAACTTTTATAATTCATGTCTCAACTAGGTAGTTTCATTTATCAACGACTGCTCAGAATGATAATTTTATGCATTTGTCGGGTTAGATGCATTTTTAATTGGGAAAATGTATTTTAAAATGCAAAAAAAGAGCAAAGAATACAAAGAATTGGAAGATTAGTTTCTAACGAGTTCAGATTGTGTAAGGTTGGATTTAGAATTAGCATAGAATTTGCATATGAAACCATTTACTAAGATAGGGTGCTCAATTCTCTATGTCTGTCTAGACAAGCAGAAAATTAATGGTGATGAAGGCATCTGGTACAGTTTTTAATCAAGAGTGCATACTGTTTGCACAATGTGAACTGGATTAGAAAAATTTAATATACTGTATAAGAATAGCTTAAAATATTAATTAAAATCTTATATAAGGAGCACAAGGCTTTTCTTACAGACAAACAAATGTCTCTGTTATTATTTTATTACACATTAAATTCGGTTTAATTGCACAAATAATAAAAAAAAATCTGATGTGGGCAGCACATGACTTTCCTTATACAATGCAATGAATGCGCTATTTTACAGTAAAAAACATAGATTATTTTTTAATAGTAGATATTTTTATTCTTTCAAGATATTGAATTTTCGTCAATGAGTCGTCATTTTCATTGATTTCGCGTCATTTTTATCAATTTGGCGAGTTTTTCGCTAATTTAGCATCATTTAAAAAAGTTACATTCCAAACTAATTTGTTCGCATTTCTGAAAATGACCAAGGACACATACAGAAATGGGAGTAAATTTCTTGCTAGATTTCATACTGGCAGTCATTCTAACATGTTAAGTCCATATTTTGTTTTATTTCATGTTCATCTCGACAAGCCAAAAGTTGATTTTTTTTTACTGACAGCTGTTAGTTAAGTCCTAAATAGATAACATTATTTTATTTACCAACATAGTATCAGATTAAGAAACATTTAATTTCAAATATTTCTGCATATCGTTTATATGTATCAGTAATAGTCTATAAGTGTACTTTACATAAAAATACTTTCGGCAATGAAGCGGTTGTAGGTCCGTTAATATTACCTTATTCAAGAAACCTGCTGCAAATTAAAGCACAGTACTATAAGTAATCCTTTACGATCCCAACCCAGAATACGATGGATTGATATGGGGAAACGTGTGCTTCCGACAATACAATCAGCAGTGTAGGTTTCTTAAAAATTTCGTCAATGTTAAGTTCGAGCAATTGACAGCTTCCGTATATTTTATTAAGGCGTTTTAATATACATATAATGCATGTATTATATATATGTTCTTCTGCAGGGCTATCAAGCGACATCCTAACCTGAGGTCGTATCCGGAATGAGAATAACAATGCATTTCGCAAACCTAGCATTGTTTTAAATAAAATGTTTTAAAAAAATATTATTATTTAATGTAGTTTCATCATAAGTGTGCCATTAAGCAGCGTCGTCGTTTGATGTTTTAATTGCATTTCCCATTTCTAAAATATTCGTTAAATATTCGTGTATTAATCGGAGGTTATTGTGAAACTGTGAATTTTTAACGAGTATTCGACTAGCATATATATCTAATTTATATACTAATTAACAATGGTCCGTCTGTCTGTTCGTCTGTCACACGTTTTAAGTACTTTCGGAAAAGATCGTCTGTCCTACATTTTAAGTACTTTCGGAAAAGATCGTCTGTCCCACATTTTAAGTACTTTCGGAAACTTACAATCTTCTACACGAGTAGATTGTTCGATAAAACCGACTGGAAAAATCGAATTTTTTGAAAATGTTCTGTAGAGGGTGTGCTCCGCACCAAAACGTTTGAAAGATAAAATGATAGAAAAATATGAAATAGCGACTTCAAATTTGGTGTATGGGTAAATCATCCAATAGAAAAGAAGTGTGCAATTTTAGATTTCCATTATTTGCTACTTTAGGGGTGTCGCACACCAAAATTTTTGATTTACCGAATAAATAAGAAATGTCTCCTCTTAAATTTGAGAGAGGTATAACATTTGGTATGCGGGCTTGTCATTTGATAAAAGAAAAACCCAATATGCAAAAAGTTTTCTAAAATTTTTCATTTAAGGGAGTGAACCACAGAGAAACGTTCATAAGTAAAAATGATAGAAAAACATGCTTCTGAATGAGATAGAGACTTCAAATTTGGTGTACAAGTAGATAGTTTAAAAGGAAGAGAGTTGAAAATTCAGTTTTAAAATATTTTCTACTTTTTTTAGGGGGTGGGGTGCACACTATAATGTTCGTTTATCCGAACAAATGGCTTCCATTAAAATGTAATTGTTGTGGCCTTCACGCCAAAAGAACTTTTCCCGTCCATAGGTTTCCTGTCCATAGGTTTTGTCCATAGGTTCCTGTCCATAGGTTAAGCAGATTTGCTCTAATTTGCATACCGAGGCGTACGCATTTCTACGAATCTCGAAGTGCCCATGACAACGTAAGTATATTCGGAGGCTCGAGTATTACAGAAAAGGAAGGAAGCGATAAGCCATGAGAAGCGGCGGCGAATGACCAAACAACGGAGGAAGAGAGGACTGCCGGTCGCAATGAAGTATTTTGTAGTACGAACCGCAATTGGACACATGTATCATGCATCACTTGTAAGTTGGAAAGTCTTCAACAGACGTTTGTAATTAGTTTGGATGTCGAATAAATACAGTCCACATTTAGAATCATCATAGTTGTTTATTTCACGACAGTTATTGCAAAAAGTAATAGATGATCAAACACACATCCATAACAGAAGGTCTTTATTTCACTTCCTTAACACGTAAAAAAGTTTAAAACAGGCTATAGAGCTTTCGAGCATAAGTATGACTTCATCTGAAGAGCATACTTATGCTCGAAAGCGCTATGGCCTGCTTTAAACTTTTGTACGTCTTAGGAAGTGAAATAAAGACCTTCTGTTATGGATGTGTGTTTGATTTTGCTATTTTAACATCAGACGTGATGCCAAATTATTTATTAAGTAATAGAGGCTTAATATATGGCATATTGATTAATCATATTTAAAAGAACGAATAGAGGTTTTCAAAGGAGGTAAAGAGCGAACAAAGATAGAATAGAGGTTTTCAAAAGTGTTTTAGGCATATTGTTAAAGCATTTGCTGTTTGTCGAAAATCTCTCTGTTTTGCATTTTAACTTAAGTGGAATGTGACTCAACTTGGTTCTCTCATACCAGAATTATTTCTTAAACAGCTTGTCATTTGTGTTTCAAATTCTATAACAGTACCATAAAATCTATAATTGTGATCATTGAGAACAACGACTTCTTTTGATATGGTTGGACTGACAAACAACAGCTACAGAAACATCATTACGGTATTATATCCTGACAAAACACAATTTATTTCATTGATTTAGCAGTATGTTTATCAATTTGACGTTATTTTTTTATCGATTTTCGCCAATCATTTTTGCCAATTTGAATACATTAAGAGAACTGGTTGGCGATATCTAGAGGAATCCATCGCCAAAATTTTCGCAAAGCGTTATGGACAGATGGTTGGAGAAATGAGTTAATAAGATATTAAATAATTAATTGCCATAAACAACAGGGATTTTCAAAGAAATTGCACTTAATTTGATAAAATAATGAACTTTCATCATTTGTAACAATTTAGTCATTTGTAACAATTTAGTGTCATTTTATTAATTTTAAGACATTTTCGTTTACTTGGCGATATTTTGATCCATTTGGTAGCATTTAAAAATGCCGTCAAATTTGTAGCCAAGTGGGACGGTTGGACTGACAGACAAAGGCTATCGAAATACAGTTACACAATTATCTCCTAACAAAACGCATTTAATTTAATTGATTTTGCTTCATTTTTATCAATCTGGTGATATTTTTTATCAATTTTGCGATATTTTCATCAGTTCTGCAACATTTAAAAAAGTCGTTAAGTTGGCAATATCTTGCTACGTTCGTCGCTAAGCGTTACGGAGATGGACGGACGGACAAACGGATTATTCTAATTGTGGATTTTAAGTAGCTTGTAATATCCCTTTTTTTTTTGCAAATTTCGCAAGAAATTATTTGAAAAATCTGTATTGTAGTTTTAAATGATCTCAATTATAGCATGTTACCCTTCACATTAAAGGTTTTAAATCTTTCAATTGATACAATGTAACCCCCTCAGGGAAAACTTGCCCCTTCCGAGGAGAGGCCGTCTCCAAGAAAAAAATTGTGTCATGGCTATTTTTCACAACAATGATTGAAACTCTTAAATCTTATGTTCATTAAGCCATAAATTACCCCTTTTATGCATGCTTTTATCGAATTTTGTCCAATACTGCCATATTAATAAATGTAAAATTTTGAATATACTTCGAAATTTTGACTCGAATTAAAATAAAGATTCTATCTAGTTCTAGATTTTTCAGGAATATAGCTGGATGCAATGTTTAGTGAAAATGCATTTGCTGCAGCCATCGCGAACGAAAAAAATCAACAACAGACATACACACAGACGGACATCACTCCACGTGTTCAGGAGGTCTGAAACATATATTGGAATTGAAATCTCGAATTTTAAAAATTTCGTGAAAACAATACTTTCTCTTAACTATTATATAATATTAAAGAGTAAATATGGGCAACTCCAAATATTCGTTCCAGTGATTTCATGTCATTTATTTAAGAACAGATATCAATTGTATCTTGCTTTTCAATTTTCTCTATATGAAAAAATGTAGGGTTATAAAAATATAAACATAATGTATTACACATAGTAAAAAATAGCAACGTTCAAATGGATAGCATCAGATGTATTTATCCTTTTCAGATAAACTCTAATCTTTTTGTCTCAGACACGTACTTTTATACTAAACTTACATCACACTTTCGTTAGTAGTAGTGTCGGTTTAACTATATAGATAAGGAGTAAAAATTTATAGAGATTTATATACCGGGATTCAATGGAAGAGATAAATCGAAGTACTTTTGTCGCCTATGAAACTGTTAATATTTTCATCTCCAGACAGATTTAATCTTTTTTTTTTTTTGCATCATGTAATTATTTGAAGGAAATATATTTCAAATAAAGCAGTCTGGGATAATTCTTACTTAACACATTACAAAATTTCTAACATGTTTTAAAAAGAGATAGTCAGTTTTATATAACTTTTGATATGATCCATCTTAATAATGATTGAAAAGCAAATAATTTCAAGATTTAGGCAAGCTCATACGAAAATTCTCCCACTTTTTTTTATCGAGCTTTTGCTTAAAAAAATCTGATGTGGGCAACACATGACTTTCCTTATATAATGTAATGAATTTATAACTTTTACAGTAAAAAAAAATAGGTTTTTCTTATAGTAGATGCTAATATTCCTTTCAAGATATTGAGTTTTCGACAATTAGTCGTCATTTTCATTGATTTAGCGTCATTTTTATCCATTTGGCGAGATTTTCATTAATTTGGCAACATTTCAAAAAGTCGACAAGTTGGCGACATTCCGCTAAATTCGTCGCCAAAATTTCGCCAAGCGATATGGGCGAAGAAATATGTTATTCTTACAGCAGATAAATGATTATTGGCGTTCAACTACAAACGTATTACTCAAAGCATCTTTTTTCATGAATGGAATGAGCTAGATCCACGAGAATAATGTCACTAAATTTATCGTATGGTATTACATTTGAAAAGTGAACATGTTTCCCAATAGGAAATATTTGTTTTTCATTTTATATGACTTTTTGATAATTTTTTTGAAAAATATGCAATATCTCGAGAACGGTTTATGTTAGCGTTCTAAAATTTATGCCAATCGTTTTCTAATGAAAAATTACATAAGAAATGTCTATTTGCGTAACTTTATTAGCGGTTTTGATTTTTTGACGATTTTTTCAAAATTTCATTCCAAAATTTAGGGGGGTTCTGAACATTCGATTGCGTATAAAAACAATAGGCCTTTAGTGTTTATGAATTGTGATTTCTGTACCAAATTTGGTTCGAATCGGTCCATTCGCTCGTAAGTTATCGTCTCCACAGGCTCACTGACACACACACACACACACACACACACACACACACATACTTTCACACACACACACACGCACACACACACACACACACACACACACAGAGAGAGAGACATCACTCCAAAAATGTTTGATTCGTGATCAGGGATGCATGAAACGTGCTCTCCCGTCGAAAACTCGAATTCGAATTTTCGACCCCGTCACAATACTTTCCTGATACATTATGTATATAAGGAAAGTAATATGAAGGGTGATATAAGTTTGTAAGGGGACATACAATTTGTGTGGGCGGCCCTGAAGATATCAATGTGAAGCCAGACACTCCAGATAATGTCCCTAATGCAATATTTATAAAACTCACCTTTTAGTTTCCAGTAGGAACTAATATGGTTAAAGTAAGTTGCATTAAAAAAGTTAAGTATCGCATTTTTCCACACCAAGTGTTTTATTATAATTAGTTATCGGTAATAGTTAATTTTGTAACCAAACGAAAATTTGACAAAAAATATTTCATTTCAACAGTTAGAGAATGTTTAGTATACTTTTACGAACCTAAACTCTTCGGTATCCGTGGTGTGTCATTTTGAATAGCTCTGATCTAATATAAAATCAGAAAAAAATGTTGGTTGTATGGATTCATAATCACCATTGATAGTCCCCTTTCTGGCGATCTATATAAAAAAATCTGATGTGGGCAACACATGACTTTCCTTATATAATGTAATGAATTTACTACTTTTCAGTAAAAAAAATAGGTTTTTTTCTTATAGTAGATACTAATATTTTTGCCAAGATATTGAGTTTTCGACAATTAGTCGTCATTTTCATTGATTTAGCGTCAATTTTATCCATTTGGCGAGATTTTCGTTAATTTGGCAACATTTAAAAAAGTCGCCAAGTTTGCGACATTCCGCCGAATTCGTCGCCAAACTTTCGCCAAGCGTTATGGACGAAGAAATAAGTTGTTCTTACAGCAGATAAATGACTATTGGCGTTCAAAGACAAAAGTATTACTCAAAGTATTTTTTTTCATGAATGGAACGAGCTAGATCCACGAGAGTGATGTCATCCAATTTATCGCATGGTATTACATATGAAAAGTGAACATGTTTCTCAATAGGAAATTTTTTTTTTCATTTTATATGACTTTTTAATAATTTTTTTGAAAAATGTACAATATCTCGAGAACGGTTCATGTTAGCGTTCTAAAATTTATGTCAATCGTTTTCTAATGAAAAATTACATGAGAAATGTCTATTTGCGTAACTTTATTGGTGGTTTCGATTTTTTGACGATTTTTTCAAAATTTTATTCGAAAATTTAGGGGGGTTCTGAACATTCGATTACGTATAAAAACAATAGGCTTCCAGTGTTTACGGATTGTGATTTTTGTACCAAATTTGGTTCGAGTCAGTCCATTCGTTCGTCAGTTATCGTCTCCAAAGGCTCACTGACACACACACACACACACACACACGCATACTTACACACACACACATACTTTCACACACACCCACACACACACACACACACACACACACACATACTTACACACACACATACTTTCACACACACACACACACACACACACATACACACACACAGACATCACTTCAAAAATGCTTGATTCGTGATCAGGGATGCTAGAAACGTGCTCTCCCGTCGAAAACTCGATTTCGAATTTTCGACCCCGTCACAATACTTTCTTTATACATTATGTATATAAGGAAAGTAATTAGTGTTTATCAAATGGTCACGCGCAATTCTTAGGGATTAGCAGCCTGATTGCTTCCTGTAAATTTTCTTAATAAATATATAAAACCGGAGTAAAATTTGAATGCATAATTTAGACGACATTGAATTTTTACTTCCTTATATACATAATGTATGAGGAAAGTATTGTGACGGGGTCGAAAATTCGAATTCGAGTTTTCGACGGGAGAGCACGTTTCTAGCATCCCTGATCACGAATCAAACATTTTTGAAGTGATGTCTGTGTGTGTGTGTGTGTGTGTGTGTGAAAGTATGTGTGTGTGTGTGTGTGTGTGAAAGTATGTGTGAGTAGTATCTATACACCCGTATGAGCACACATGTACTTTATACACTAAAAACTAGATTTTATAGCTTATTTTTTATTTTTTATATATAAAAAAAAGGTATCGGTCCATTTTAATATTAAAAACATGATTTTATAGCTAAATAAGGCCTTTTTTACATTTAGACCAAATTTTAATTTTTTTAGATAAAAAATGTGTGAAAAAAGAGGAAATGATCAAAGATAATATCTATAGATGGCAGCACTAGTAATTCTTTTAATATATATTAAACTATAGTACTTTGTGTATATATATTAAACTTTCTTTCTTTATTTATATTATTTATATTATTTATAAACTCTATTTTAGTCGAAAAGGTCTTAGATGTTGACTTTTTTCGACTAAAAATATTATGTCATGTTTATATTTTTAAAATATAGATGTGTTATTGCCCCGGGGTGGTCGAATGGATAAAGCCCTAGTCTACCATCTAAAAGATCCTGGTTCAAATCTCCATGTGCACTGTGAATATATGATCCGTACGTTATTTATTAGAATTAATTAGATTTAATTAGTATTAGTCTATATATATATATAGTATACTAGCAGCATACCCGTCCTTCGTACGGAGTATATAATATAAAAAAACTTATAATTCGCAATCATGTGCAAATTCTGATAAAATATTAAATTTATTGCTCATAAAGAGAAGTTTAAGAATATCTGTTCTCACTATGCAAAATTATCTTCACGGGCAAATCTCGAAGAATAAAATATCCTGGCCCCTTTGGTAAACAAATTCACACAAAAAAAAAAAGAATTGAATCAATATATGCAACCACGTACTACTTATATTGTCGCAAATTAGAAAATATGCCAGTGTGTTAGTAGAAGCTTAAACATATTGTAATATGAGTCTTAAAAATATTTACCTAAATAAAAAAGATGACGTAATAAATTGAAAGTATCAAAAATCCCCGTAATCTTAATACCAGAAGGTCGTAATTGATTCCAATATATGCCAATATATATAAAAATTTTGCCAATATACCTGTACTACTTATATTCTCGTAGATTAGAAGATATACCCGTACATTTGTAGAAGATTACTTGTACAACGTACTATATATGAGTTTCAACAATTTTCGTCATAATGAAACAATGGCATAATAATTTGGAAATATCAGTAATCCCTGAATCAACAGTCCCCGAAAATATCAATAATAATGATGTTTAAAACTGAAGACCGTAATTGATATTATCCAGTCAAAAATGCAATGTCAATGAAATTTATTTTATATACATATTTTTATTAGATTTAATAAAAATCGTATGATACATAACACATTGGATCCGTTGCTAAGCGACATGATATCATCTCCTTCAAATAAATTGATGGAAATCATGTCGCCTGAATAATGTAATCTTCATGGAAGGTTTGGCGACATTTTCGTCTCCATGATATTTTTATGGATTTACAAATATTTTTATCAATGTAGTGAAATTAAAAAAATTAGTTAAATGCGTTACTAAGTAGGATGGATGGACTGACCGACAAATGCTACAGAAACATCATTTCAGTACTCTATTCTAAAAAAACAAATTTAATTTCATTGATTTGGGTCATTTTTATCAATTTGGAGATATTTCCTCTAATTTGGTAAAGTTTAAGAAAAGTTGCCAAGTTATTTAGAGATATTCCGCTAAATTCGTAGCTCTAAATTTACAGATCTGAAGAATAAAATATCCATATCCCGTCTGTATATATACTAAATGAAAACACATAAATTGTATTAGAAGATACATACATCCGTTCTACTCTTTTTCTGCTTCAACAATCGGCTAAATGAATTTATTGGGTAAACACAATATATGAGTTTATTAGCTAAACACAATATATGAGCTTTGAAACCTCTTTGCTAAAATAAATAAAAGTGTGATGTACGCAGTTCGCAATATATATAATTAAAAGAACAATCAAACCGTTCATTTATTATGAGTTTATTAGCTAAACACAATATATGAGCTTGAAACCTCTTTGCTAAAATAAATAAAAGTAATGTACGCAGTCCGCAATATATATAATTAAAAGAACGATCAAACCGTTCATTTATAAAATATATTTTTACATCCATTTATTTATTATACAAATAGAAAAAATAATAATAATCATTAACAAACACATTTAATTCTATTCCTTTGCCGAGCAACATGATATAAGATAGAATCTTCCTCATAAAATGCGAAAATAAATAACCATTTTAATTTCTTTATACTTCTAATCGTTAAGTAAAAGCTTGTGAAATACATGGAGGTTAATACATGTAAAAACATGGAGGTAGATTTTTCCATTTAAGTTCATGTTTCAAACAATTCATGCTTTCAGATAGTGACTATTTAATCCAAAAATCCTGCATCAAACTCAAAAATAAAGTTTTAATTCCCTTTGACGCTTTAAACAAACGATTTTTATCCTTTCCGTTTGGATAAACCACGGAGTTGGAGAGTAGAACGCCTATAAAAAAAGTTCCGTTTTTCATTAATATCTCGACAACCCCTGGTCTTAGAAACTTGAAACTTGGGCAAAGTTTATGGGGGGATATTTCAAGGCCTCCTACAAAATTTCATTAAATTCGGTTCAGCCGTTCTCTCGTGATGATGAGACAAACGAAAGTTTCGTTTTTTACTAATATCTCGAGAACAACTGGTCGTAGAAATTCCAACTATAGACTAAATTTTAAGTGGGACTATTTCTAGCTTACCCACAAAATTTCATCAAATTCGGTTTAGCCGTTCTCCCGTGATGATGGGACAAACAGACAGACAGACAGACAGACAGACAGACAGACAGATTTTCAATTTTATTTATATAGACTAGCAGCATACCCGTTCTTCGTACGGAGTATATAATATAAAGAAACTTGAAATTCATAATCATGCCCAAATTCTTATAGTATACTAAATGACATGTTTAATCAAAATATTCTGTTAAAATATTTAATATAATGCTCCTAAAAAGAAGTTTAAGAATCTCTGTTCTCGCTATATAAAATTATCTTCATGGACATATCTGAAGAATGAAACATCTTGGACCCCTTATGTAAGCAAATATAAAAAAAAAAATATGGAATTGAATCAATATATGCAAAATAAAAGCGTTAAAATTGTATGGGATCCCTACTAATTATATACGCGAATATTAGAAAATATAACCTGTATTAGTAGATTACATGTATAAATTGAAAATACCAATAAACCCGTAATCTTTAAATCTGAAGACAGTCATTTATTCCAATATATGTCAAAATTAAAGTGCTAAAATTATATGGGAAGATATACACGTACTACTTATAATGTCCGATTATTAGTAGAAGATTACCCGTTTTGCAATATGAGTCACAAATGTTTTTTGGTAAAATACAACAGACGACGTAATAAATTGAATATATAATTAATCCCCTTAATCTTCATACCAGAAGACTGTACTTGATTCCAATATATATGCCAATATATGTCAAAATATTTGCCAATATACCTGTACTACTTATATTCTCGTAGGTTAGAAGATATACCCGTGCATTCCTAGAAGATTACTCGTACAACGTACAATATGCGTGTGTCAGCAATTTTTGCCGCAATAAAACAATGGCGTAATAACTTAAAAATATCAATAATCCCTGAATCAATAATTCCGGAAAATATCAATAATAATAATGTTTAAACCTGAAGAGTATAATTGATATTATCCAGTCCAAAATGAAATGGCAATGAAATTTATTTTATATGCATATCTTCATTATTCAAATCGGAAAGGATTTAATAAAAATCGCCTGCCGCATAAACACATTGGATTTAAATCCGTTGCTAAGCGACATGATATCATTTGCTTCAAATAAATTGGTAGAAAAAATATCGTCTAAATAGTTATATTTCTATGGAACATTTGGCGACAGTTTCGTCAAATTAGCGACATTTTAAAAAATCGCCAAATTTATCGCCAAGTGGGACTGTAGAACTGACAGTTCCACTTTGCGACAAATTGACGAAATATCATCACAATACTATCCCCTAACAAAAAACAATTAATATCATTTATGTAGCGCAATTTTATCAATTTCAAGATATTTTTATAGATTTGAAAACATTTTTATCAATTTGGTGACATTTTAAAAATTCGCTAAATGTATTACTAAGTAGGATGGATTACTAAGTAGTGATGTATTACTAAGTTGGTCTGACAGATAAATGCTAACCAAACATCATTTCAGTACTCTCTTCTAACAAAACAAAAAAAATTTCATTGATATGTAGAAGACCCAAGCCACACGACCAACCCGAAGGTTTATGGCAGCTGTTTGTGTGTCGTTTATATCAATTTGGCGACATTTCCGTCAATTTGGCAAAGTTTAAGAAAAGTTGTCAAATTAGCGATATCCCTCCAAATTCGTAGCTTTGAATTTGCAGATCTGAATGAAACATTCTTATCCCGTTTCAATATACTAAATGAAAACACTACAATTGTATTAGAAGATATACCCGCTCTACTCTTTTTCTGTTTCAACAATCGGCTATATGAATTTATTGGCTAAACACAATATATGAGTTTAGTAGCTAAATACGATATAAGCTTGAAAACTCTTTGCCAAAATAAATGAAATTGATGTACGCAGTCAGCAATTAATATAATTAAAAGAAAAATCAAACCGTCCATTCATAAGATATACTTTTATATCCATTTATCCATTTATTTATTATTTAAATCGAAAAAAAATAATAGAAACATTAACAAACACATTTAATTTAATTGCGATGCCGAGCAACATGATATATCCTCCTAAAATGTTAAAATTTATTAACCACTAACAGCACACCCGTTATTCGTACGGAGTGTATAATTTAAAGAAACTTAAAGTTCGCAATCACGTGCAAATTCTGTTAAAATATTAAATTTATTGCTCCTAAAGAGAAGTTTAAGAATATATGTTCTCACTATGCAAAATTATCTTCACGATCAGATCTGAAGAATAAAACATCCTGCCCCCTTTTGTAAGCAAATTTACAGAAGAAAAAATAGGAATTGAATGAATATATGCAACCCCGTACTAATTATATTGTCGCAGATCAGAAAATATGCCAATGTGTTAGTAGAAGATTACCCGTATTACAATATGCGTCTCAAAAATATTTGCCAAAATAAAAGAGATGACGTAATAAATTGAAAACATCAATAATATCCGTACTCTTTATACCAGAAGGTCGTAATTGATTCCAATATATGCCAATATATATCAAAACATATGTCAATATACCTGTACTACTTATATTCTCGTAGATTAAAAGATATACACGTGTATTTGTAGAAGATTCGTACAACATACAATATAGGAGGTTAAACAATTTTTGTCATAATAAAATAATTGCATAATAACTTGAAAATATCAATAATCCTTGAATCAATAATCCCCGAAAATATAAATAAATTTTAAACCTGAAGACCGTAATTGATATTATCCAGTCAAAAATGCTATAAGAAAAATCAAATCGTTCTTTTCTAAAATATATTTTTATATCCATTTATTTATTATTCAAATCGAAAAAATAATTATTAAAATTAACAGACAGATTTAATTTAATTGCGTTTCTGAGTAACATGATATAAGATAGAATCTTATAACATGTTAAATATGTCATGTCTTATAACATAAACTGCGAAATTAAATAACGATTTTGATTTCTCTATACTTCTCATTGTTCCGTAAAAGCTTGTTTTAAATAAACCATGAACCATGGAGATAGATTTCCCCTTTAAATCATGTTTCAAACAATTCATGTTTTCAGAAAGTGACTAATTAACGCAAAAAATCTCCCATCAAACTCAGAGATTAAATTTTAATTCACTTTCAAACGATTTTCAAGCTTTTCGTTTGGATAAACCACGGAGTTAGGGAGTAGAACTCCTAGGAAAAAGTTCCGTTTTTCATTAATATCTCGACAACCCCAGGTCTTAGAAACTCGAAACTTGGACAAAATTTATGGGGGGATATTTTAAGGCTATTCACCAAATTTCATTAAATTCGGTTCAGTCGTTTTTCCGTGATGATGAGACAAACGAAAATTTCGTTTTTTACTAATATCTCGAGAACCACTGGTCGTAGAAACTCAAAACACGGATATAATTTTAAGTGGGGCTATTTCTGGGCTACCCACAAAATTTCATCAAATTCGGTTCAGCCGTTCTCCCGTGATGGTGTGACAAACAGACAGACAGACAGACAGACAGACAGACAGACAGATTTTCATTTTTATTTATATAGATTAATAATTGTATATTCCTTGTCTATTTCAGTCATAGAAATTCTGGAGATAGAAAACTGGAGTTCCTGGCTGTGTTGAAAAAGGAGCCTGGCTGATAGAAAAAGGAGTCCATAAGAAAAAAAAAAAGGATTCCCCCCCGTAGACCCCCCGTATATATAATTCCCCCCCGTATATATAAAAAATAAAAAATAAGCTATAAAATCTAGTTTTTAGTGTATAAAGTACATGTGTGCTCATACGGGTGTATAGATACTACTTGTGTGTGTGTGTGTGTGTGTGTGTCAGTGAGTCTGTGGAGACGATAACTGACGAACGAATGGACCGATTCGAACCAAATTTGGTACAAAAATCACAATCCGTAAACACTGGAAGCCTATTGTTTTTATACGTAATCGAATGCTCAGAATCCCCCTAAATTTTCGAATGAAATTTTGAAAAAATTGTCAAAAAATCAAAACCGCTAATAAAGTTACGCAAATAGACATTTCTTATGTAATTTTTTATTAGAAAGCGATTGGCATAAATTTTAGAACGCTAACATGAACCGTTCTCGAGATATTGTACATTTTTAAAAAAAATTATGAAAATGTCACATAAAAGAAATTCCTATTGAGAAACATGTTCACTTTTCATATGTAATACCATGCGATAAATTGAGTGACATCATTCTCGTGGATCTAGCTCGTTCCATTCATGAAAAAATATACTTTGAATAATACTTTTGTATTTGAACGCCAATAGTCATTTATCTGCTGTAAGAATAACTTTTTGCTTAGTGCATAACGCTTGGCGAGATTTTGACGACGAATTTGGCGGAATGTCGCCAACTTGGCGACTTTTTTTTAAAGTTGCCAAAATAATGAAAATCTCGCCAAATGGATAAAAATGATGCTAAACCGATGAAAATGACGACTAATTGTCGAAAATTCAATATCTTGGAAAGAATATTAGTATCTACTATAAGAAAAACCTATTTTTTACTGTAAAAGTTGTAAATTCATTACATTATATAAGGAAAGTCATGTGTTGCCCACATCAGATTTTTCCATTTGGAGTAACGTAATGAAATTAAGTTTCAAAAGTGTTTCGAGGTTAAAAACTTTGAAAAACATTTCGTTAAACTATTTGACTTGGGTGCTAGGTGCGTTATGTCTTCCTCGTTATTTTTTTTTAAACCTAAGAACATTCTTTTGGGATTAAACCTATTCGATTTATTTTTGAATTCTTTGTATCTTTAAATGCAACTTTTATAATACTAAAAGAAAATGTATGTTTTTTTATATGTCTGTTGGTTGCTTTGCAAAAAATCAACTCTCAGATAAGTAATTTGGTAATCACTATTTAAAAAGGAAATTTTGGCGTTACTGGTCTCTTTCAAAACTGCCTGTATACTTCCAGTAAAAATGTTTTAAATATGGTAACACATTTTCTTATAACGGTTTTAAACTTAGATACGTATTCGCCCAAGTTAATACGAAATCTGAAAATTTATACAGTCCCTCAATTCAAAATTTCCAAATTACTATATTATTCATAAAATAACGTGTAAAACTAAGAAATGTTAGATTCCTTTACGAATAAAATTTATCTAGATATTTAAGAGTAGAAGGTATATCCGTCATATGACGGAATAACAAATTTGCAAAGCATTACCTTCCATTTAGAGTTATTTTGATCAATTTGGTGGCATTTTATCAATATATTTAACGTTTTTAGTAGTAAATCGAATATTTTGTTTAATTTATTTTGTGCGCCATATCGAATGAGAGAAGAAGCATTTCTGATTCTTCTAATCGTGCCAACATCAAATCAAACAGAAGTAACTCAGAAATGTATTAAGTGTAAAGCAAAAGTATTTTAAGGAAATGCAGAAGTATTCTAAGTACAAAATTGCATAAAATGTAGTCGAATAGATTTTGAGCTGTATTAGATACATACATTGCCCAGTCACACAATCTTATATACCATCAAATACACCGACAGACACACTTATATACAGTTAAAAAAGAGCCAGATACACTTATATACAGTCAAAAAACAGCCAGACACACGTATACAATCCCACAGCTAGAGTAATTCATACGTATAACTTACAAAATTTCTTCGAAGAAAGCGGTATATATCAGTTAGGTGACGAAAACTATTTCGACGATTTTGTAAGTCTCTTCTTCGGATCAAAAGAACAGTTTACGGAAGTTTTTTAAGTCATTTTTTTGAAAACAGCAATTTTATTTATAGTTTTTTATACATATGTTTCTCTAAATATAAACGTTTTGCGCTCAGGAGTACCCAAAATGTGTAGATCTATCGAAAAAAACATACCCTGATGTTGATTCGATTTTGTTAAGATAATAAAGAAAGCAGGACCTGCCTTTTTTGCATAACGTCCCGTAAATATAGCAAAAATCTTAAATAATGTGCTTACATGGAATACTTGAATCCATGTTTTAGACGTAATTGTTAATGCCGAAATAAATAAGACCATTCCCATTACTCCCCGTTCTCGAGATATATTATTTGGCATTTTTCAATTCCGCATTTTAAAATGATTCCAGTTGCCAAACGAAAGCGATATCATGTCAAAATTTTATACGTGTTTTTTGTGCAATTTATCTGAATTTAGTGAATTATGAAAGAAATATAAAGAAAATAAATTTGAGTCTGTCGGGTAAGTCATGTACTGCACACATCAGATTTTCTCCCCCGTTAAAGTCGTATTTTTCCTATTCAGCAAAATATCACTATCGAAGTCAACCAATTCTTATCATAATCGACTTATGCTTTTTATATGGCTATAAACCGTAAGAATATATTTAAGTAACTATTAAATACACCCCACATACATCTTTAATAGCATCCCACAAGACAAGATTTAGAATCTGATTAGAGAAAATCCATTTCTAACTTTTATAATTCATGTCTCAACTAGGTAGTTCCATTTATCAACGACTGCTCAGAATGATAATTTTATGCATTTGTCGGGTTAGATGCATTTTTAATTGGGGAAATGTATTTTAAAATGCAAAAAAAGGGCAAAGAATACAAAGAATTGGAAGATTAGTTTCCAACGAGTTCAGATTGTGTAAGGTTGGATTTAGAATTAGCATAGAATTTGCATATGAAACCATTTACTAAGATAGGGTGCTCAATTCTCTATGTCTGTCTAGACAAGCAGAAAATTAATGGTGATGAAGGCATCTGGTACAGTTTTTAATCAAGAGTGCATATTGTCTGCACAATGTGAACTAGATTAGAAATATTTAATATACTGTATAAGAATAGCTTAAAATATAATTAAAAATCTTATATAAGCAGCACAAGGCTTTTCTTACAGCCAAACAAATGTCTCTGTATTTATTTTATTACACATTAAATTCGGTTTAATTGCACAAATAATAACAAAAAATCTGATGTGGGCAGCACATGACTTTCCTTATACAATGCAATGAATGCGCTACTTTTACAGTAAAAAACATAGATTATTTTTTTATAATAGATATTTTTATTCTTTTCAAGATATTGAATTTTCGTCAATGAGTCGTCATTTTCATTGATTTCGCGTCGTTTTTTATCAATTTGGCGATTTTTTCGCTAATTTAGCAACATTTAAAAAAGTCGCCAAGTTGCCGACATTGAACCAAATTCGCCGCCAAAAACTCGCCAAGCGTTATGGAAGGAGAAATAAATTATTCTGAAAGCACATAAATGAATATTGACGTGCAAATACAAAAGTATTACTCAAAGTATCTTTTTCCATGAATGGAGCGAGCTAGATCCACGAGAATGATGTCACCAAATTTATCGCATGGTATTACATATGAAAAGTGAACATGTTTCTCAATAAGAAATATTTTTTTAAGGATTGTAATTATTGTACCAAATTTCGGTCGAATCGGTACATTCGTTCGTCAGTTATCGTCTCCAACACGCACACACATACATACACACACAGACACCACGTCAAAAATGTCCGATTCGTGATCAGGGATGTTTGAAACGTGCTCTTTCGTCGAAAACTCGAATTCGAATTTTCGACCCCGTCACAATATTTTCCTTATACATCACGTATATGAGAAAAGTAATAACGGATATTTATCTAAATTATTTAATTTACAAAATTTTAATTCAATTAATTATAGAATTTAATTACATTTTTATTTTTATTTGACAATATTGTGCCATTTAATATGACGTCGTGTCAAAAATTATAAAATATCTCAAAATCGGTAGAACCATTTATTCTAAAGTACTCGAGTTTTCTTATTCGTTATATCATGATGTATTACGTATTTTTGAAATTTATTCTTGTCACTTTTCGCAATAAAACTGCGTAATTTATAAACTAATTTTAATACCCCTTCGAATAATTGCAAAGGAGGCCTTTGAGGCCTCACCTCTTATAGGAAATGAAACAAATTGAAAATTCTGATAATTATATTCAATATAAAAAATTAGCAGTGTTTCGAAAATATCTTAAAAGATTCAATTCTGAATAACAGGAAAGTGTATTAATTGCGTATATGGCCATGTCCATATTTGTACACTAGCCTTTTAAGACTTTGTGGATCAAAGGTAGACATTGAAATAAACATTGGAATAGCGTTTATTTTCCAATAAATATGAAAGATGGGCCACAACTTTAATAATATTTATTAATAATATTTATTAAATATATATTTATATATATATATATATATATATATATATATATATATAAATATATATATATATATATATATATATATATATATATATATAAAAATATATATATATATATATATATATATATATATATATATATATATATATATATATCAAATTTGTTATATTTCGTATTTATGTCAAATATGGATGAAATCTTAAAATCGAAACAACTCTGATAATTAAGTCATTATTTCAAAACTTTAAACATATGTTATACAAGAATTATTTTCAGTTCTCCTTTCAGAAAATATCTTAAACAGTTTTTTAATTATATTCTGGAGTTTTTCATTGTCTGGTCTGGCTAGTGTCAGTTTAGAGCTTAAGAGCCATGTTCCATAGTCATTTTTTAAAACATTCAATTCTACTTACAAACGATTCATGTTCAACTCGCCTAAGTTGATGATCTCCCATTAATGTCCTCATGGCTTTAATGGAGGGGGTTTCTTTGTATCGTAAAACCTCTAAATTGATTAAAATTTAATATTGCTTTATACAATTTTGATCGGACCGCTCGTTGGTACGATTTATTCAAAAGCTTTGCTCCCTCTCAGACGAAAAATAGCGTCCCCACGTCAAACACAACTACCGCGAAGTCAGCAAAACATCACGTTTTCTAAATTACCCAATCAGACAATGCCGACAATATGTACCATTTTTTAACAGCCATTGACAGTTCACATCAAGAGCCTCAAAACTCAAATTTTCGCTTCCCACAGCTGGCAGTAAACAAAATAAAAACTGATACATCTACTCTGAATTAACGGTCGCGTTTAAAAGCGAAAGTAAAGCCGAGACATGAAATATTAAGAATCGTGCGGTTTCTCCCACACAGAAAAACGCTTAAATCAGAATATAGCTGTACAAGTACATATAATATAAAAATACATTTAAATTCAGTTTAAAATTCAGTAGAGTCGAGAATTTATAAAATTCCGACACGACAAGAGAGAGAGATAGAGAGAGAAAGAGAGAGAGGAGATAAGAGATTGTGGAAAATAAACCATGGAATTTTCATTTACCTTCAAGTTTTAAAACAGTAATTTCCTATATATTTGGTCTTTAGAAAATCTGGAGTTCGAGAGGAGATAAAACTCCTACGTAAAGTTCGGTTTTCATTATCTAGCTGACCCCTGATCCCAAACAATCGATACATTGGATAAATTTTAAGTGGAGCTATTTCACGGCTTCCCGTAAAATTCGGCAATTCATAAAATTTCATAGAATTCAGCAATTCATAAAATTTCATAAAATTCAGCACATCTTTTTGTCCGTGATGATGAGACGAACACATAAACACACAAATAAACGCACATGCATACAGTCATATTTCAAATTTTATATAGAGAGAAATTTAGAAAAATTGTTTTGCACAATTAAAAAAAATATTTTGATGAATTTTCAATATGACTTCGAGTAATGTTTACTCATAATAATGGCTAGAAGGCGATGACTTTTGAAATTTTCATATAAGAGTCAATACACTAATGGATATAACATGCTGGTGTATTACGCTATATTAAAAATATATGTTGAAAATACTGAATATTTCGGGTGATGAAATGTTTTGAGCACCACTGTAGATGTTATGCCGCAACATATCCAAGAAGCTATTGCAGAAATGGACACCTGACGTCTTATTAAGTTGTAATGTTTCATATATATATTAGCGATTATAATAAGTTGTATCAAATTAAATAGCATTGAAATTCTACGTATATTAGTAGTTTTTTTAAGTTTTGCCTTTTAGTTACTATGTTAAAACAAATTGTGCCATAAACAAAAAAGACAGAAATATGCATTTATCTCGTTTAATGTGATACGCGCTTATGAGCTACAATTCTTATTAATTATATCAGTTTAAGTAGCAATTGAAAATAAATTTTAAGAGTATTCGAAAGAAAATGCCAATTATTTTTACCCAACTTCGAAATGGATATTTATTTGCAGTCCTAAAGGGACTAAATTTGTTGACTTTTAAAAAACTGATTTAACATAAGCACATTGGTGGTTAAAAATATCGTTCATACTGACTCTAAAATTGATCATTTGGGGACCCCACAAGTATATTATGTATAAGATGTTTTTGTAAAGAATGTGCCATGTCGATGAAATAGAAAATGTATAACTGCATAGTATGCATGAAATTCATTTTACTGCCTTAAATATGGAGACGGTCCCGAATGGATTTTCATTGTATCGTCCTTATTTATGGTCGAAATATCGCACAAAATAATACTTAGTAAATTGCTGACATAAGAAATCTTTTGATTTCAAAAATTTCGTGTTGCCATTTGAATATTCGGAAGTAAAGAGCAATTATAGATGGAGGCGACCATTTATGCAAAAGTTAGATGCCCGTTTATTTATGGTAGACATTATTACGAATCTAATGACACTTTTAGTTTGATTGTACGACCATGATTTTAAAAACTGTGTTCGGATGTTTTGACAGGCTGTAACTATGTCTTTCTTTGTAATATAAACCGAAACAAGGCACAGATAAATTCAAACTTTGACTATTTACAGTTTAAGATGAGTTAATGTTTAAATTGTGAACTCATCTATCAAATACTACTCAAAATGGTAATATTATTCCGACCTGGAAAATGTGTATTTATAATTGAGTAAATACATTTAAAAATGCATAAGTTGGAAAAGAATATATATAATTGCAAAGAGTACTTTCTAAAGAAATTACTCTGTCTGAGGATGGTCTTCAGATTAGCATAGAATTTACATATGAAACATTTCATACGAGACAATGAACATTTCCTCAAACTTTTCTCAGAAACTTATTAAAGCGAACACACTATTTTGTGGTATTCTTATTAACTGGTGTATCTCCCATTCAAGAAAGGACCTTAAATAATGAGATGTGCAATAAGACGTTGGTGTTACATTTTAAAAATGTTTTAACATGCGAAATAATGAAAAATGTAAAACAATCTTTAGAGAATCAGTGGGTGAATCCACAAAAATGTAATTACATATTTTGTCATGGTGAACAATCAAATTTTAGAATGAGTAAGGAGAAGAAATTGGAAGCAAAAATTTGGAAGAAAGTACCGTGACTAATAAATCTAAGGAAAAAGGGATCATAACGGGAAATTTCTGAAAAACAAAAAACTGAAATTACATAAAGGAGAGAAAAGCTATAAGTTAAATGGAGACAAAAGTTTAAAAAAGTAAAAAAACCGAAGTAAAGCATTCAGAAAAATTTAGTATGTTTATAAAAAACATTTGGAGGAAAAGACACGCGGAAATTCCAAAAGAGGGGAAACTAAAAATTTACAAAATTTAAAAAATGTATACATTTAATTAAGAAAAAGTATTAGGAAAAGCGAAATAACTGGACGTAAACAATGCAGAAACGGAAGTGAAAAATGGGAAGCAAAAGTGAAGCAAAATCTTAAAAGCAGAACAAAGTAAAAAAGGAAGGGATTTGAAAAAGTCAGTAACATGATTTATTTTCCGCTAGAGTTTAAAATTAAGAAATGGAGTAAAATAAAATAAAAGTCAAACAAATGTTTGAATTCAGGTAATAGAATTACATTTTTTAGAAAATGATAATATTTATTACTTTGATCTCCTGCCTTTGATCGTCAGATCATATTATAAAACATAACGTACTTTTTCAAAATAAATATAATTTTCTGTATTGTGCTATTGCTGTCGATGCGCTTTAAGAAAATTAAAATAGATTATTTTTATAGTTGCTATTTATAGCGTGTGTAATGCTTGGCATTTTTACTGAACTACTATGTTGCTTATTTAATATTTTGTACGAAAATGACAAAATGTTTAATTATTAGAAAATTCTGTGTTTGTTTTCTACTAATTTTCAAATGTTCTTGGATCTGCAAAATAATAAACTATCTTTTATCGTCAGAAAGGAGAAAGTGAACAAACATAAACATAATTCTAGCCATACAATGAAATAGCGGGAAATTGCGACATTTTGAGGACTGTGCGGTTTATAAACGGGACCAGGAAGATGTTTTCTTCAGATTTGCCTCTTATACTTTTTTATTCATAAGGGAATTAAATTTGATATTTTAATGGAATTTTTTTAAAAGTAATGTGAAAATGTTGAGACCTTTCACATATTTTGAAATATATGCTGCAACGAGGTAAAAATGATTTGGGAATAACTTTTGTTACTTTTTTAAAGCATTCATTTTTTCACATATTTACCAAACTTCACATATTTGTACATTGGTTTACAAACAGAACCAGGAAGTTTTATTCTTTAGATTTGCCCTCCGTTTATACATTCTACTTCTTATAGCGGAGTTAAATTTGATGTTTTAAAGGATTATTTTAATTATTTATTTATTTTTTGTGCTTTTAAAAGCAATATGAATGTTTATAGTTTTTATGTCTTTTAAATTGATTGTTGCAACGGTGTTAACAAACGTTAGCGAATGATTTTTGTTACCATTTCAGAGTCGTCATATTGCAGTATATTTACAACACTTCATAAATTTGTACATTGGTTTACAAACGGGACCAGGATGTTATATTCTTCAGCTTTGCCTCCTCTTGCACATTTCATTTTTATACGGGGGCAAAGTTTCGTTTTTAATGGGTTATTTTAAAGGCATATGAATGCGATAATAAGTTTCACATATTTTAAATCACGAACATCCACTAGAGTAGAATATATTCTAGAATTTTTGTAAAATGTGTCTAAAACCTTCAGAGCCTCATTAGTTAAATACCACTCTACTAAATATCTGCATGTCTTAGAAAATAATTGGAAGAAATGTATTTAAAAATATAGAAACTGGGATAAAATTACGGATAATTGAGTAAAGAATACGAATAATCCAGAAAATAGTAATTCTAAATGAGTTTGACGAGAGTAAAGCTGAATTAACATAAAATTTACATATGAAAACATTTTCGGACTGGATATCCGTTTCCTACGTCTGAGAAAATAAACATGAGAGATTGTGGATGTTCGTGTTATCTTTGAAGGAATGTACATTATATTCACAGAGAAAATAACTTAAAAATGGAACAAAGTTAAATATATTGTGTATTTTTTTTGCGGTTTGTATAAAACAATAATAATTAAATTAAAATATGTATAACTTGAAAAACGACCTGCATCAAATTATAATTTATAAAAATATTTTTAAATGTATTAATTAAATAATATATTTATAAGCTTCTATGGCTATACTTACTTCATCAAGTCTATTATCAATTTGAACAAATAAAATGGTAAAAGTATATAAAAATGTATTGACCATTTTGTTTTCGTTACAATGCATTATAAATAGTATATGCAAATAGAACGTATTTTTAGTGGTCAAAATTCAACTCTGATATTGTGAGGAATCGTTCCTTTCTTTAGTATTCTTTAATATGTACCAACCATTTTTCAAACAATGTCTGTGTGCGCATGTGTCATTCGGAAATCGCTTATTTAGGACTAATTAAAGGCGAAGGACAATTTATATGCTTATTTAGGGTTATTAAATTTCAGATACCTATTGATTTTGGGGTAATTAGCTCTACAGAAAGAATTTAAAGAATTGAAATTGTTTTTTTTTTTAATTCAAACCCCTAATTTTACTACTTCAATGATTCACTATATCTTATCTGATTATAAAAACACGGGTCCCACTGGGATACAAACCATGGATCTATGACTGGAATTTCGACGCCGAATTCATTAAGCTACTAAGATACTTGCTATTTTTTCTACAGACCTGCATGTATTATCCTTAAATCATTTAGCAAAATTAAATATTAGAAGATATTAAAGTTTATATAATTAATAATGTTAATCATACTTATTATAATTTAGATAATTAAAATATCGATAATAGAAAAGATAACAATACCAGTTATTTTTCATAATTACATCAATATCAATAATTCACATAATATTACCACTGTAATGGCAAAAAATTAAGGTAGTCAGTACCCTGCGAATTTCCAATAAATCTTTTTTACTTACATTATTTATAATAATAAAATACGATGTTTTTGTGCGTAAGTAATGCGCAGAGTAATTAGACATTGTCTTTTAAAAATGTAAACGGGCCTACCAAAATTTCAGTCTTTAGCCCCAAAATAAAAGCATGTAAAGAAGAGCTTTTATTTTGAAAGCTTAAATTTTAGGGCTCCCCAAAAATAATTTCAGTTTAGGATAGACTAAACTTTTGAATTACAAAATGTAAATCCCCTTTAAAAATGCATTTAAGAAAATTATTTTTGTTTAAGGGGCCATTTCCATAAGTAAAATAACATTTTTGCTCTTCTTCATTTTCAAGCTATATTAGTTTACTAATATTTTTTTCTGTCAAAGGTAATTTAATGAAATTTATTTTCAAATGTGTTAAAATTGTTTGAGAAATTATTCACAGCTTCAACTTGTATTGAACAACGATTACAATCTTGATCATTTAGACTTCACATGCTCACCCCAGTGTGAAGCGCAGACTATCGTGAATGGAAGTCATCATTAAATGTACCCGTAATTATTTCATAGCTGCGGTAGACTATGATATATTTAGGAGAAGCTGTGAAATTATAAACGCTCATGTCTGGGGTAGTCTATGATATATTTAGGAGACGCTGTTAAATTATTAACATTTATGTATAGAGCAGTATATGATATATTTAGGAGATGCTGTTAAATTATATAGGTTCATGTATGGGGTAGTCTATGATATATTTAGGAGATGCTGTTAAATTTGAGGTAGTCTAAGATATATTTAGGGGATGCTGACAAATTATAAATGTTCATTTCTGGGGTAGTATATGATATATTTAGGAGATTCTGTTAAATTACAAACGTTCATTTATGGGGTAGTCTATGATATATTTAAAATACGCCGTTAAATTATAAACGTTGGATGGCATGTTATTTATAGATGTCATTACAGAAAAATGAAAGAGGAGTTTAAAACTTACGGAAAATATAAGTTATTTAAAAATTCACGAAAATTCGACTGTTAAACATGTGATTCAACTCAGTTTGTTTGAAAGAAAATTTTTCAATCTTCCAAAAGCGATTAGCGATCTTGATCTTTAATCGTTAGCAAATTTAAGTCACTAACGATACGATTTGTGTGAATAACGAACAAAATCGTTATAAATCAGGGTAAAACATTAAATTACTAAAACTATCGGCGGTGGCTCCAGACCGATGCAGCCGAAATAGTTTTAAAAACTCATCTTTTGTGATATCGAAAAAAGCTGAATTCAAAATCTGATTCAATACACTTATAGGGTTTTCAAAGAAATACACATTAGTGCTTATTGTTTATAGCTATCAATTTCCGTTCTTAAGATATAAGCATTATAAACTTGAAAAACGCGAAATTTTCATACTTTTTTGACTTGACAAGACGATTATTCAAAAACTGTAATAGCTTTTATGAAAATAAATATAGATTTAGAAATTAAATTTACTCATACATACTTTTGTTGTCTATTTTTGTATCTTTATTTTATATTTTCAAAGATACATATTTCGAATGAAATTATGAAAAATGAAACTAAAAACTCGCTCGGAGATATATATTCTTTTTCGCATAAAAAGAACCTGGATCTAAAACTAAATTATATTCGCTCATAGACCTTGAAAAGAGTTGTAAATATTGTGCTTATTGTTTAAAGCTAGCTCTTTTAGTTTTGAGATATAAGCAGTGCAAAACGGGAAATATTCCAACTTCTTCAAAATGGCAAGCCGCTTACTCGAAATCTATAAGAGCTTTTTCCAATAATACATACAGATTTCAGTAACGAATTTTCTAGTACACATTTTTGTTGCATATTATTTATATCTATATTATATAGTTAACTCTATATTTTGATAAATGAAACAAAAAATTAAAAAAATAAATATTCCCTCGGAGAGCTACTTATTTTTCGAAAAAAAAATATTCAAAGTATTAAAAAGACTAAATATATTTCCGACAGAACAAGATAATTTTTTACATTTTGATCTCTTAGGTTCGGGGGTTTATGCGTACAAAATTGTTTACATTTTTCGCGATGCTTCGTTATTGGCCAGAGATATCCCATCCACACATATTATTCACATCAAATCTGGTTATGGTTCGCCAACGGCCGTACCGTGCTGAAAACACCGGTTCTCCTTAGATCACCGAAGTCAGGCAGCATCGGACGCGGATAGTACTTGGGTGGGTGACCATCTGGGAACACCGCGTGCTGTCGGCATATTTCGGGCGCGGTAGCCCGGTGGTTTGCGCGTTGGATTTGCACGCTGCCACAACTGCCGCCGTTTTCATGCGGAGTACGATCACGTTAAACATGTGGATCCGGAAGTCCTTCCGAGAGGTTGGTGGTAGGGAAAGGACGGTACGGTCCCTGTGGATGCCTCCCCCACTGGGCACCGGTCTAAATTGGGTGGCACTTCCCGGACGTCCAAACAGTTACCTTACGCCTTTCTTGTAGGTCGGACGGTCTGGGTTTCAACAACATCAAATCTGGTTCGAAAAAAATTATAACGTCGTGGTGCACCTATTTGCCTTAGAGTAATGGGCTGGCTTGGTTTAACTCGTTTTGCTAAAGACATTAATTTATCAATATATTTAATCATGTTTAGTCGTAAATCGAATATTTTGTTTAATTTATTTTGTGAGCCATATCGAATGAGAGAAGAAGCATTTCTGATTCTCCTAATTGTGCCAACATCAAATCAAGCAGAAGCAACTCAGAAGTGTATTAAGTGTAAGGCAAAAGTATTTTAAGGAAATGCAGAAGTATTTTAAGGTAATGCAGAAGTATTCTAAGTACAAAATTGCATAAAATGTAGTCGAATAGATTTTGAGCTGTATTGTACATTGCCCAGTCACACAATCTTATATACAATAAAATACACAGACAGACACACTTATATTCAGTTAAAAAAACAGCCAGACACACTTATATACAGTAAAAAAAACAGCCAGACATACTTATATTCAGTCAAAAAAACAGCCAGACACACTAATACAATCACACAGCTAGAGGAATTCATACGTATTACTTACAAAGTTTCTTCGAAGAAAGCAGGCATATATCAGTTAGGTGAAGAAAACTATATCGACGATTTTATAAGCCTTCGGATCAATAAAAAACAATATACAGAAGTTTTTAAAGTTATTTTCTTGAAAACAGCTATTTTATTTATTGTTTTTTATACATATGTTTCCCTAAATAAAAACTTTTTGCGCTCTAAAGTACCCAAAATATATAGATCTGTCGAAAAAAATATAAAATTTGGTATATAAGACATTTGCGTTTTACCCTGATGCTGATTCGATTTTGTTAAGATAATAAAGAAAGCAGGACCTGCCTTTTTTGCCCAACGGTCCGTAAATATAGCAAAAATCTTAAATAATGTGCTTACACGGAATACTTGAATCCATGTTTTAGACGTAATTGTCAATGCCGAAATAAATAAGATCATTCCCATTAGTCTAGGATAAACCGTTCTCGAGATATTTTATTTGGCATTTTTCAATGCCACCATTTATAATGATTACAGTTGCTAAACAGAAGCGATATCATGTCAAATAATTATACGTGTTTTTTGTGCAATTTATCTAAATTTAGTGAATTATGAAAGAAATATTAAGAAAATGAATTTGAGTCTGTGGGGTAAGTCATATACTGCACACATCAGATTTTCTCCCCGTTAAAGCCGTATTTTTCCTATTCAGCAAAATATCACTATCGAAGTCAACCAATTCTTATCATAATCGACTTATGCTCTTTATATGGCTATGAACTGTAAGAATCGATTTAAGTAACTATTAAAATACACCCCATATACATCTTTAATAGTATCCCACAAGACAAGATTTAGAATCTGATTAGAAAAAATTCATTTCTAACTTTTATAATTCATGTCTCAACTAGGTAGTTTCATTTATCAACGACTGCTCAGAATGATAATTTTATGCATTTGTCGGGTTAGATGCATTTTTAATTGGGAAAATGTATTTTAAAATGCAAAAAAAGAGCAAAGAATACAAAGAATTGGAAGATTAGTTTCTAACGAGTTCAGATTGTGTAAGGTTGGATTTAGAATTAGCATAGAATTTGCATATGAAACCATTTACTAAGATAGGGTGCTCAATTCTCTATGTCTGTCTAGACAAGCAGAAAATTAATGGTGATGAAGGCATCTGGTACAGTTTTTAATCAAGAGTGCATACTGTTTGCACAATGTGAACTGGATTAGAAAAATTTAATATACTGTATAAGAATAGCTTAAAATATTAATTAAAATCTTATATAAGGAGCACAAGGCTTTTCTTACAGACAAACAAATGTCTCTGTTATTATTTTATTACACATTAAATTCGGTTTAATTGCACAAATAATAAAAAAAAATCTGATGTGGGCAGCACATGACTTTCCTTATACAATGCAATGAATGCGCTATTTTACAGTAAAAAACATAGATTATTTTTTAATAGTAGATATTTTTATTCTTTCAAGATATTGAATTTTCGTCAATGAGTCGTCATTTTCATTGATTTCGCGTCATTTTTATCAATTTGGCGAGTTTTTCGCTTATTTAGCATCATTTAAAAAAGTTACATTCCAAACTAATTTGTTCGCATTTCTGAAAATGACCAAGGACACATACAGAAATGGGAGTAAATTTCTTGCTAGATTTCATACTGGCAGTCATTCTAACATGTTAAGTCCATATTTTGTTTTATTTCATGTTCATCTCGACAAGCCAAAAGTTGATTTTTTTTTTACTGACAGCTGTTAGTTAAGTCCTAAATAGATAACATTATTTTATTTACCAACATAGTATCAGATTAAGAAACATTTAATTTCAAATATTTCTGCATATCGTTTATATGTATCAGTAATAGTCTATAAGTGTACTTTACATAAAAATACTTTCGGCAATGAAGCGGTTGTAGGTCCGTTAATATTACCTTATTCAAGAAAGCTGCTGCAAATTAAAGCACAGTACTATAAGTAATCCTTTACGATCCCAACCCAGAATACGATGGATTGATATGGGGAAACGTGTGCTTCCGACAATACAATCAGCAGTGTAGGTTTCTTAAAAATTTCGTCAATGTTAAGTTCGAGCAATTGACAGCTTCCGTATATTTTATTAAGGCGTTTTAATATACATATAATGCATGTATTATATATATGTTCTTCTGCAGGGCTATCAAGCGACATCCTAACCTGAGGTCGTATCCGGAATGAGAATAACAATGCATTTCGCAAACCTAGCATTGTTTTAAATAAAATGTTTTAAAAAAATATTATTATTTAATGTAGTTTCATCATAAGTGTGCCATTAAGCAGCGTCGTCGTTTGATGTTTTAATTGCATTTCCCATTTCTAAAATATTCGTTAAATATTCGTGTATTAATCGGAGGTTATTGTGAAACTGTGAATTTTTAACGAGTATTCGACTAGCATATATATCTAATTTATATACTAATTAACAATGGTCCGTCTGTCTGTTCGTCTGTCACACGTTTTAAGTACTTTCGGAAAAGATCGTCTGTCCTACATTTTAAGTACTTTCGGAAAAGATCGTCTGTCCCACATTTTAAGTACTTTCGGAAACTTACAATCTTCTACACGAGTAGATTGTTCGATAAAACCGACTGGAAAAATCGAATTTTTTGAAAATGTTCTGTAGAGGGTGTGCTCCGCACCAAAACGTTTGAAAGATAAAATGATAGAAAAATATGAAATAGCGACTTCAAATTTGGTGTATGGGTAAATCATCCAATAGAAAAGAAGTGTGCAATTTTAGATTTCCATTATTTGCTACTTTAGGGGTGTCGCACACCAAAATTTTTGATTTACCGAATAAATAAGAAATGTCTCCTCTTAAATTTGAGAGAGGTATAACATTTGGTATGCGGGCTTGTCATTTGATAAAAGAAAAACCCAATATGCAAAAAGTTTTCTAAAATTTTTCATTTAAGGGAGTGAACCACAGAGAAACGTTCATAAGTAAAAATGATAGAAAAACATGCTTCTGAATGAGATAGAGACTTCAAATTTGGTGTACAAGTAGATAGTTTAAAAGGAAGAGAGTTGAAAATTCAGTTTTAAAATATTTTCTACTTTTTTTAGGGGGTGGGGTGCACACTATAATGTTCGTTTATCCGAACAAATGGCTTCCATTAAAATGTAATTGTTGTGGCCTTCACGCCAAAAGAACTTTTCCCGTCCATAGGTTTCCTGTCCATAGGTTTTGTCCATAGGTTCCTGTCCATAGGTTAAGCAGATTTGCTCTAATTTGCATACCGAGGCGTACGCATTTCTACGAATCTCGAAGTGCCCATGACAACGTAAGTATATTCGGAGGCTCGAGTATTACAGAAAAGGAAGGAAGCGATAAGCCATGAGAAGCGGCGGCGAATGACCAAACAACGGAGGAAGAGAGGACTGCCGGTCGCAATGAAGTATTTTGTAGTACGAACCGCAATTGGACACATGTATCATGCATCACTTGTAAGTTGGAAAGTCTTCAACAGACGTTTGTAATTAGTTTGGATGTCGAATAAATACAGTCCACATTTAGAATCATCATAGTTGTTTATTTCACGACAGTTATTGCAAAAAGTAATAGATGATCAAACACACATCCATAACAGAAGGTCTTTATTTCACTTCCTTAACACGTAAAAAAGTTTAAAACAGGCTATAGAGCTTTCGAGCATAAGTATGACTTCATCTGAAGAGCATACTTATGCTCGAAAGCGCTATGGCCTGCTTTAAACTTTTGTACGTCTTAGGAAGTGAAATAAAGACCTTCTGTTATGGATGTGTGTTTGATTTTGCTATTTTAACATCAGACGTGATGCCAAATTATTTATTAAGTAATAGAGGCTTAATATATGGCATATTGATTAATCATATTTAAAAGAACGAATAGAGGTTTTCAAAGGAAGTAAAGAGCGAACAAAGATAGAATAGAGGTTTTCAAAAGTGTTTTAGGCATATTGTTAAAGCATTTGCTGTTTGTCGAAAATCTCTCTGTTTTGCATTTTAACTTAAGTGGAATGTGACTCAACTTGGTTCTCTCATACCAGAATTATTTCTTAAGCAGCTTGTCATTTGTGTTTCAAATTCTATAACAGTACCATAAAATCTATAATTGTGATCATTGAGAACAACGACTTCTTTTGATATGGTTGGACTGACAAACAACAGCTACAGAAACATCATTACGGTATTATATCCTGACAAAACACAATTTATTTCATTGATTTAGCAGTATGTTTATCAATTTGACGTTATTTTTTTATCGATTTTCGCCAATCATTTTTGCCAATTTGAATACATTAAGAGAACTGGTTGGCGATATCTAGAGGAATCCATCGCCAAAATTTTCGCAAAGCGTTATGGACAGATGGTTGGAGAAATGAGTTAATAAGATATTAAATAATTAATTGCCATAAACAACAGGGATTTTCAAAGAAATTGCACTTAATTTGATAAAATAATGAACTTTCATCATTTGTAACAATTTAGTCATTTGTAACAATTTAGTGTCATTTTATTAATTTTAAGACATTTTCGTTTACTTGGCGATATTTTGATCCATTTGGTAGCATTTAAAAATGCCGTCAAATTTGTAGCCAAGTGGGACGGTTGGACTGACAGACAAAGGCTATCGAAATACAGTTACACAATTATCTCCTAACAAAACGCATTTAATTTAATTGATTTTGCTTCATTTTTATCAATCTGGTGATATTTTTTATCAATTTTGCGATATTTTCATCAGTTCTGCAACATTTAAAAAAGTCGTTAAGTTGGCAATATCTTGCTACGTTCGTCGCTAAGCGTTACGGAGATGGACGGACGGACAAACGGATTATTCTAATTGTGGATTTTAAGTAGCTTGTAATATCCCTTTTTTTTTTTGCAAATTTCGCAAGAAATTATTTGAAAAATCTGTATTGTAGTTTTAAATGATCTCAATTATAGCATGTTACCCTTCACATTAAAGGTTTTAAATCTTTCAATTGATACAATGTAACCCCCTCAGGGAAAACTTGCCCCTTCCGAGGAGAGGCCGTCTCCAAGAAAAAAATTGTGTCATGGCTATTTTTCACAACAATGATTGAAACTCTTAAATCTTATGTTCATTAAGCCATAAATTACCCCTTTTATGCATGATTTTATCGAATTTTGTCCAATACTGCCATATTAATAAATGTAAAATTTTGAATATACTTCGAAATTTTGACTCGAATTAAAATAAAGATTCTATCTAGTTCTAGATTTTTCAGTAATATAGCTGGATGCAATGTTTAGTGAAAATGCATTTGCTGCAGCCATCGCGAACGAAAAAAATCAACAACAGACATACACACAAACGGACATCACTCCACGTGTTCAGGAGGTCTGAAACATATATTGGAATTGAAATCTCGAATTTTAAAAATTTCGTGAAAACAATACTTTCTCTTAACTATTATATAATATTAAAGAGTAAATATGGGCAACTCCAAATATTCGTTCCAGTGATTTCATGTCATTTATTTAAGAACAGATATCAATTGTATCTTGCTTTTCAATTTTCTCCATATGAAAAAATGTAGGGTTATAAAAATATAAACATAATGTATTACACATAGTAAAAAATAGCAACGTTCAAATGGATAGCATCAGATGTATTTATCCTTTTCAGATAAACTCTAATCTTTTTGTCTCAGACACGTACTTTTATACTAAACTTACATCACACTTTCGTTAGTAGTAGTGTCGGTTTAACTATATAGATAAGGAGTAAAAATTTATAGAGATTTATATACCGGGATTCAATGGAAGAGATAAATCGAAGTACTTTTGTCGCCTATGAAACTGTTAATATTTTCATCTCCAGACAGATTTAATCTTTTTTTTTTTTTGCATCATGTAATTATTTGAAGGAAATATATTTCAAATAAAGCAGTCTGGGATAATTCTTACTTAACACATTACAAAATTTCTAACATGTTTTAAAAAGAGATAGTCAGTTTTATATAACTTTTGATATGATCCATCTTAATAATGATTGAAAAGCAAATAATTTCAAGATTTAGGCAAGCTCATACGAAAATTCTCCCACTTTTTTTTATCGAGCTTTTGCTTAAAAAAATCTGATGTGGGCAACACATGACTTTCCTTATATAATGTAATGAATTTATAACTTTTACAGTAAAAAAAAATAGGTTTTTCTTATAGTAGATGCTAATATTCCTTTCAAGATATTGAGTTTTCGACAATTAGTCGTCATTTTCATTGATTTAGCGTCATTTTTATCCATTTGGCGAGATTTTCATTAATTTGGCAACATTTCAAAAAGTCGACAAGTTGGCGACATTCCGCTAAATTCGTCGCCAAAATTTCGCCAAGCGATATGGGCGAAGAAATATGTTATTCTTACAGCAGATAAATGATTATTGGCGTTCAACTACAAACGTATTACTCAAAGCATCTTTTTTCATGAATGGAATGAGCTAGATCCACGAGAATAATGTCACTAAATTTATCGTATGGTATTACATTTGAAAAGTGAACATGTTTCCCAATAGGAAATATTTGTTTTTCATTTTATATGACTTTTTGATAATTTTTTTGAAAAATATGCAATATCTCGAGAACGGTTTATGTTAGCGTTCTAAAATTTATGCCAATCGTTTTCTAATGAAAAATTACATAAGAAATGTCTATTTGCGTAACTTTATTAGCGGTTTTGATTTTTTGACGATTTTTTCAAAATTTCATTCCAAAATTTAGGGGGGTTCTGAACATTCGATTGCGTATAAAAACAATAGGCCTTTAGTGTTTATGAATTGTGATTTCTGTACCAAATTTGGTTCGAATCGGTCCATTCGCTCGTAAGTTATCGTCTCCACAGGCTCACTGACACACACACACACACACACACACACATACTTTCACACACACACACACGCACACACACACACACACACATACTTTCACACACACACACACGCACACACACACACACACACACACACACAGAGAGAGACATCACTCCAAAAATGTTTGATACGTGATCAGGGAAGCATGAAACGTGCTCTCCCGTCGAAAACTCGAATTCGAATTTTCGACCCCGTCACAATACTTTCCTGATACATTATGTATATAAGGAAAGTAATATGAAGGGTGATATAAGTTTGTAAGGGGACATACAATTTGTGTGCGCGGCCCTGAAGATATCAATGTGAAGCCAGACACTCCAGATAATGTCCCTAATGCAATATTTATAAAACTCACCTTTTAGTTTCCAGTAGGAACTAATATGGTTAAAGTAAGTTGCATTAAAAAAGTTAAGTATCGCATTTTTCCACACCAAGTGTTTTATTATAATTAGTTATCGGTAATAGTTAATTTTGTAACCAAACGAAAATTTGACAAAAAATATTTCATTTCAACAGTTAGAGAATGTTTAGTATACTTTTACGAACCTAAACTCTTCGGTATCCGTGGTGTGTCATTTTGAATAGCTCTGATCTAATATAAAATCAGAAAAAAATGTTGGTTGTATGGATTCATAATCACCATTGATAGTCCCCTTTCTGGCGATCTATATAAAAAAATCTGATGTGGGCAACACATGACTTTTCTTATATAATGTAATGAATTTACTACTTTTCAGTAAAAAAAATAGGTTTTTTTCTTATAGTAGATACTAATATTTTTGCCAAGATATTGAGTTTTCGACAATTAGTCGTCATTTTCATTGATTTAGCGTCAATTTTATCCATTTGGCAAGATTTTCGTTAATTTGGCAACATTTAAAAAAGTCGCCAAGTTTGCGACATTCCGCCAAATTCGTCGCCAAACTTTCGCCAAGCGTTATGGACGAAGAAATAAGTTGTTCTTACAGCAGATAAATGACTATTGGCGTTCAAAGACAAAAGTATTACTCAAAGTATTTTTTTTCATGAATGGAACGAGCTAGATCCACGAGAGTGATGTCATCCAATTTATCGCATGGTATTACATATGAAAAGTGAACATGTTTCTCAATAGGAAATTTTTTTTTTCATTTTATATGACTTTTTAATAATTTTTTTTAAAAATGTACAATATCTCGAGAACGGTTCATGTTAGCGTTCTAAAATTTATGTCAATCGTTTTCTAATGAAAAATTACATGAGAAATGTCTATTTGCGTAACTTTATTGGTGGTTTCGATTTTTTGACGATTTTTTCAAAATTTTATTCAAAAATTTAGGGGGGTTCTGAACATTCGATTACATATAAAAACAATAGGCTTCCAGTGTTTACGGATTGTGATTTTTGTACCAAATTTGGTTCGAGTCAGTCCATTCGTTCGTCAGTTATCGTCTCCAAAGGCTCACTGACACACACACACACACACACACGCATACTTACACACACACACATACTTTCACACACACCCACACACACACACACACACACACACACACATACTTACACACACACATACTTTCACACACACACACACACACACATACACACACACAGACATCACTTCAAAAATGCTTGATTCGTGATCAGGGATGCTAGAAACGTGCTCTCCCGTCGAAAACTCGATTTCGAATTTTCGACCCCGTCACAATACTTTCTTTATACATTATGTATATAAGGAAAGTAATTAGTGTTTATCAAATGGTCACGCGCAATTCTTAGGGATTAGCAGCCTGATTGCTTCCTGTAAATTTTCTTAATAAATATATAAAACCGGAGTAAAATTTGAATGCATAATTTAGACGACATTGAATTTTTACTTCCTTATATACATAATGTATGAGGAAAGTATTGTGACGGGGTCGAAAATTCGAATTCGAGTTTTCGACGGGAGAGCACGTTTCTAGCATCCCTGATCACGAATCAAACATTTTTGAAGTGATGTCTGTGTGTGTGTGTGTGTGTGTGTGTGAAAGTATGTGTGTGTGTGTGTGTGTGAAAGTATGTGTGAGTAGTATCTATACACCCGTATGAGCACACATGTACTTTATACACTAAAAACTAGATTTTATAGCTTATTTTTTATTTTTTATATATAAAAAAAAGGTATCGGTCCATTTTAATATTAAAAACATGATTTTATAGCTAAATAAGGCCTTTTTTACATTTAGACCAAATTTTAATTTTTTTAGATAAAAAATGTGTGAAAAAAGAGGAAATGATCAAAGATAATATCTATAGATGGCAGCACTAGTAATTCTTTTAATATATATTAAACTATAGTACTTTGTGTATATATATTAAACTTTCTTTCTTTATTTATATTATTTATATTATTTATAAACTCTATTTTAGTCGAAAAGGTCTTAGATGTTGACTTTTTTCGACTAAAAATATTATGTCATGTTTATATTTTTAAAATATAGATGTGTTATTGCCCCGGGGTGGTCGAATGGATAAAGCCCTAGTCTACCATCTAAAAGATCCTGGTTCAAATCTCCATGTGCACTGTGAATATATGATCCGTACGTTATTTATTAGAATTAATTAGATTTAATTAGTATTAGTCTATATATATATATAGTATACTAGCAGCATACCCGTCCTTCGTACGGAGTATATAATATAAAAAAACTTATAATTCGCAATCATGTGCAAATTCTGATAAAATATTAAATTTATTGCTCATAAAGAGAAGTTTAAGAATATCTGTTCTCACTATGCAAAATTATCTTCACGGGCAAATCTCGAAGAATAAAATATCCTGGCCCCTTTGGTAAACAAATTCACACACAAAAAAAAGAATTGAATCAATATATGCAACCACGTACTACTTATATTGTCGCAAATTAGAAAATATGCCAGTGTGTTAGTAGAAGCTTAAACATATTGTAATATGAGTCTTAAAAATATTTACCTAAATAAAAAAGATGACGTAATAAATTGAAAGTATCAAAAATCCCCGTAATCTTAATACCAGAAGGTCGTAATTGATTCCAATATATGCCAATATATATAAAAATTTTGCCAATATACCTGTACTACTTATATTCTCGTAGATTAGAAGATATACCCGTACATTTGTAGAAGATTACTTGTACAACGTACTATATATGAGTTTCAACAATTTTCGTCATAATGAAACAATGGCATAATAATTTGGAAATATCAGTAATCCCTGAATCAACAGTCCCCGAAAATATCAATAATAATGATGTTTAAAACTGAAGACCGTAATTGATATTATCCAGTCAAAAATGCAATGTCAATGAAATTTATTTTATATACATATTTTTATTAGATTTAATAAAAATCGTATGATACATAACACATTGGATCCGTTGCTAAGCGACATGATATCATCTCCTTCAAATAAATTGATGGAAATCATGTCGCCTGAATAATGTAATCTTCATGGAAGGTTTGGCGACATTTTCGTCTCCATGATATTTTTATGGATTTACAAATATTTTTATCAATGTAGTGAAATTAAAAAAATTAGTTAAATGCGTTACTAAGTAGGATGGATGGACTGACCGACAAATGCTACAGAAACATCATTTCAGTACTCTATTCTAAAAAAACAAATTTAATTTCATTGATTTGGGTCATTTTTATCAATTTGGAGATATTTCCTCTAATTTGGTAAAGTTTAAGAAAAGTTGCCAAGTTATTTAGAGATATTCCGCTAAATTCGTAGCTCTAAATTTACAGATCTGAAGAATAAAATATCCATATCCCGTCTGTATATATACTAAATGAAAACACATAAATTGTATTAGAAGATACATACATCCGTTCTACTCTTTTTCTGCTTCAACAATCGGCTAAATGAATTTATTGGGTAAACACAATATATGAGTTTATTAGCTAAACACAATATATGAGCTTTGAAACCTCTTTGCTAAAATAAATAAAAGTGTGATGTACGCAGTTCGCAATATATATAATTAAAAGAACAATCAAACCGTTCATTTATTATGAGTTTATTAGCTAAACACAATATATGAGCTTGAAACCTCTTTGCTAAAATAAATAAAAGTAATGTACGCAGTCCGCAATATATATAATTAAAAGAACGATCAAACCGTTCATTTATAAAATATATTTTTACATCCATTTATTTATTATACAAATAGAAAAAATAATAATAATCATTAACAAACACATTTAATTCTATTCCTTTGCCGAGCAACATGATATAAGATAGAATCTTCCTCATAAAATGCGAAAATAAATAACCATTTTAATTTCTTTATACTTCTAATCGTTAAGTAAAAGCTTGTGAAATACATGGAGGTTAATACATGTAAAAACATGGAGGTAGATTTTTCCATTTAAGTTTATGTTTCAAACAATTCATGCTTTCAGATAGTGACTATTTAATCCAAAAATCCTGCATCAAACTCAAAAATAAAGTTTTAATTCCCTTTGACGCTTTAAACAAACGATTTTTATCCTTTCCGTTTGGATAAACCACGGAGTTGGAGAGTAAAACGCCTATAAAAAAAGTTCCGTTTTTCATTAATATCTCGACAACCCCTGGTCTTAGAAACTTGAAACTTGGGCAAAGTTTATGGGGGGATATTTCAAGGCCTCCCACAAAATTTCATTAAATTCGGTTCAGCCGTTCTCTCGTGATGATGAGACAAACGAAAGTTTCGTTTTTTACTAATATCTCGAGAACAACTGGTCGTAGAAATTCCAACTATAGACTAAATTTTAAGTGGGACTATTTCTAGGTTACCCACAAAATTTCATCAAATTCGGTTCAGCCGTTCTCCCGTGATGATGGGACAAACAGACAGACAGACAGACAGACAGATTTTCAATTTTATTTATATAGACTAGCAGCATACCCGTTCTTCGTACGGAGTATATAATATAAAGAAACTTGAAATTCATAATCATGCCCAAATTCTTATAGTATACTAAATGACATGTTTAATCAAAATATTCTGTTAAAATATTTAATATAATGCTCCTAAAAAGAAGTTTAAGAATCTCTGTTCTCGCTATATAAAATTATCTTCATGGACATATCTGAAGAATGAAACATCTTGGACCCCTTATGTAAGCAAATATAAAAAAAAAATATGGAATTGAATCAATATATGCAAAATAAAAGCGTTAAAATTGTATGGGATCCCTACTAATTATATACGCGAATATTAGAAAATATAACCTGTATTAGTAGATTACGTGTATAAATTGAAAATACCAATAAACCCGTAATCTTTAAATCTGAAGACAGTCATTTATTCCAATATATGTCAAAATTAAAGTGCTAAAATTATATGGGAAGATATACACGTACTACTTATAATGTCCGATTATTAGTAGAAGATTACCCGTTTTGCAATATGAGTCACAAATGTTTTTTGGTAAAATACAACAGACGACGTAATAAATTGAATATATAATTAATCCCCTTAATCTTCATACCAGAAGACTGTACTTGATTCCAATATATATGCCAATATATGTCAAAATATTTGCCAATATACCTGTACTACTTATATTCTCGTAGGTTAGAAGATATACCCGTGCATTCCTAGAAGATTACTCGTACAACGTACAATATGCGTGTGTCAGCAATTTTTGCCGCAATAAAACAATGGCGTAATAACTTAAAAATATCAATAATCCCTGAATCAATAATTCCGGAAAATATCAATAATAATAATGTTTAAACCTGAAGAGTATAATTGATATTATCCAGTCCAAAATGAAATGGCAATGAAATTTATTTTATATACATATCTTCATTATTCAAATCGGAAAGGATTTAATAAAAATCGCCTGCCGCATAAACACATTGGATTTAAATCCGTTGCTAAGCGACATGATATCATTTGCTTCAAATAAATTGGTAGAAAAAATATCGTCTAAATAGTTATATTTCTATGGAACATTTGGCGACAGTTTCGTCAAATTAGCGACATTTTAAAAAATCGCCAAATTTATCGCCAAGTGGGACTGTAGAACTGACAGTTCCACTTTGCGACAAATTGACGAAATATCATCACAATACTATCCCCTAACAAAAAACAATTAATATCATTTATGTAGCGCAATTTTATCAATTTCAAGATATTTTTATAGATTTGAAAACATTTTTATCAATTTGGTGACATTTTAAAAATTCGCTAAATGTATTACTAAGTAGGATGGATTACTAAGTAGTGATGTATTACTAAGTTGGTCTGACAGATAAATGCTAACCAAACATCATTTCAGTACTCTCTTCTAACAAAACAAAAAAAATTTCATTGATATGTAGAAGACCCAAGCCACACGACCAACCCGAAGGTTTATGGCAGCTGTTTGTGTGTCGTTTATATCAATTTGGCGACATTTCCGTCAATTTGGCAAAGTTTAAGAAAAGTTGTCAAATTAGCGATATCCCTCCAAATTCGTAGCTTTGAATTTGCAGATCTGAATGAAACATTCTTATCCCGTTTCAATATACTAAATGAAAACACTACAATTGTATTAGAAGATATACCCGCTCTACTCTTTTTCTGTTTCAACAATCGGCTATATGAATTTATTGGCTAAACACAATATATGAGTTTAGTAGCTAAATACGATATAAGCTTGAAAACTCTTTGCCAAAATAAATGAAATTGATGTACTCAGTCAGCAATTAATATAATTAAAAGAAAAATCAAACCGTCCATTCATAAGATATACTTTTATATCCATTTATCCATTTATTTATTATTTAAATCGAAAAAAAATAATAGAAACATTAACAAACACATTTAATTTAATTGCGATGCCGAGCAACATGATATATCCTCCTAAAATGTTAAAATTTATTAACCACTAACAGCACACCCGTTATTCGTACGGAGTGTATAATTTAAAGAAACTTAAAGTTCGCAATCACGTGCAAATTCTGTTAAAATATTAAATTTATTGCTCCTAAAGAGAAGTTTAAGAATATATGTTCTCACTATGCAAAATTATCTTCACGATCAGATCTGAAGAATAAAACATCCTGCCCCCTTTTGTAAGCAAATTTACAGAAGAAAAAATAGGAATTGAATGAATATATGCAACCCCGTACTAATTATATTGTCGCAGATCAGAAAATATGCCAATGTGTTAGTAGAAGATTACCCGTATTACAATATGCGTCTCAAAAATATTTGCCAAAATAAAAGAGATGACGTAATAAATTGAAAACATCAATAATATCCGTACTCTTTATACCAGAAGGTCGTAATTGATTCCAATATATGCCAATATATATCAAAACATATGTCAATATACCTGTACTACTTATATTCTCGTAGATTAAAAGATATACACGTGTATTTGTAGAAGATTCGTACAACATACAATATAGGAGGTTAAACAATTTTTGTCATAATAAAATAATTGCATAATAACTTGAAAATATCAATAATCCTTGAATCAATAATCCCCGAAAATATAAATAAATTTTAAACCTGAAGACCGTAATTGATATTATCCAGTCAAAAATGCTATAAGAAAAATCAAATCGTTCTTTTCTAAAATATATTTTTATATCCATTTATTTATTATTCAAATCGAAAAAATAATTATTAAAATTAACAGACAGATTTAATTTAATTGCGTTTCTGAGTAACATGATATAAGATAGAATCTTATAACATGTTAAATATGTCATGTCTTATAACATAAACTGCGAAATTAAATAACGATTTTGATTTCTCTATACTTCTCATTGTTCCGTAAAAGCTTGTTTTAAATAAACCATGAACCATGGAGATAGATTTCCCCTTTAAATCATGTTTCAAACAATTCATGTTTTCAGAAAGTGACTAATTAACGCAAAAAATCTCCCATCAAACTCAGAGATTAAATTTTAATTCACTTTCAAACGATTTTCAAGCTTTTCGTTTGGATAAACCACGGAGTTAGGGAGTAGAACTCCTAGGAAAAAGTTCCGTTTTTCATTAATATCTCGGCAACCCCAGGTCTTAGAAACTCGAAACTTGGACAAAATTTATGGGGGGATATTTTAAGGCTATTCACCAAATTTCATTAAATTCGGTTCAGTCGTTTTTCCGTGATGATGAGACAAACGAAAATTTCGTTTTTTACTAATATCTTGAGAACCACTGGTCGTAGAAACTCAAAACACGGATATAATTTTAAGTGGGGCTATTTCTGGGCTACCCACAAAATTTCATCAAATTCGGTTCAGCCGTTCTCCCGTGATGGTGTGACAAACAGACAGACAGACAGACAGACAGACAGACAGACAGACAGACAGACAGACAGACAGACAGATTTTCATTTTTATTTATATAGATTAATAATTGTATATTCCTTGTCTATTTCAGTCATAGAAATTCTGGAGATAGAAAACTGGAGTTCCTGGCTGTGTTGAAAAAGGAGCCTGGCTGATAGAAAAAGGAGTCCATAAGAAAAAAAAAAAGGATTCCCCCCCGTAGACCCCCCGTATATATAAAAAATAAAAAATAAGCTATAAAATCTAGTTTTTAGTGTATAAAGTACATGTGTGCTCATACGGGTGTATAGATACTACTTGTGTGTGTGTGTGTGTGTGTGTGTCAGTGAGTCTGTGGAGACGATAACTGACGAACGAATGGACCGATTCGAACCAAATTTGGTACAAAAATCACAATCCGTAAACACTGGAAGCCTATTGTTTTTATACGTAATCGAATGCTCAGAATCCCCCTAAATTTTCGAATGAAATTTTGAAAAAATTGTCAAAAAATCAAAACCGCTAATAAAGTTACGCAAATAGACATTTCTTATGTAATTTTTTATTAGAAAGCGATTGGCATAAATTTTAGAACGCTAACATGAACCGTTCTCGAGATATTGTACATTTTTCAAAAAAATTATGAAAATGTCACATAAAAGAAATTCCTATTGAGAAACATGTTCACTTTTCATATGTAATACCATGCGATAAATTGAGTGACATCATTCTCGTGGATCTAGCTCGTTCCATTCATGAAAAAATATACTTTGAATAATACTTTTGTATTTGAACGCCAATAGTCATTTATCTGCTGTAAGAATAACTTTTTGCTTAGTGCATAACGCTTGGCGAGATTTTGACGACGAATTTGGCGGAATGTCGCCAACTTGGCGACTTTTTTTTAAAGTTGCCAAAATAATGAAAATCTCGCCAAATGGATAAAAATGATGCTAAACCGATGAAAATGACGACTAATTGTCGAAAATTCAATATCTTGGAAAGAATATTAGTATCTACTATAAGAAAAACCTATTTTTTACTGTAAAAGTTGTAAATTCATTACATTATATAAGGAAAGTCATGTGTTGCCCACATCAGATTTTTCCATTTGGAGTAACGTAATGAAATTAAGTTTCAAAAGTGTTTCGAGGTTAAAAACTTTGAAAAACATTTCGTTAAACTATTTGACTTGGGTGCTAGGTGCGTTATGTCTTCCTCGTTATTTTTTTTTAAACCTAAGAACATTCTTTTGGGATTAAACCTATTCGATTTATTTTTGAATTCTTTGTATCTTTAAATGCAACTTTTATAATACTAAAAGAAAATGTATGTTTTTTTATATGTCTGTTGGTTGCTTTGCAAAAAATCAACTCTCAGATAAGTAATTTGGTAATCACTATTTAAAAAGGAAATTTTGGCGTTACTGGTCTCTTTCAAAACTGCCTGTATACTTCCAGTAAAAATGTTTTAAATATGGTAACACATTTTCTTATAACGGTTTTAAACTTAGATACGTATTCGCCCAAGTTAATACGAAATCTGAAAATTTATACAGTCCCTCAATTCAAAATTTCCAAATTACTATATTATTCATAAAATAACGTGTAAAACTAAGAAATGTTAGATTCCTTTACGAATAAAATTTATCTAGATATTTAAGAGTAGAAGGTATATCCGTCATATGACGGAATAACAAATTTGCAAAGCATTGCCTTCCATTTAGAGTTATTTTGATCAATTTGGTGGCATTTTATCAATATATTTAACGTTTTTAGTAGTAAATCGAATATTTTGTTTAATTTATTTTGTGCGCCATATCGAATGAGAGAAGAAGCATTTCTGATTCTTCTAATCGTGCCAACATCAAATCAAACAGAAGTAACTCAGAAATGTATTAAGTGTAAAGCAAAAGTATTTTAAGGAAATGCAGAAGTATTCTAAGTACAAAATTGCATAAAATGTAGTCGAATAGATTTTGAGCTGTATTAGATACATACATTGCCCAGTCACACAATCTTATATACCATCAAATACACCGACAGACACACTTATATACAGTTAAAAAAGAGCCAGATACACTTATATACAGTCAAAAAACAGCCAGACACACGTATACAATCCCACAGCTAGAGTAATTCATACGTATAACTTACAAAATTTCTTCGAAGAAAGCGGTATATATCAGTTAGGTGACGAAAACTATTTCGACGATTTTGTAAGTCTCTTCTTCGGATCAAAAGAACAGTTTACGGAAGTTTTTTAAGTCATTTTTTTGAAAACAGCAATTTTATTTATAGTTTTTTATACATATGTTTCTCTAAATATAAACGTTTTGCGCTCAGGAGTACCCAAAATGTGTAGATCTATCGAAAAAAACATACCCTGATGTTGATTCGATTTTGTTAAGATAATAAAGAAAGCAGGACCTGCCTTTTTTGCATAACGTCCCGTAAATATAGCAAAAATCTTAAATAATGTGCTTACATGGAATACTTGAATCCATGTTTTAGACGTAATTGTTAATGCCGAAATAAATAAGACCATTCCCATTACTCCCCGTTCTCGAGATATATTATTTGGCATTTTTCAATTCCGCATTTTAAAATGATTCCAGTTGCCAAACGAAAGCGATATCATGTCAAAATTTTATACGTGTTTTTTGTGCAATTTATCTGAATTTAGTGAATTATGAAAGAAATATAAAGAAAATAAATTTGAGTCTGTCGGGTAAGTCATGTACTGCACACATCAGATTTTCTCCCCCGTTAAAGTCGTATTTTTCCTATTCAGCAAAATATCACTATCGAAGTCAACCAATTCTTATCATAATCGACTTATGCTTTTATATGGCTATAAACCGTAAGAATATATTTAAGTAACTATTAAATACACCCCACATACATCTTTAATAGCATCCCACAAGACAAGATTTAGAATCTGATTAGAGAAAATCCATTTCTAACTTTTATAATTCATGTCTCAACTAGGTAGTTCCATTTATCAACGACTGCTCAGAATGATAATTTTATGCATTTGTCGGGTTAGATGCATTTTTAATTGGGGAAATGTATTTTAAAATGCAAAAAAAGGGCAAAGAATACAAAGAATTGGAAGATTAGTTTCCAACGAGTTCAGATTGTGTAAGGTTGGATTTAGAATTAGCATAGAATTTGCATATGAAACCATTTACTAAGATAGGGTGCTCAATTCTCTATGTCTGTCTAGACAAGCAGAAAATTAATGGTGATGAAGGCATCTGGTACAGTTTTTAATCAAGAGTGCATATTGTCTGCACAATGTGAACTAGATTAGAAATATTTAATATACTGTATAAGAATAGCTTAAAATATAATTAAAAATCTTATATAAGCAGCACAAGGCTTTTCTTACAGCCAAACAAATGTCTCTGTATTTATTTTATTACACATTAAATTCGGTTTAATTGCACAAATAATAACAAAAAATCTGATGTGGGCAGCACATGACTTTCCTTATACAATGCAATGAATGCGCTACTTTTACAGTAAAAAACATAGATTATTTTTTTATAATAGATATTTTTATTCTTTTCAAGATATTGAATTTTCGTCAATGGGTCGTCATTTTCATTGATTTCGCGTCGTTTTTTATCAATTTGGCGATTTTTTCGCTAATTTAGCAACATTTAAAAAAGTCGCCAAGTTGCCGACATTGAACCAAATTCGCCGCCAAAAACTCGCCAAGCGTTATGGAAGGAGAAATAAATTATTCTGAAAGCACATAAATGAATATTGACGTGCAAATACAAAAGTATTACTCAAAGTATCTTTTTCCATGAATGGAGCGAGCTAGATCCACGAGAATGATGTCACCAAATTTATCGCATGGTATTACATATGAAAAGTGAACATGTTTCTCAATAAGAAATATTTTTTTAAGGATTGTAATTATTGTACCAAATTTCGGTCGAATCGGTACATTCGTTCGTCAGTTATCGTCTCCAACACGCACACACATACATACACACACAGACACCACGTCAAAAATGTCCGATTCGTGATCAGGGATGTTTGAAACGTGCTCTTTCGTCGAAAACTCGAATTCGAATTTTCGACCCCGTCACAATATTTTCCTTATACATCACGTATATGAGAAAAGTAATAACGGATATTTATCTAAATTATTTAATTTACAAAATTTTAATTCAATTAATTATAGAATTTAATTACATTTTTATTTTTATTTGACAATATTGTGCCATTTAATATGACGTCGTGTCAAAAATTATAAAATATCTCAAAATCGGTAGAACCATTTATTCTAAAGTACTCGAGTTTTCTTATTCGTTATATCATGATGTATTACGTATTTTTGAAATTTATTCTTGTCACTTTTCGCAATAAAACTGCGTAATTTATAAACTATTTTTAATACCCCTTCGAATAATTGCAAAGGAGGCCTTTGAGGCCTCACCTCTTATAGGAAATGAAACAAATTGAAAATTCTGATAATTATATTCAATATAAAAAATTAGCAGTGTTTCGAAAATATCTTAAAAGATTCAATTCTGAATAACAGGAAAGTGTATTAATTGCGTATATGGCCATGTCCATATTTGTACACTAGCCTTTTAAGACTTTGTGGATCAAAGGTAGACATTGAAATAAACATTGGAATAGCGTTTATTTTCCAATAAATATGAAAGATGGGCCACAACTTTAATAATATTTATTAATAATATTTATTAAATATATATTTATATATATATATATATATATATATATATATATATATATATATATAAATATATATATATATATATATATATATATATATATATAATATATATATATATATATATATATATATATATATATATATATATATATATATATATATCAAATTTGTTATATTTCGTATTTATGTCAAATATGGATGAAATCTTAAAATCGAAACAACTCTGATAATTAAGTCATTATTTCAAAACTTTAAACATATGTTATACAAGAATTATTTTCAGTTCTCCTTTCAGAAAATATCTTAAACAGTTTTTTAATTATATTCTGGAGTTTTTCATTGTCTGGTCTGGCTAGTGTCAGTTTAGAGCTTAAGAGCCATGTTCCATAGTCATTTTTTAAAACATTCAATTCTACTTACAAACGATTCATGTTCAACTCGCCTAAGTTGATGATCTCCCATTAATGTCCTCATGGCTTTAATGGAGGGGGTTTCTTTGTATCGTAAAACCTCTAAATTGATTAAAATTTAATATTGCTTTATACAATTTTGATCGGACCGCTCGTTGGTACGATTTATTCAAAAGCTTTGCTCCCTCTCAGACGAAAAATAGCGTCCCCACGTCAAACACAACTACCGCGAAGTCAGCAAAACATCACGTTTTCTAAATTACCCAATCAGACAATGCCGACAATATGTACCATTTTTTAACAGCCATTGACAGTTCACATCAAGAGCCTCAAAACTCAAATTTTCGCTTCCCACAGCTGGCAGTAAACAAAATAAAAACTGATACATCTACTCTGAATTAACGGTCGCGTTTAAAAGCGAAAGTAAAGCCGAGACATGAAATATTAAGAATCGTGCGGTTTCTCCCACACAGAAAAACGCTTAAATCAGAATATAGCTGTACAAGTACATATAATATAAAAATACATTTAAATTCAGTTTAAAATTCAGTAGAGTCGAGAATTTATAAAATTCCGACACGACAAGAGAGAGAGATAGAGAGAGAAAGAGAGAGAGGAGATAAGAGATTGTGGAAAATAAACCATGGAATTTTCATTTACCTTCAAGTTTTAAAACAGTAATTTCCTATATATTTGGTCTTTAGAAAATCTGGAGTTCGAGAGGAGATAAAACTCCTACGTAAAGTTCGGTTTTCATTATCTAGCTGACCCCTGATCCCAAACAATCGATACATTGGATAAATTTTAAGTGGAGCTATTTCACGGCTTCCCGTAAAATTCGGCAATTCATAAAATTTCATAGAATTCAGCAATTCATAAAATTTCATAAAATTCAGCACATCTTTTTGTCCGTGATGATGAGACGAACACATAAACACACAAATAAACGCACATGCATACAGTCATATTTCAAATTTTATATAGAGAGAAATTTAGAAAAATTGTTTTGCACAATTAAAAAAAATATTTTGATGAATTTTCAATATGACTTCGAGTAATGTTTACTCATAATAATGGCTAGAAGGCGATGACTTTTGAAATTTTCATATAAGAGTCAATACACTAATGGATATAACATGCTGGTGTATTACGCTATATTAAAAATATATGTTGAAAATACTGAATATTTCGGGTGATGAAATGTTTTGAGCACCACTGTAGATGTTATGCCGCAACATATCCAAGAAGCTATTGCAGAAATGGACACCTGACGTCTTATTAAGTTGTAATGTTTCATATATATATTAGCGATTATAATAAGTTGTATCAAATTAAATAGCATTGAAATTCTACGTATATTAGTAGTTTTTTTAAGTTTTGCCTTTTAGTTACTATGTTAAAACAAATTGTGCCATAAACAAAAAAGACAGAAATATGCATTTATCTCGTTTAATGTGATACGCGCTTATGAGCTACAATTCTTATTAATTATATCAGTTTAAGTAGCAATTGAAAATAAATTTTAAGAGTATTCGAAAGAAAATGCCAATTATTTTTACCCAACTTCGAAATGGATATTTATTTGCAGTCCTAAAGGGACTAAATTTGTTGACTTTTAAAAAACTGATTTAACATAAGCACATTGGTGGTTAAAAATATCGTTCATACTGACTCTAAAATTGATCATTTGGGGACCCCACAAGTATATTATGTATAAGATGTTTTTGTAAAGAATGTGCCATGTCGATGAAATAGAAAATGTATAACTGCATAGTATGCATGAAATTCATTTTACTGCCTTAAATATGGAGACGGTCCCGAATGGATTTTCATTGTATCGTCCTTATTTATGGTCGAAATATCGCACAAAATAATACTTAGTAAATTGCTGACATAAGAAATCTTTTGATTTCAAAAATTTCGTGTTGCCATTTGAATATTCGGAAGTAAAGAGCAATTATAGATGGAGGCGACCATTTATGCAAAAGTTAGATGCCCGTTTATTTATGGTAGACATTATTACGAATCTAATGACACTTTTAGTTTGATTGTACGACCATGATTTTAAAAACTGTGTTCGGATGTTTTGACAGGCTGTAACTATGTCTTTCTTTGTAATATAAACCGAAACAAGGCACAGATAAATTCAAACTTTGACTATTTACAGTTTAAGATGAGTTAATGTTTAAATTGTGAACTCATCTATCAAATACTACTCAAAATGGTAATATTATTCCGACCTGGAAAATGTGTATTTATAATTGAGTAAATACATTTAAAAATGCATAAGTTGGAAAAGAATATATATAATTGCAAAGAGTACTTTCTAAAGAAATTACTCTGTCTGAGGATGGTCTTCAGATTAGCATAGAATTTACATATGAAACATTTCATACGAGACAATGAACATTTCCTCAAACTTTTCTCAGAAACTTATTAAAGCGAACACACTATTTTGTGGTATTCTTACTAACTGGTGTATCTCCCATTCAAGAAAGGACCTTAAATAATGAGATGTGCAATAAGACGTTGGTGTTACATTTTAAAAATGTTTTAACATGCGAAATAATGAAAAATGTAAAACAATCTTTAGAGAATCAGTGGGTGAATCCACAAAAATGTAATTACATATTTTGTCATGGTGAACAATCAAATTTTAGAATGAGTAAGGAGAAGAAATTGGAAGCAAAAATTTGGAAGAAAGTACCGTGACTAATAAATCTAAGGAAAAAGGGATCATAACGGGAAATTTCTGAAAAACAAAAAACTGAAATTACATAAAGGAGAGAAAAGCTATAAGTTAAATGGAGACAAAAGTTTAAAAAAGTAAAAAAACCGAAGTAAAGCATTCAGAAAAATTTAGTATGTTTATAAAAAACATTTGGAGGAAAAGACACGCGGAAATTCCAAAAGAGGGGAAACTAAAAATTTACAAAATTTAAAAAATGTATACATTTAATTAAGAAAAAGTATTAGGAAAAGCGAAATAACTGGACGTAAACAATGCAGAAACGGAAGTGAAAAATGGGAAGCAAAAGTGAAGCAAAATCTTAAAAGCAGAACAAAGTAAAAAAGGAAGGGATTTGAAAAAGTCAGTAACATGATTTATTTTCCGCTAGAGTTTAAAATTAAGAAATGGAGTAAAATAAAATAAAAGTCAAACAAATGTTTGAATTCAGGTAATAGAATTACATTTTTTAGAAAATGATAATATTTATTACTTTGATCTCCTGCCTTTGATCGTCAGATCATATTATAAAACATTACGTACTTTTTCAAAATAAATATAATTTTCTGTATTGTGCTATTGCTGTCGATGCGCTTTAAGAAAATTAAAATAGATTATTTTTATAGTTGCTATTTATAGCGTGTGTAATGCTTGGCATTTTTACTGAACTACTATGTTGCTTATTTAATATTTTGTACGAAAATGACAAAATGTTTAATTATTAGAAAATTCTGTGTTTGTTTTCTACTAATTTTCAAATGTTCTTGGATCTGCAAAATAATAAACTATCTTTTATCGTCAGAAAGGAGAAAGTGAACAAACATAAACATAATTCTAGCCATACAATGAAATAGCGGGAAATTGCGACATTTTGAGGACTGTGCGGTTTATAAACGGGACCAGGAAGATGTTTTCTTCAGATTTGCCTCTTATACTTTTTTATTCATAAGGGAATTAAATTTGATATTTTAATGGAATTTTTTTAAAAGTAATGTGAAAATGTTGAGACCTTTCACATATTTTGAAATATATGCTGCAACGAGGTAAAAATGATTTGGGAATAACTTTTGTTACTTTTTTAAAGCATTCATTTTTTCACATCTTTACCAAACTTCACATATTTGTACATTGGTTTACAAACAGAACCAGGAAGTTTTATTCTTTAGATTTGCCCTCCGTTTATACATTCTACTTCTTATAGCGGAGTTAAATTTGATGTTTTAAAGGATTATTTTAATTATTTATTTATTTTTTGTGCTTTTAAAAGCAATATGAATGTTTATAGTTTTTATGTCTTTTAAATTGATTGTTGCAACGGTGTTAACAAACGTTAGCGAATGATTTTTGTTACCATTTCAGAGTCGTCATATTGCAGTATATTTACAACACTTCATAAATTTGTACATTGGTTTACAAACGGGACCAGGATGTTATATTCTTCAGCTTTGCCTCCTCTTGCACATTTCATTTTTATACGGGGGCAAAGTTTCGTTTTTAATGGGTTATTTTAAAGGCATATGAATGCGATAATAAGTTTCACATATTTTAAATCACGAACATCCACTAGAGTAGAATATATTCTAGAATTTTTGTAAAATGTGTCTAAAACCTTCAGAGCCTCATTAGTTAAATACCACTCTACTAAATATCTGCATGTCTTAGAAAATAATTGGAAGAAATGTATTTAAAAATATAGAAACTGGGATAAAATTACGGATAATTGAGTAAAGAATACGAATAATCCAGAAAATAGTAATTCTAAATGAGTTTGACGAGAGTAAAGCTGAATTAACATAAAATTTACATATGAAAACATTTTCGGACTGGATATCCGTTTCCTACGTCTGAGAAAATAAACATGAGAGATTGTGGATGTTCGTGTTATCTTTGAAGGAATGTACATTATATTCACAGAGAAAATAACTTAAAAATGGAACAAAGTTAAATATATTGTGTATTTTTTTTGCGGTTTGTATAAAACAATAATAATTAAATTAAAATATGTATAACTTGAAAAACGACCTGCATCAAATTATAATTTATAAAAATATTTTTAAATGTATTAATTAAATAATATATTTATAAGCTTCTATGGCTATACTTACTTCATCAAGTCTATTATCAATTTGAACAAATAAAATGGTAAAAGTATATAAAAATGTATTGACCATTTTGTTTTCGTTACAATGCATTATAAATAGTATATGCAAATAGAACGTATTTTTAGTGGTCAAAATTCAACTCTGATATTGTGAGGAATCGTTCCTTTCTTTAGTATTCTTTAATATGTACCAACCATTTTTCAAACAATGTCTGTGTGCGCATGTGTCATTCGGAAATCGCTTATTTAGGACTAATTAAAGGCGAAGGACAATTTATATGCTTATTTAGGGTTATTAAATTTCAGATACCTATTGATTTTGGGGTAATTAGCTCTACAGAAAGAATTTAAAGAATTGAAATTGTTTTTTTTTTTAATTCAAACCCCTAATTTTACTACTTCAATGATTCACTATATCTTATCTGATTATAAAAACACGGGTCCCACTGGGATACAAACCATGGATCTATGACTGGAATTTCGACGCCGAATTCATTAAGCTACTAAGATACTTGCTATTTTTTCTACAGACCTGCATGTATTATCCTTAAATCATTTAGCAAAATTAAATATTAGAAGATATTAAAGTTTATATAATTAATAATGTTAATCATACTTATTATAATTTAGATAATTAAAATATCGATAATAGAAAAGATAACAATACCAGTTATTTTTCATAATTACATCAATATCAATAATTCACATAATATTACCACTGTAATGGCAAAAAATTAAGGTAGTCAGTACCCTGCGAATTTCCAATAAATCTTTTTTACTTACATTATTTATAATAATAAAATACGATGTTTTTGTGCGTAAGTAATGCGCAGAGTAATTAGACATTGTCTTTTAAAAATGTAAACGGGCCTACCAAAATTTCAGTCTTTAGCCCCAAAATAAAAGCATGTAAAGAAGATCTTTTATTTTGAAAGCTTAAATTTTAGGGCTCCCCAAAAATAATTTCAGTTTAGGATAGACTAAACTTTTGAATTACAAAATGTAAATCCCCTTTAAAAATGCATTTAAGAAAATTATTTTTGTTTAAGGGGCCATTTCCATAAGTAAAATAACATTTTTGCTCTTCTTCATTTTCAAGCTATATTAGTTTACTAATATTTTTTTCTGTCAAAGGTAATTTAATGAAATTTATTTTCAAATGTGTTAAAATTGTTTGAGAAATTATTCACAGCTTCAACTTGTATTGAACAACGATTACAATCTTGATCATTTAGACTTCACATGCTCACCCCAGTGTGAAGCGCAGACTATCGTGAATGGAAGTCATCATTAAATGTACCCGTAATTATTTCATAGCTGCGGTAGACTATGATATATTTAGGAGAAGCTGTGAAATTATAAACGCTCATGTCTGGGGTAGTCTATGATATATTTAGGAGACGCTGTTAAATTATTAACATTTATGTATAGAGCAGTATATGATATATTTAGGAGATGCTGTTAAATTATATAGGTTCATGTATGGGGTAGTCTATGATATATTTAGGAGATGCTGTTAAATTTGAGGTAGTCTAAGATATATTTAGGGGATGCTGACAAATTATAAATGTTCATTTCTGGGGTAGTATATGATATATTTAGGAGATTCTGTTAAATTACAAACGTTCATTTATGGGGTAGTCTATGATATATTTAAAATACGCCGTTAAATTATAAACGTTGGATGGCATGTTATTTATAGATGTCATTACAGAAAAATGAAAGAGGAGTTTAAAACTTACGGAAAATATAAGTTATTTAAAAATTCACGAAAATTCGACTGTTAAACATGTGATTCAACTCAGTTTGTTTGAAAGAAAATTTTTCAATCTTCCAAAAGCGATTAGCGATCTTGATCTTTAATCGTTAGCAAATTTAAGTCACTAACGATACGATTTGTGTGAATAACGAACAAAATCGTTATAAATCAGGGTAAAACATTAAATTACTAAAACTATCGGCGGTGGCTCCAGACCGATGCAGCCGAAATAGTTTTAAAAACTCATCTTTTGTGATATCGAAAAAAGCTGAATTCAAAATCTGATTCAATACACTTATAGGGTTTTCAAAGAAATACACATTAGTGCTTATTGTTTATAGCTATCAATTTCCGTTCTTAAGATATAAGCATTATAAACTTGAAAAACGCGAAATTTTCATACTTTTTTGACTTGACAAGACGATTATTCAAAAACTGTAATAGCTTTTATGAAAATAAATATAGATTTAGAAATTAAATTTACTCATACATACTTTTGTTGTCTATTTTTGTATCTTTATTTTATATTTTCAAAGATACATATTTCGAATGAAATTATGAAAAATGAAACTAAAAACTCGCTCGGAGATATATATTCTTTTTCGCATAAAAAGAACCTGGATCTAAAACTAAATTATATTCGCTCATAGACCTTGAAAAGAGTTGTAAATATTGTGCTTATTGTTTAAAGCTAGCTCTTTTAGTTTTGAGATATAAGCAGTGCAAAACGGGAAATATTCCAACTTCTTCAAAATGGCAAGCCGCTTACTCGAAATCTATAAGAGCTTTTTCCAATAATACATACAGATTTCAGTAACGAATTTTCTAGTACACATTTTTGTTGCATATTATTTATATCTATATTATATAGTTAACTCTATATTTTGATAAATGAAACAAAAAATTAAAAAAATAAATATTCCCTCGGAGCTACTTATTTTTCGAAAAAAAAATATTCAAAGTATTAAAAAGACTAAATATATTTCCGACAGAACAAGATAATTTTTTACATTTTGATCTCTTAGGTTCGGGGGTTTATGCGTACAAAATTGTTTACATTTTTCGCGATGCTTCGTTATTGGCCAGAGATATCCCATCCACACATATTATTCACATCAAATCTGGTTATGGTTCGCCAACGGCCGTACCGTGCTGAAAACACCGGTTCTCCTTAGATCACCGAAGTCAGGCAGCATCGGACGCGGATAGTACTTGGGTGGGTGACCATCTGGGAACACCGCGTGCTGTCGGCATATTTCGGGCGCGGTAGCCCGGTGGTTTGCGCGTTGGATTTGCACGCTGCCACAACTGCCGCCGTTTTCATGCGGAGTACGATCACGTTAAACATGTGGATCCGGAAGTCCTTCCGAGAGGTTGGTGGTAGGGAAAGGACGGTACGGTCCCTGTGGATGCCTCCCCCACTGGGCACCGGTCTAAATTGGGTGGCACTTCCCGGACGTCCAAACAGTTACCTTACGCCTTTCTTGTAGGTCGGACGGTCTGGGTTTCAACAACATCAAATCTGGTTCGAAAAAAATTATAACGTCGTGGTGCACCTATTTGCCTTAGAGTAATGGGCTGGCTTGGTTTAACTCGTTTTGCTAAAGACATTAATTTATCAATATATTTAATCATGTTTAGTCGTAAATCGAATATTTTGTTTAATTTATTTTGTGAGCCATATCGAATGAGAGAAGAAGCATTTCTGATTCTCCTAATTGTGCCAACATCAAATCAAGCAGAAGCAACTCAGAAGTGTATTAAGTGTAAGGCAAAAGTATTTTAAGGAAATGCAGAAGTATTTTAAGGTAATGCAGAAGTATTCTAAGTACAAAATTGCATAAAATGTAGTCGAATAGATTTTGAGCTGTATTGTACATTGCCCAGTCACACAATCTTATATACAATAAAATACACAGACAGACACACTTATATTCAGTTAAAAAAACAGCCAGACACACTTATATACAGTAAAAAAAACAGCCAGACATACTTATATTCAGTCAGAAAAACAGCCAGACACACTAATACAATCACACAGCTAGAGGAATTCATACGTATAACTTACAAAGTTTCTTCGAAGAAAGCAGGCATATATCAGTTAGGTGAAGAAAACTATATCGACGATTTTATAAGCCTTCGGATCAAAAAAACAACAGTTTACAGAAGTTTTTAAAGTTATTTTCTTGAAAACAGCTATTTTATTTATTGTTTTTTATACATATGTTTCCCTAAATAAAAACTTTTTGCGCTCTAAAGTACCCAAAATATATAGATCTGTCGAAAAAAATATAAAATTTGGTATATAAGACATTTGCGTTTTACCCTGATGCTGATTCGATTTTGTTAAGATAATAAAGAAAGCAGGACCTGCCTTTTTTGCCCAACGGTCCGTAAATATAGCAAAAATCTTAAATAATGTGCTTACACGGAATACTTGAATCCATGTTTTAGACGTAATTGTCAATGCCGAAATAAATAAGATCATTCCCATTAGTCTAGGATAAACCGTTCTCGAGATATTTTATTTGGCATTTTTCAATGCCACCATTTATAATGATTACAGTTGCTAAACAGAAGCGATATCATGTCAAATAATTATACGTGTTTTTTGTGCAATTTATCTAAATTTAGTGAATTATGAAAGAAATATTAAGAAAATGAATTTGAGTCTGTGGGGTAAGTCATATACTGCACACATCAGATTTTCTCCCCGTTAAAGCCGTATTTTTCCTATTCAGCAAAATATCACTATCGAAGTCAACCAATTCTTATCATAATCGACTTATGCTCTTTATATCGCTATGAACTGTAAGAATCGATTTAAGTAACTATTAAAATACACCCCATATACATCTTTAATAGTATCCCACAAGACAAGATTTAGAATCTGATTAGAAAAAATTCATTTCTAACTTTTATAATTCATGTCTCAACTAGGTAGTTTCATTTATCAACGACTGCTCAGAATGATAATTTTATGCATTTGTCGGGTTAGATGCATTTTTAATTGGGAAAATGTATTTTAAAATGCAAAAAAAGAGCAAAGAATACAAAGAATTGGAAGATTAGTTTCTAACGAGTTCAGATTGTGTAAGGTTGGATTTAGAATTAGCATAGAATTTGCATATGAAACCATTTACTAAGATAGGGTGCTCAATTCTCTATGTCTGTCTAGACAAGCAGAAAATTAATGGTGATGAAGGCATCTGGTACAGTTTTTAATCAAGAGTGCATACTGTTTGCACAATGTGAACTGGATTAGAAAAATTTAATATACTGTATAAGAATAGCTTAAAATATTAATTAAAATCTTATATAAGGAGCACAAGGCTTTTCTTACAGACAAACAAATGTCTCTGTTATTATTTTATTACACATTAAATTCGGTTTAATTGCACAAATAATAAAAAAAAATCTGATGTGGGCAGCACATGACTTTCCTTATACAATGCAATGAATGCGCTATTTTACAGTAAAAAACATAGATTATTTTTTAATAGTAGATATTTTTATTCTTTCAAGATATTGAATTTTCGTCAATGAGTCGTCATTTTCATTGATTTCGCGTCATTTTTATCAATTTGGCGAGTTTTTCGCTAATTTAGCATCATTTAAAAAAGTTACATTCCAAACTAATTTGTTCGCATTTCTGAAAATGACCAAGGACACATACAGAAATGGGAGTAAATTTCTTGCTAGATTTCATACTGGCAGTCATTCTAACATGTTAAGTCCATATTTTGTTTTATTTCATGTTCATCTCGACAAGCCAAAAGTTGATTTTTTTTTACTGACAGCTGTTAGTTAAGTCCTAAATAGATAACATTATTTTATTTACCAACATAGTATCAGATTAAGAAACATTTAATTTCAAATATTTCTGCATATCGTTTATATGTATCAGTAATAGTCTATAAGTGTACTTTACATAAAAATACTTTCGGCAATGAAGCGGTTGTAGGTCCGTTAATATTACCTTATTCAAGAAACCTGCTGCAAATTAAAGCACAGTACTATAAGTAATCCTTTACGATCCCAACCCAGAATACGATGGATTGATATGGGGAAACGTGTGCTTCCGACAATACAATCAGCAGTGTAGGTTTCTTAAAAATTTCGTCAATGTTAAGTTCGAGCAATTGACAGCTTCCGTATATTTTATTAAGGCGTTTTAATATACATATAATGCATGTATTATATATATGTTCTTCTGCAGGGCTATCAAGCGACATCCTAACCTGAGGTCGTATCCGGAATGAGAATAACAATGCATTTCGCAAACCTAGCATTGTTTTAAATAAAATGTTTTAAAAAAATATTATTATTTAATGTAGTTTCATCATAAGTGTGCCATTAAGCAGCGTCGTCGTTTGATGTTTTAATTGCATTTCCCATTTCTAAAATATTCGTTAAATATTCGTGTATTAATCGGAGGTTATTGTGAAACTGTGAATTTTTAACGAGTATTCGACTAGCATATATATCTAATTTATATACTAATTAACAATGGTCCGTCTGTCTGTTCGTCTGTCACACGTTTTAAGTACTTTCGGAAAAGATCGTCTGTCCTACATTTTAAGTACTTTCGGAAAAGATCGTCTGTCCCACATTTTAAGTACTTTCGGAAACTTACAATCTTCTACACGAGTAGATTGTTCGATAAAACCGACTGGAAAAATCGAATTTTTTGAAAATGTTCTGTAGAGGGTGTGCTCCGCACCAAAACGTTTGAAAGATAAAATGATAGAAAAATATGAAATAGCGACTTCAAATTTGGTGTATGGGTAAATCATCCAATAGAAAAGAAGTGTGCAATTTTAGATTTCCATTATTTGCTACTTTAGGGGTGTCGCACACCAAAATTTTTGATTTACCGAATAAATAAGAAATGTCTCCTCTTAAATTTGAGAGAGGTATAACATTTGGTATGCGGGCTTGTCATTTGATAAAAGAAAAACCCAATATGCAAAAAGTTTTCTAAAATTTTTCATTTAAGGGAGTGAACCACAGAGAAACGTTCATAAGTAAAAATGATAGAAAAACATGCTTCTGAATGAGATAGAGACTTCAAATTTGGTGTACAAGTAGATAGTTTAAAAGGAAGAGAGTTGAAAATTCAGTTTTAAAATATTTTCTACTTTTTTTAGGGGGTGGGGTGCACACTATAATGTTCGTTTATCCGAACAAATGGCTTCCATTAAAATGTAATTGTTGTGGCCTTCACGCCAAAAGAACTTTTCCCGTCCATAGGTTTCCTGTCCATAGGTTTTGTCCATAGGTTCCTGTCCATAGGTTAAGCAGATTTGCTCTAATTTGCATACCGAGGCGTACGCATTTCTACGAATCTCGAAGTGCCCATGACAACGTAAGTATATTCGGAGGCTCGAGTATTACAGAAAAGGAAGGAAGCGATAAGCCATGAGAAGCGGCGGCGAATGACCAAACAACGGAGGAAGAGAGGACTGCCGGTCGCAATGAAGTATTTTGTAGTACGAACCGCAATTGGACACATGTATCATGCATCACTTGTAAGTTGGAAAGTCTTCAACAGACGTTTGTAATTAGTTTGGATGTCGAATAAATACAGTCCACATTTAGAATCATCATAGTTGTTTATTTCACGACAGTTATTGCAAAAAGTAATAGATGATCAAACACACATCCATAACAGAAGGTCTTTATTTCACTTCCTTAACACGTAAAAAAGTTTAAAACAGGCTATAGAGCTTTCGAGCATAAGTATGACTTCATCTGAAGAGCATACTTATGCTCGAAAGCGCTATGGCCTGCTTTAAACTTTTGTACGTCTTAGGAAGTGAAATAAAGACCTTCTGTTATGGATGTGTGTTTGATTTTGCTATTTTAACATCAGACGTGATGCCAAATTATTTATTAAGTAATAGAGGCTTAATATATGGCATATTGATTAATCATATTTAAAAGAACGAATAGAGGTTTTCAAAGGAGGTAAAGAGCGAACAAAGATAGAATAGAGGTTTTCAAAAGTGTTTTAGGCATATTGTTAAAGCATTTGCTGTTTGTCGAAAATCTCTCTGTTTTGCATTTTAACTTAAGTGGAATGTGACTCAACTTGGTTCTCTCATACCAGAATTATTTCTTAAGCAGCTTGTCATTTGTGTTTCAAATTCTATAACAGTACCATAAAATCTATAATTGTGATCATTGAGAACAACGACTTCTTTTGATATGGTTGGACTGACAAACAACAGCTACAGAAACATCATTACGGTATTATATCCTGACAAAACACAATTTATTTCATTGATTTAGCAGTATGTTTATCAATTTGACGTTATTTTTTTATCGATTTTCGCCAATCATTTTTGCCAATTTGAATACATTAAGAGAACTGGTTGGCGATATCTAGAGGAATCCATCGCCAAAATTTTCGCAAAGCGTTATGGACAGATGGTTGGAGAAATGAGTTAATAAGATATTAAATAATTAATTGCCATAAACAACAGGGATTTTCAAAGAAATTGCACTTAATTTGATAAAATAATGAACTTTCATCATTTGTAACAATTTAGTCATTTGTAACAATTTAGTGTCATTTTATTAATTTTAAGACATTTTCGTTTACTTGGCGATATTTTGATCCATTTGGTAGCATTTAAAAATGCCGTCAAATTTGTAGCCAAGTGGGACGGTTGGACTGACAGACAAAGGCTATCGAAATACAGTTACACAATTATCTCCTAACAAAACGCATTTAATTTAATTGATTTTGCTTCATTTTTATCAATCTGGTGATATTTTTTATCAATTTTGCGATATTTTCATCAGTTCTGCAACATTTAAAAAAGTCGTTAAGTTGGCAATATCTTGCTACGTTCGTCGCTAAGCGTTACGGAGATGGACGGACGGACAAACGGATTATTCTAATTGTGGATTTTAAGTAGCTTGTAATATCCCTTTTTTTTTTGCAAATTTCGCAAGAAATTATTTGAAAAATCTGTATTGTAGTTTTAAATGATCTCAATTATAGCATGTTACCCTTCACATTAAAGGTTTTAAATCTTTCAATTGATACAATGTAACCCCCTCAGGGAAAACTTGCCCCTTCCGAGGAGAGGCCGTCTCCAAGAAAAAAATTGTGTCATGGCTATTTTTCACAACAATGATTGAAACTCTTAAATCTTATGTTCATTAAGCCATAAATTACCCCTTTTATGCATGCTTTTATCGAATTTTGTCCAATACTGCCATATTAATAAATGTAAAATTTTGAATATACTTCGAAATTTTGACTCGAATTAAAATAAAGATTCTATCTAGTTCTAGATTTTTCAGGAATATAGCTGGATGCAATGTTTAGTGAAAATGCATTTGCTGCAGCCATCGCGAACGAAAAAAATCAACAACAGACATACACACAGACGGACATCACTCCACGTGTTCAGGAGGTCTGAAACATATATTGGAATTGAAATCTCGAATTTTAAAAATTTCGTGAAAACAATACTTTCTCTTAACTATTATATAATATTAAAGAGTAAATATGGGCAACTCCAAATATTCGTTCCAGTGATTTCATGTCATTTATTTAAGAACAGATATCAATTGTATCTTGCTTTTCAATTTTCTCTATATGAAAAAATGTAGGGTTATAAAAATATAAACATAATGTATTACACATAGTAAAAAATAGCAACGTTCAAATGGATAGCATCAGATGTATTTATCCTTTTCAGATAAACTCTAATCTTTTTGTCTCAGACACGTACTTTTATACTAAACTTACATCACACTTTCGTTAGTAGTAGTGTCGGTTTAACTATATAGATAAGGAGTAAAAATTTATAGAGATTTATATACCGGGATTCAATGGAAGAGATAAATCGAAGTACTTTTGTCGCCTATGAAACTGTTAATATTTTCATCTCCAGACAGATTTAATCTTTTTTTTTTTTTGCATCATGTAATTATTTGAAGGAAATATATTTCAAATAAAGCAGTCTGGGATAATTCTTACTTAACACATTACAAAATTTCTAACATGTTTTAAAAAGAGATAGTCAGTTTTATATAACTTTTGATATGATCCATCTTAATAATGATTGAAAAGCAAATAATTTCAAGATTTAGGCAAGCTCATACGAAAATTCTCCCACTTTTTTTTATCGAGCTTTTGCTTAAAAAAATCTGATGTGGGCAACACATGACTTTCCTTATATAATGTAATGAATTTATAACTTTTACAGTAAAAAAAAATAGGTTTTTCTTATAGTAGATGCTAATATTCCTTTCAAGATATTGAGTTTTCGACAATTAGTCGTCATTTTCATTGATTTAGCGTCATTTTTATCCATTTGGCGAGATTTTCATTAATTTGGCAACATTTCAAAAAGTCGACAAGTTGGCGACATTCCGCTAAATTCGTCGCCAAAATTTCGCCAAGCGATATGGGCGAAGAAATATGTTATTCTTACAGCAGATAAATGATTATTGGCGTTCAACTACAAACGTATTACTCAAAGCATCTTTTTTCATGAATGGAATGAGCTAGATCCACGAGAATAATGTCACTAAATTTATCGTATGGTATTACATTTGAAAAGTGAACATGTTTCCCAATAGGAAATATTTGTTTTTCATTTTATATGACTTTTTGATAATTTTTTTGAAAAATATGCAATATCTCGAGAACGGTTTATGTTAGCGTTCTAAAATTTATGCCAATCGTTTTCTAATGAAAAATTACATAAGAAATGTCTATTTGCGTAACTTTATTAGCGGTTTTGATTTTTTGACGATTTTTTCAAAATTTCATTCCAAAATTTAGGGGGGTTCTGAACATTCGATTGCGTATAAAAACAATAGGCCTTTAGTGTTTATGAATTGTGATTTCTGTACCAAATTTGGTTCGAATCGGTCCATTCGCTCGTAAGTTATCGTCTCCACAGGCTCACTGACACACACACACACACACACACACACACACACACATACTTTCACACACACACACACGCACACACACACACACACACACACACACAGAGAGAGAGACATCACTCCAAAAATGTTTGATTCGTGATCAGGGATGCATGAAACGTGCTCTCCCGTCGAAAACTCGAATTCGAATTTTCGACCCCGTCACAATACTTTCCTGATACATTATGTATATAAGGAAAGTAATATGAAGGGTGATATAAGTTTGTAAGGGGACATACAATTTGTGTGGGCGGCCCTGAAGATATCAATGTGAAGCCAGACACTCCAGATAATGTCCCTAATGCAATATTTATAAAACTCACCTTTTAGTTTCCAGTAGGAACTAATATGGTTAAAGTAAGTTGCATTAAAAAAGTTAAGTATCGCATTTTTCCACACCAAGTGTTTTATTATAATTAGTTATCGGTAATAGTTAATTTTGTAACCAAACGAAAATTTGACAAAAAATATTTCATTTCAACAGTTAGAGAATGTTTAGTATACTTTTACGAACCTAAACTCTTCGGTATCCGTGGTGTGTCATTTTGAATAGCTCTGATCTAATATAAAATCAGAAAAAAATGTTGGTTGTATGGATTCATAATCACCATTGATAGTCCCCTTTCTGGCGATCTATATAAAAAAATCTGATGTGGGCAACACATGACTTTCCTTATATAATGTAATGAATTTACTACTTTTCAGTAAAAAAAATAGGTTTTTTTCTTATAGTAGATACTAATATTTTTGCCAAGATATTGAGTTTTCGACAATTAGTCGTCATTTTCATTGATTTAGCGTCAATTTTATCCATTTGGCGAGATTTTCGTTAATTTGGCAACATTTAAAAAAGTCGCCAAGTTTGCGACATTCCGCCAAATTCGTCGCCAAACTTTCGCCAAGCGTTATGGACGAAGAAATAAGTTGTTCTTACAGCAGATAAATGACTATTGGCGTTCAAAGACAAAAGTATTACTCAAAGTATTTTTTTTCATGAATGGAACGAGCTAGATCCACGAGAGTGATGTCATCCAATTTATCGCATGGTATTACATATGAAAAGTGAACATGTTTCTCAATAGGAAATTTTTTTTTTCATTTTATATGACTTTTTAATAATTTTTTTGAAAAATGTACAATATCTCGAGAACGGTTCATGTTAGCGTTCTAAAATTTATGTCAATCGTTTTCTAATGAAAAATTACATGAGAAATGTCTATTTGCGTAACTTTATTGGTGGTTTCGATTTTTTGACGATTTTTTCAAAATTTTATTCGAAAATTTAGGGGGGTTCTGAACATTCGATTACGTATAAAAACAATAGGCTTCCAGTGTTTACGGATTGTGATTTTTGTACCAAATTTGGTTCGAGTCAGTCCATTCGTTCGTCAGTTATCGTCTCCAAAGGCTCACTGACACACACACACACACACACACACGCATACTTACACACACACACATACTTTCACACACACCCACACACACACACACACACACACACACACATACTTACACACACACATACTTTCACACACACACACACACACACACACACATACACACACACAGACATCACTTCAAAAATGCTTGATTCGTGATCAGGGATGCTAGAAACGTGCTCTCCCGTCGAAAACTCGATTTCGAATTTTCGACCCCGTCACAATACTTTCTTTATACATTATGTATATAAGGAAAGTAATTAGTGTTTATCAAATGGTCACGCGCAATTCTTAGGGATTAGCAGCCTGATTGCTTCCTGTAAATTTTCTTAATAAATATATAAAACCGGAGTAAAATTTGAATGCATAATTTAGACGACATTGAATTTTTACTTCCTTATATACATAATGTATGAGGAAAGTATTGTGACGGGGTCGAAAATTCGAATTCGAGTTTTCGACGGGAGAGCACGTTTCTAGCATCCCTGATCACGAATCAAACATTTTTGAAGTGATGTCTGTGTGTGTGTGTGTGTGTGTGTGTGAAAGTATGTGTGTGTGTGTGTGTGTGTGAAAGTATGTGTGAGTAGTATCTATACACCCGTATGAGCACACATGTACTTTATACACTAAAAACTAGATTTTATAGCTTATTTTTTATTTTTTATATATAAAAAAAAGGTATCGGTCCATTTTAATATTAAAAACATGATTTTATAGCTAAATAAGGCCTTTTTTACATTTAGACCAAATTTTAATTTTTTTAGATAAAAAATGTGTGAAAAAAGAGGAAATGATCAAAGATAATATCTATAGATGGCAGCACTAGTAATTCTTTTAATATATATTAAACTATAGTACTTTGTGTATATATATTAAACTTTCTTTCTTTATTTATATTATTTATATTATTTATAAACTCTATTTTAGTCGAAAAGGTCTTAGATGTTGACTTTTTTCGACTAAAAATATTATGTCATGTTTATATTTTTAAAATATAGATGTGTTATTGCCCCGGGGTGGTCGAATGGATAAAGCCCTAGTCTACCATCTAAAAGATCCTGGTTCAAATCTCCATGTGCACTGTGAATATATGATCCGTACGTTATTTATTAGAATTAATTAGATTTAATTAGTATTAGTCTATATATATATATAGTATACTAGCAGCATACCCGTCCTTCGTACGGAGTATATAATATAAAAAAACTTATAATTCGCAATCATGTGCAAATTCTGATAAAATATTAAATTTATTGCTCATAAAGAGAAGTTTAGGAATATCTGTTCTCACTATGCAAAATTATCTTCACGGGCAAATCTCGAAGAATAAAATATCCTGGCCCCTTTGGTAAACAAATTCACACAAAAAAAAAAAGAATTGAATCAATATATGCAACCACGTACTACTTATATTGTCGCAAATTAGAAAATATGCCAGTGTGTTAGTAGAAGCTTAAACATATTGTAATATGAGTCTTAAAAATATTTACCTAAATAAAAAAGATGACGTAATAAATTGAAAGTATCAAAAATCCCCGTAATCTTAATACCAGAAGGTCGTAATTGATTCCAATATATGCCAATATATATAAAAATTTTGCCAATATACCTGTACTACTTATATTCTCGTAGATTAGAAGATATACCCGTACATTTGTAGAAGATTACTTGTACAACGTACTATATATGAGTTTCAACAATTTTCGTCATAATGAAACAATGGCATAATAATTTGGAAATATCAGTAATCCCTGAATCAACAGTCCCCGAAAATATCAATAATAATGATGTTTAAAACTGAAGACCGTAATTGATATTATCCAGTCAAAAATGCAATGTCAATGAAATTTATTTTATATACATATTTTTATTAGATTTAATAAAAATCGTATGATACATAACACATTGGATCCGTTGCTAAGCGACATGATATCATCTCCTTCAAATAAATTGATGGAAATCATGTCGCCTGAATAATGTAATCTTCATGGAAGGTTTGGCGACATTTTCGTCTCCATGATATTTTTATGGATTTACAAATATTTTTATCAATGTAGTGAAATTAAAAAAATTAGTTAAATGCGTTACTAAGTAGGATGGATGGACTGACCGACAAATGCTACAGAAACATCATTTCAGTACTCTATTCTAAAAAAACAAATTTAATTTCATTGATTTGGGTCATTTTTATCAATTTGGAGATATTTCCTCTAATTTGGTAAAGTTTAAGAAAAGTTGCCAAGTTATTTAGAGATATTCCGCTAAATTCGTAGCTCTAAATTTACAGATCTGAAGAATAAAATATCCATATCCCGTCTGTATATATACTAAATGAAAACACATAAATTGTATTAGAAGATACATACATCCGTTCTACTCTTTTTCTGCTTCAACAATCGGCTAAATGAATTTATTGGGTAAACACAATATATGAGTTTATTAGCTAAACACAATATATGAGCTTTGAAACCTCTTTGCTAAAATAAATAAAAGTGTGATGTACGCAGTTCGCAATATATATAATTAAAAGAACAATCAAACCGTTCATTTATTATGAGTTTATTAGCTAAACACAATATATGAGCTTGAAACCTCTTTGCTAAAATAAATAAAAGTAATGTACGCAGTCCGCAATATATATAATTAAAAGAACGATCAAACCGTTCATTTATAAAATATATTTTTACATCCATTTATTTATTATACAAATAGAAAAAATAATAATAATCATTAACAAACACATTTAATTCTATTCCTTTGCCGAGCAACATGATATAAGATAGAATCTTCCTCATAAAATGCGAAAATAAATAACCATTTTAATTTCTTTATACTTCTAATCGTTAAGTAAAAGCTTGTGAAATACATGGAGGTTAATACATGTAAAAACATGGAGGTAGATTTTTCCATTTAAGTTCATGTTTCAAACAATTCATGCTTTCAGATAGTGACTATTTAATCCAAAAATCCTGCATCAAACTCAAAAATAAAGTTTTAATTCCCTTTGACGCTTTAAACAAACGATTTTTATCCTTTCCGTTTGGATAAACCACGGAGTTGGAGAGTAGAACGCCTATAAAAAAAGTTCCGTTTTTCATTAATATCTCGACAACCCCTGGTCTTAGAAACTTGAAACTTGGGCAAAGTTTATGGGGGGATATTTCAAGGCCTCCTACAAAATTTCATTAAATTCGGTTCAGCCGTTCTCTCGTGATGATGAGACAAACGAAAGTTTCGTTTTTTACTAATATCTCGAGAACAACTGGTCGTAGAAATTCCAACTATAGACTAAATTTTAAGTGGGACTATTTCTAGCTTACCCACAAAATTTCATCAAATTCGGTTTAGCCGTTCTCCCGTGATGATGGGACAAACAGACAGACAGACAGACAGACAGACAGACAGACAGATTTTCAATTTTATTTATATAGACTAGCAGCATACCCGTTCTTCGTACGGAGTATATAATATAAAGAAACTTGAAATTCATAATCATGCCCAAATTCTTATAGTATACTAAATGACATGTTTAATCAAAATATTCTGTTAAAATATTTAATATAATGCTCCTAAAAAGAAGTTTAAGAATCTCTGTTCTCGCTATATAAAATTATCTTCATGGACATATCTGAAGAATGAAACATCTTGGACCCCTTATGTAAGCAAATATAAAAAAAAAAATATGGAATTGAATCAATATATGCAAAATAAAAGCGTTAAAATTGTATGGGATCCCTACTAATTATATACGCGAATATTAGAAAATATAACCTGTATTAGTAGATTACATGTATAAATTGAAAATACCAATAAACCCGTAATCTTTAAATCTGAAGACAGTCATTTATTCCAATATATGTCAAAATTAAAGTGCTAAAATTATATGGGAAGATATACACGTACTACTTATAATGTCCGATTATTAGTAGAAGATTACCCGTTTTGCAATATGAGTCACAAATGTTTTTTGGTAAAATACAACAGACGACGTAATAAATTGAATATATAATTAATCCCCTTAATCTTCATACCAGAAGACTGTACTTGATTCCAATATATATGCCAATATATGTCAAAATATTTGCCAATATACCTGTACTACTTATATTCTCGTAGGTTAGAAGATATACCCGTGCATTCCTAGAAGATTACTCGTACAACGTACAATATGCGTGTGTCAGCAATTTTTGCCGCAATAAAACAATGGCGTAATAACTTAAAAATATCAATAATCCCTGAATCAATAATTCCGGAAAATATCAATAATAATAATGTTTAAACCTGAAGAGTATAATTGATATTATCCAGTCCAAAATGAAATGGCAATGAAATTTATTTTATATGCATATCTTCATTATTCAAATCGGAAAGGATTTAATAAAAATCGCCTGCCGCATAAACACATTGGATTTAAATCCGTTGCTAAGCGACATGATATCATTTGCTTCAAATAAATTGGTAGAAAAAATATCGTCTAAATAGTTATATTTCTATGGAACATTTGGCGACAGTTTCGTCAAATTAGCGACATTTTAAAAAATCGCCAAATTTATCGCCAAGTGGGACTGTAGAACTGACAGTTCCACTTTGCGACAAATTGACGAAATATCATCACAATACTATCCCCTAACAAAAAACAATTAATATCATTTATGTAGCGCAATTTTATCAATTTCAAGATATTTTTATAGATTTGAAAACATTTTTATCAATTTGGTGACATTTTAAAAATTCGCTAAATGTATTACTAAGTAGGATGGATTACTAAGTAGTGATGTATTACTAAGTTGGTCTGACAGATAAATGCTAACCAAACATCATTTCAGTACTCTCTTCTAACAAAACAAAAAAAATTTCATTGATATGTAGAAGACCCAAGCCACACGACCAACCCGAAGGTTTATGGCAGCTGTTTGTGTGTCGTTTATATCAATTTGGCGACATTTCCGTCAATTTGGCAAAGTTTAAGAAAAGTTGTCAAATTAGCGATATCCCTCCAAATTCGTAGCTTTGAATTTGCAGATCTGAATGAAACATTCTTATCCCGTTTCAATATACTAAATGAAAACACTACAATTGTATTAGAAGATATACCCGCTCTACTCTTTTTCTGTTTCAACAATCGGCTATATGAATTTATTGGCTAAACACAATATATGAGTTTAGTAGCTAAATACGATATAAGCTTGAAAACTCTTTGCCAAAATAAATGAAATTGATGTACGCAGTCAGCAATTAATATAATTAAAAGAAAAATCAAACCGTCCATTCATAAGATATACTTTTATATCCATTTATCCATTTATTTATTATTTAAATCGAAAAAAAATAATAGAAACATTAACAAACACATTTAATTTAATTGCGATGCCGAGCAACATGATATATCCTCCTAAAATGTTAAAATTTATTAACCACTAACAGCACACCCGTTATTCGTACGGAGTGTATAATTTAAAGAAACTTAAAGTTCGCAATCACGTGCAAATTCTGTTAAAATATTAAATTTATTGCTCCTAAAGAGAAGTTTAAGAATATATGTTCTCACTATGCAAAATTATCTTCACGATCAGATCTGAAGAATAAAACATCCTGCCCCCTTTTGTAAGCAAATTTACAGAAGAAAAAATAGGAATTGAATGAATATATGCAACCCCGTACTAATTATATTGTCGCAGATCAGAAAATATGCCAATGTGTTAGTAGAAGATTACCCGTATTACAATATGCGTCTCAAAAATATTTGCCAAAATAAAAGAGATGACGTAATAAATTGAAAACATCAATAATATCCGTACTCTTTATACCAGAAGGTCGTAATTGATTCCAATATATGCCAATATATATCAAAACATGTGTCAATATACCTGTACTACTTATATTCTCGTAGATTAAAAGATATACACGTGTATTTGTAGAAGATTCGTACAACATACAATATAGGAGGTTAAACAATTTTTGTCATAATAAAATAATTGCATAATAACTTGAAAATATCAATAATCCTTGAATCAATAATCCCCGAAAATATAAATAAATTTTAAACCTGAAGACCGTAATTGATATTATCCAGTCAAAAATGCTATAAGAAAAATCAAATCGTTCTTTTCTAAAATATATTTTTATATCCATTTATTTATTATTCAAATCGAAAAAATAATTATTAAAATTAACAGACAGATTTAATTTAATTGCGTTTCTGAGTAACATGATATAAGATAGAATCTTATAACATGTTAAATATGTCATGTCTTATAACATAAACTGCGAAATTAAATAACGATTTTGATTTCTCTATACTTCTCATTGTTCCGTAAAAGCTTGTTTTAAATAAACCATGAACCATGGAGATAGATTTCCCCTTTAAATCATGTTTCAAACAATTCATGTTTTCAGAAAGTGACTAATTAACGCAAAAAATCTCCCATCAAACTCAGAGATTAAATTTTAATTCACTTTCAAACGATTTTCAAGCTTTTCGTTTGGATAAACCACGGAGTTAGGGAGTAGAACTCCTAGGAAAAAGTTCCGTTTTTCATTAATATCTCGACAACCCCAGGTCTTAGAAACTCGAAACTTGGACAAAATTTATGGGGGGATATTTTAAGGCTATTCACCAAATTTCATTAAATTCGGTTCAGTCGTTTTTCCGTGATGATGAGACAAACGAAAATTTCGTTTTTTACTAATATCTCGAGAACCACTGGTCGTAGAAACTCAAAACACGGATATAATTTTAAGTGGGGCTATTTCTGGGCTACCCACAAAATTTCATCAAATTCGGTTCAGCCGTTCTCCCGTGATGGTGTGACAAACAGACAGACAGACAGACAGACAGACAGACAGACAGATTTTCATTTTTATTTATATAGATTAATAATTGTATATTCCTTGTCTATTTCAGTCATAGAAATTCTGGAGATAGAAAACTGGAGTTCCTGGCTGTGTTGAAAAAGGAGCCTGGCTGATAGAAAAAGGAGTCCATAAGAAAAAAAAAAAGGATTCCCCCCCGTAGACCCCCCGTATATATAATTCCCCCCCGTATATATAAAAAATAAAAAATAAGCTATAAAATCTAGTTTTTAGTGTATAAAGTACATGTGTGCTCATACGGGTGTATAGATACTACTTGTGTGTGTGTGTGTGTGTGTGTGTGTGTCAGTGAGTCTGTGGAGACGATAACTGACGAACGAATGGACCGATTCGAACCAAATTTGGTACAAAAATCACAATCCGTAAACACTGGAAGCCTATTGTTTTTATACGTAATCGAATGCTCAGAATCCCCCTAAATTTTCGAATGAAATTTTGAAAAAATTGTCAAAAAATCAAAACCGCTAATAAAGTTACGCAAATAGACATTTCTTATGTAATTTTTTATTAGAAAGCGATTGGCATAAATTTTAGAACGCTAACATGAACCGTTCTCGAGATATTGTACATTTTTCAAAAAAATTATGAAAATGTCACATAAAAGAAATTCCTATTGAGAAACATGTTCACTTTTCATATGTAATACCATGCGATAAATTGAGTGACATCATTCTCGTGGATCTAGCTCGTTCCATTCATGAAAAAATATACTTTGAATAATACTTTTGTATTTGAACGCCAATAGTCATTTATCTGCTGTAAGAATAACTTTTTGCTTAGTGCATAACGCTTGGCGAGATTTTGACGACGAATTTGGCGGAATGTCGCCAACTTGGCGACTTTTTTTTAAAGTTGCCAAAATAATGAAAATCTCGCCAAATGGATAAAAATGATGCTAAACCGATGAAAATGACGACTAATTGTCGAAAATTCAATATCTTGGAAAGAATATTAGTATCTACTATAAGAAAAACCTATTTTTTACTGTAAAAGTTGTAAATTCATTACATTATATAAGGAAAGTCATGTGTTGCCCACATCAGATTTTTCCATTTGGAGTAACGTAATGAAATTAAGTTTCAAAAGTGTTTCGAGGTTAAAAACTTTGAAAAACATTTCGTTAAACTATTTGACTTGGGTGCTAGGTGCGTTATGTCTTCCTCGTTATTTTTTTTTAAACCTAAGAACATTCTTTTGGGATTAAACCTATTTGATTTATTTTTGAATTCTTTGTATCTTTAAATGCAACTTTTATAATACTAAAAGAAAATGTATGTTTTTTTATATGTCTGTTGGTTGCTTTGCAAAAAATCAACTCTCAGATAAGTAATTTGGTAATCACTATTTAAAAAGGAAATTTTGGCGTTACTGGTCTCTTTCAAAACTGCCTGTATACTTCCAGTAAAAATGTTTTAAATATGGTAACACATTTTCTTATAACGGTTTTAAACTTAGATACGTATTCGCCCAAGTTAATACGAAATCTGAAAATTTATACAGTCCCTCAATTCAAAATTTCCAAATTACTATATTATTCATAAAATAACGTGTAAAACTAAGAAATGTTAGATTCCTTTACGAATAAAATTTATCTAGATATTTAAGAGTAGAAGGTATATCCGTCATATGACGGAATAACAAATTTGCAAAGCATTACCTTCCATTTAGAGTTATTTTGATCAATTTGGTGGCATTTTATCAATATATTTAACGTTTTTAGTAGTAAATCGAATATTTTGTTTAATTTATTTTGTGCGCCATATCGAATGAGAGAAGAAGCATTTCTGATTCTTCTAATCGTGCCAACATCAAATCAAACAGAAGTAACTCAGAAATGTATTAAGTGTAAAGCAAAAGTATTTTAAGGAAATGCAGAAGTATTCTAAGTACAAAATTGCATAAAATGTAGTCGAATAGATTTTGAGCTGTATTAGATACATACATTGCCCAGTCACACAATCTTATATACCATCAAATACACCGACAGACACACTTATATACAGTTAAAAAAGAGCCAGATACACTTATATACAGTCAAAAAACAGCCAGACACACGTATACAATCCCACAGCTAGAGTAATTCATACGTATAACTTACAAAATTTCTTCGAAGAAAGCGGTATATATCAGTTAGGTGACGAAAACTATTTCGACGATTTTGTAAGTCTCTTCTTCGGATCAAAAGAACAGTTTACGGAAGTTTTTTAAGTCATTTTTTTGAAAACAGCAATTTTATTTATAGTTTTTTATACATATGTTTCTCTAAATATAAACGTTTTGCGCTCAGGAGTACCCAAAATGTGTAGATCTATCGAAAAAAACATACCCTGATGTTGATTCGATTTTGTTAAGATAATAAAGAAAGCAGGACCTGCCTTTTTTGCATAACGTCCCGTAAATATAGCAAAAATCTTAAATAATGTGCTTACATGGAATACTTGAATCCATGTTTTAGACGTAATTGTTAATGCCGAAATAAATAAGACCATTCCCATTACTCCCCGTTCTCGAGATATATTATTTGGCATTTTTCAATTCCGCATTTTAAAATGATTCCAGTTGCCAAACGAAAGCGATATCATGTCAAAATTTTATACGTGTTTTTTGTGCAATTTATCTGAATTTAGTGAATTATGAAAGAAATATAAAGAAAATAAATTTGAGTCTGTCGGGTAAGTCATGTACTGCACACATCAGATTTTCTCCCCCGTTAAAGTCGTATTTTTCCTATTCAGCAAAATATCACTATCGAAGTCAACCAATTCTTATCATAATCGACTTATGCTTTTTATATGGCTATAAACCGTAAGAATATATTTAAGTAACTATTAAATACACCCCACATACATCTTTAATAGCATCCCACAAGACAAGATTTAGAATCTGATTAGAGAAAATCCATTTCTAACTTTTATAATTCATGTCTCAACTAGGTAGTTCCATTTATCAACGACTGCTCAGAATGATAATTTTATGCATTTGTCGGGTTAGATGCATTTTTAATTGGGGAAATGTATTTTAAAATGCAAAAAAAGGGCAAAGAATACAAAGAATTGGAAGATTAGTTTCCAACGAGTTCAGATTGTGTAAGGTTGGATTTAGAATTAGCATAGAATTTGCATATGAAACCATTTACTAAGATAGGGTGCTCAATTCTCTATGTCTGTCTAGACAAGCAGAAAATTAATGGTGATGAAGGCATCTGGTACAGTTTTTAATCAAGAGTGCATATTGTCTGCACAATGTGAACTAGATTAGAAATATTTAATATACTGTATAAGAATAGCTTAAAATATAATTAAAAATCTTATATAAGCAGCACAAGGCTTTTCTTACAGCCAAACAAATGTCTCTGTATTTATTTTATTACACATTAAATTCGGTTTAATTGCACAAATAATAACAAAAAATCTGATGTGGGCAGCACATGACTTTCCTTATACAATGCAATGAATGCGCTACTTTTACAGTAAAAAACATAGATTATTTTTTTATAATAGATATTTTTATTCTTTTCAAGATATTGAATTTTCGTCAATGAGTCGTCATTTTCATTGATTTCGCGTCGTTTTTTATCAATTTGGCGATTTTTTCGCTAATTTAGCAACATTTAAAAAAGTCGCCAAGTTGCCGACATTGAACCAAATTCGCCGCCAAAAACTCGCCAAGCGTTATGGAAGGAGAAATAAATTATTCTGAAAGCACATAAATGAATATTGACGTGCAAATACAAAAGTATTACTCAAAGTATCTTTTTCCATGAATGGAGCGAGCTAGATCCACGAGAATGATGTCACCAAATTTATCGCATGGTATTACATATGAAAAGTGAACATGTTTCTCAATAAGAAATATTTTTTTAAGGATTGTAATTATTGTACCAAATTTCGGTCGAATCGGTACATTCGTTCGTCAGTTATCGTCTCCAACACGCACACACATACATACACACACAGACACCACGTCAAAAATGTCCGATTCGTGATCAGGGATGTTTGAAACGTGCTCTTTCGTCGAAAACTCGAATTCGAATTTTCGACCCCGTCACAATATTTTCCTTATACATCACGTATATGAGAAAAGTAATAACGGATATTTATCTAAATTATTTAATTTACAAAATTTTAATTCAATTAATTATAGAATTTAATTACATTTTTATTTTTATTTGACAATATTGTGCCATTTAATATGACGTCGTGTCAAAAATTATAAAATATCTCAAAATCGGTAGAACCATTTATTCTAAAGTACTCGAGTTTTCTTATTCGTTATATCATGATGTATTACGTATTTTTGAAATTTATTCTTGTCACTTTTCGCAATAAAACTGCGTAATTTATAAACTATTTTTAATACCCCTTCGAATAATTGCAAAGGAGGCCTTTGAGGCCTCACCTCTTATAGGAAATGAAACAAATTGAAAATTCTGATAATTATATTCAATATAAAAAATTAGCAGTGTTTCGAAAATATCTTAAAAGATTCAATTCTGAATAACAGGAAAGTGTATTAATTGCGTATATGGCCATGTCCATATTTGTACACTAGCCTTTTAAGACTTTGTGGATCAAAGGTAGACATTGAAATAAACATTGGAATAGCGTTTATTTTCCAATAAATATGAAAGATGGGCCACAACTTTAATAATATTTATTAATAATATTTATTAAATATATATTTATATATATATATATATATATATATATATATATATATAAATATATATATATATATATATATATATATATATATATATATAAAAATATATATATATATATATATATATATATATATATATATATATATATATATATATCAAATTTGTTATATTTCGTATTTATGTCAAATATGGATGAAATCTTAAAATCGAAACAACTCTGATAATTAAGTCATTATTTCAAAACTTTAAACATATGTTATACAAGAATTATTTTCAGTTCTCCTTTCAGAAAATATCTTAAACAGTTTTTTAATTATATTCTGGAGTTTTTCATTGTCTGGTCTGGCTAGTGTCAGTTTAGAGCTTAAGAGCCATGTTCCATAGTCATTTTTTAAAACATTCAATTCTACTTACAAACGATTCATGTTCAACTCGCCTAAGTTGATGATCTCCCATTAATGTCCTCATGGCTTTAATGGAGGGGGTTTCTTTGTATCGTAAAACCTCTAAATTGATTAAAATTTAATATTGCTTTATACAATTTTGATCGGACCGCTCGTTGGTACGATTTATTCAAAAGCTTTGCTCCCTCTCAGACGAAAAATAGCGTCCCCACGTCAAACACAACTACCGCGAAGTCAGCAAAACATCACGTTTTCTAAATTACCCAATCAGACAATGCCGACAATATGTACCATTTTTTAACAGCCATTGACAGTTCACATCAAGAGCCTCAAAACTCAAATTTTCGCTTCCCACAGCTGGCAGTAAACAAAATAAAAACTGATACATCTACTCTGAATTAACGGTCGCGTTTAAAAGCGAAAGTAAAGCCGAGACATGAAATATTAAGAATCGTGCGGTTTCTCCCACACAGAAAAACGCTTAAATCAGAATATAGCTGTACAAGTACATATAATATAAAAATACATTTAAATTCAGTTTAAAATTCAGTAGAGTCGAGAATTTATAAAATTCCGACACGACAAGAGAGAGAGATAGAGAGAGAAAGAGAGAGAGGAGATAAGAGATTGTGGAAAATAAACCATGGAATTTTCATTTACCTTCAAGTTTTAAAACAGTAATTTCCTATATATTTGGTCTTTAGAAAATCTGGAGTTCGAGAGGAGATAAAACTCCTACGTAAAGTTCGGTTTTCATTATCTAGCTGACCCCTGATCCCAAACAATCGATACATTGGATAAATTTTAAGTGGAGCTATTTCACGGCTTCCCGTAAAATTCGGCAATTCATAAAATTTCATAGAATTCAGCAATTCATAAAATTTCATAAAATTCAGCACATCTTTTTGTCCGTGATGATGAGACGAACACATAAACACACAAATAAACGCACATGCATACAGTCATATTTCAAATTTTATATAGAGAGAAATTTAGAAAAATTGTTTTGCACAATTAAAAAAAATATTTTGATGAATTTTCAATATGACTTCGAGTAATGTTTACTCATAATAATGGCTAGAAGGCGATGACTTTTGAAATTTTCATATAAGAGTCAATACACTAATGGATATAACATGCTGGTGTATTACGCTATATTAAAAATATATGTTGAAAATACTGAATATTTCGGGTGATGAAATGTTTTGAGCACCACTGTAGATGTTATGCCGCAACATATCCAAGAAGCTATTGCAGAAATGGACACCTGACGTCTTATTAAGTTGTAATGTTTCATATATATATTAGCGATTATAATAAGTTGTATCAAATTAAATAGCATTGAAATTCTACGTATATTAGTAGTTTTTTTAAGTTTTGCCTTTTAGTTACTATGTTAAAACAAATTGTGCCATAAACAAAAAAGACAGAAATATGCATTTATCTCGTTTAATGTGATACGCGCTTATGAGCTACAATTCTTATTAATTATATCAGTTTAAGTAGCAATTGAAAATAAATTTTAAGAGTATTCGAAAGAAAATGCCAATTATTTTTACCCAACTTCGAAATGGATATTTATTTGCAGTCCTAAAGGGACTAAATTTGTTGACTTTTAAAAAACTGATTTAACATAAGCACATTGGTGGTTAAAAATATCGTTCATACTGACTCTAAAATTGATCATTTGGGGACCCCACAAGTATATTATGTATAAGATGTTTTTGTAAAGAATGTGCCATGTCGATGAAATAGAAAATGTATAACTGCATAGTATGCATGAAATTCATTTTACTGCCTTAAATATGGAGACGGTCCCGAATGGATTTTCATTGTATCGTCCTTATTTATGGTCGAAATATCGCACAAAATAATACTTAGTAAATTGCTGACATAAGAAATCTTTTGATTTCAAAAATTTCGTGTTGCCATTTGAATATTCGGAAGTAAAGAGCAATTATAGATGGAGGCGACCATTTATGCAAAAGTTAGATGCCCGTTTATTTATGGTAGACATTATTACGAATCTAATGACACTTTTAGTTTGATTGTACGACCATGATTTTAAAAACTGTGTTCGGATGTTTTGACAGGCTGTAACTATGTCTTTCTTTGTAATATAAACCGAAACAAGGCACAGATAAATTCAAACTTTGACTATTTACAGTTTAAGATGAGTTAATGTTTAAATTGTGAACTCATCTATCAAATACTACTCAAAATGGTAATATTATTCCGACCTGGAAAATGTGTATTTATAATTGAGTAAATACATTTAAAAATGCATAAGTTGGAAAAGAATATATATAATTGCAAAGAGTACTTTCTAAAGAAATTACTCTGTCTGAGGATGGTCTTCAGATTAGCATAGAATTTACATATGAAACATTTCATACGAGACAATGAACATTTCCTCAAACTTTTCTCAGAAACTTATTAAAGCGAACACACTATTTTGTGGTATTCTTATTAACTGGTGTATCTCCCATTCAAGAAAGGACCTTAAATAATGAGATGTGCAATAAGACGTTGGTGTTACATTTTAAAAATGTTTTAACATGCGAAATAATGAAAAATGTAAAACAATCTTTAGAGAATCAGTGGGTGAATCCACAAAAATGTAATTACATATTTTGTCATGGTGAACAATCAAATTTTAGAATGAGTAAGGAGAAGAAATTGGAAGCAAAAATTTGGAAGAAAGTACCGTGACTAATAAATCTAAGGAAAAAGGGATCATAACGGGAAATTTCTGAAAAACAAAAAACTGAAATTACATAAAGGAGAGAAAAGCTATAAGTTAAATGGAGACAAAAGTTTAAAAAAGTAAAAAAACCGAAGTAAAGCATTCAGAAAAATTTAGTATGTTTATAAAAAACATTTGGAGGAAAAGACACGCGGAAATTCCAAAAGAGGGGAAACTAAAAATTTACAAAATTTAAAAAATGTATACATTTAATTAAGAAAAAGTATTAGGAAAAGCGAAATAACTGGACGTAAACAATGCAGAAACGGAAGTGAAAAATGGGAAGCAAAAGTGAAGCAAAATCTTAAAAGCAGAACAAAGTAAAAAAGGAAGGGATTTGAAAAAGTCAGTAACATGATTTATTTTCCGCTAGAGTTTAAAATTAAGAAATGGAGTAAAATAAAATAAAAGTCAAACAAATGTTTGAATTCAGGTAATAGAATTACATTTTTTAGAAAATGATAATATTTATTACTTTGATCTCCTGCCTTTGATCGTCAGATCATATTATAAAACATAACGTACTTTTTCAAAATAAATATAATTTTCTGTATTGTGCTATTGCTGTCGATGCGCTTTAAGAAAATTAAAATAGATTATTTTTATAGTTGCTATTTATAGCGTGTGTAATGCTTGGCATTTTTACTGAACTACTATGTTGCTTATTTAATATTTTGTACGAAAATGACAAAATGTTTAATTATTAGAAAATTCTGTGTTTGTTTTCTACTAATTTTCAAATGTTCTTGGATCTGCAAAATAATAAACTATCTTTTATCGTCAGAAAGGAGAAAGTGAACAAACATAAACATAATTCTAGCCATACAATGAAATAGCGGGAAATTGCGACATTTTGAGGACTGTGCGGTTTATAAACGGGACCAGGAAGATGTTTTCTTCAGATTTGCCTCTTATACTTTTTTATTCATAAGGGAATTAAATTTGATATTTTAATGGAATTTTTTTAAAAGTAATGTGAAAATGTTGAGACCTTTCACATATTTTGAAATATATGCTGCAACGAGGTAAAAATGATTTGGGAATAACTTTTGTTACTTTTTTAAAGCATTCATTTTTTCACATATTTACCAAACTTCACATATTTGTACATTGGTTTACAAACAGAACCAGGAAGTTTTATTCTTTAGATTTGCCCTCCGTTTATACATTCTACTTCTTATAGCGGAGTTAAATTTGATGTTTTAAAGGATTATTTTAATTATTTATTTATTTTTTGTGCTTTTAAAAGCAATATGAATGTTTATAGTTTTTATGTCTTTTAAATTGATTGTTGCAACGGTGTTAACAAACGTTAGCGAATGATTTTTGTTACCATTTCAGAGTCGTCATATTGCAGTATATTTACAACACTTCATAAATTTGTACATTGGTTTACAAACGGGACCAGGATGTTATATTCTTCAGCTTTGCCTCCTCTTGCACATTTCATTTTTATACGGGGGCAAAGTTTCGTTTTTAATGGGTTATTTTAAAGGCATATGAATGCGATAATAAGTTTCACATATTTTAAATCACGAACATCCACTAGAGTAGAATATATTCTAGAATTTTTGTAAAATGTGTCTAAAACCTTCAGAGCCTCATTAGTTAAATACCACTCTACTAAATATCTGCATGTCTTAGAAAATAATTGGAAGAAATGTATTTAAAAATATAGAAACTGGGATAAAATTACGGATAATTGAGTAAAGAATACGAATAATCCAGAAAATAGTAATTCTAAATGAGTTTGACGAGAGTAAAGCTGAATTAACATAAAATTTACATATGAAAACATTTTCGGACTGGATATCCGTTTCCTACGTCTGAGAAAATAAACATGAGAGATTGTGGATGTTCGTGTTATCTTTGAAGGAATGTACATTATATTCACAGAGAAAATAACTTAAAAATGGAACAAAGTTAAATATATTGTGTATTTTTTTTGCGGTTTGTATAAAACAATAATAATTAAATTAAAATATGTATAACTTGAAAAACGACCTGCATCAAATTATAATTTATAAAAATATTTTTAAATGTATTAATTAAATAATATATTTATAAGCTTCTATGGCTATACTTACTTCATCAAGTCTATTATCAATTTGAACAAATAAAATGGTAAAAGTATATAAAAATGTATTGACCATTTTGTTTTCGTTACAATGCATTATAAATAGTATATGCAAATAGAACGTATTTTTAGTGGTCAAAATTCAACTCTGATATTGTGAGGAATCGTTCCTTTCTTTAGTATTCTTTAATATGTACCAACCATTTTTCAAACAATGTCTGTGTGCGCATGTGTCATTCGGAAATCGCTTATTTAGGACTAATTAAAGGCGAAGGACAATTTATATGCTTATTTAGGGTTATTAAATTTCAGATACCTATTGATTTTGGGGTAATTAGCTCTACAGAAAGAATTTAAAGAATTGAAATTGTTTTTTTTTTTAATTCAAACCCCTAATTTTACTACTTCAATGATTCACTATATCTTATCTGATTATAAAAACACGGGTCCCACTGGGATACAAACCATGGATCTATGACTGGAATTTCGACGCCGAATTCATTAAGCTACTAAGATACTTGCTATTTTTTCTACAGACCTGCATGTATTATCCTTAAATCATTTAGCAAAATTAAATATTAGAAGATATTAAAGTTTATATAATTAATAATGTTAATCATACTTATTATAATTTAGATAATTAAAATATCGATAATAGAAAAGATAACAATACCAGTTATTTTTCATAATTACATCAATATCAATAATTCACATAATATTACCACTGTAATGGCAAAAAATTAAGGTAGTCAGTACCCTGCGAATTTCCAATAAATCTTTTTTACTTACATTATTTATAATAATAAAATACGATGTTTTTGTGCGTAAGTAATGCGCAGAGTAATTAGACATTGTCTTTTAAAAATGTAAACGGGCCTACCAAAATTTCAGTCTTTAGCCCCAAAATAAAAGCATGTAAAGAAGAGCTTTTATTTTGAAAGCTTAAATTTTAGGGCTCCCCAAAAATAATTTCAGTTTAGGATAGACTAAACTTTTGAATTACAAAATGTAAATCCCCTTTAAAAATGCATTTAAGAAAATTATTTTTGTTTAAGGGGCCATTTCCATAAGTAAAATAACATTTTTGCTTTTCTTCATTTTCAAGCTATATTAGTTTACTAATATTTTTTTCTGTCAAAGGTAATTTAATGAAATTTATTTTCAAATGTGTTAAAATTGTTTGAGAAATTATTCACAGCTTCAACTTGTATTGAACAACGATTACAATCTTGATCATTTAGACTTCACATGCTCACCCCAGTGTGAAGCGCAGACTATCGTGAATGGAAGTCATCATTAAATGTACCCGTAATTATTTCATAGCTGCGGTAGACTATGATATATTTAGGAGAAGCTGTGAAATTATAAACGCTCATGTCTGGGGTAGTCTATGATATATTTAGGAGACGCTGTTAAATTATTAACATTTATGTATAGAGCAGTATATGATATATTTAGGAGATGCTGTTAAATTATATAGGTTCATGTATGGGGTAGTCTATGATATATTTAGGAGATGCTGTTAAATTTGAGGTAGTCTAAGATATATTTAGGGGATGCTGACAAATTATAAATGTTCATTTCTGGGGTAGTATATGATATATTTAGGAGATTCTGTTAAATTACAAACGTTCATTTATGGGGTAGTCTATGATATATTTAAAATACGCCGTTAAATTATAAACGTTGGATGGCATGTTATTTATAGATGTCATTACAGAAAAATGAAAGAGGAGTTTAAAACTTACGGAAAATATAAGTTATTTAAAAATTCACGAAAATTCGACTGTTAAACATGTGATTCAACTCAGTTTGTTTGAAAGAAAATTTTTCAATCTTCCAAAAGCGATTAGCGATCTTGATCTTTAATCGTTAGCAAATTTAAGTCACTAACGATACGATTTGTGTGAATAACGAACAAAATCGTTATAAATCAGGGTAAAACATTAAATTACTAAAACTATCGGCGGTGGCTCCAGACCGATGCAGCCGAAATAGTTTTAAAAACTCATCTTTTGTGATATCGAAAAAAGCTGAATTCAAAATCTGATTCAATACACTTATAGGGTTTTCAAAGAAATACACATTAGTGCTTATTGTTTATAGCTATCAATTTCCGTTCTTAAGATATAAGCATTATAAACTTGAAAAACGCGAAATTTTCATACTTTTTTGACTTGACAAGACGATTATTCAAAAACTGTAATAGCTTTTATGAAAATAAATATAGATTTAGAAATTAAATTTACTCATACATACTTTTGTTGTCTATTTTTGTATCTTTATTTTATATTTTCAAAGATACATATTTCGAATGAAATTATGAAAAATGAAACTAAAAACTCGCTCGGAGATATATATTCTTTTTCGCATAAAAAGAACCTGGATCTAAAACTAAATTATATTCGCTCATAGACCTTGAAAAGAGTTGTAAATATTGTGCTTATTGTTTAAAGCTAGCTCTTTTAGTTTTGAGATATAAGCAGTGCAAAACGGGAAATATTCCAACTTCTTCAAAATGGCAAGCCGCTTACTCGAAATCTATAAGAGCTTTTTCCAATAATACATACAGATTTCAGTAACGAATTTTCTAGTACACATTTTTGTTGCATATTATTTATATCTATATTATATAGTTAACTCTATATTTTGATAAATGAAACAAAAAATTAAAAAAATAAATATTCCCTCGGAGAGCTACTTATTTTTCGAAAAAAAAATATTCAAAGTATTAAAAAGACTAAATATATTTCCGACAGAACAAGATAATTTTTTACATTTTGATCTCTTAGGTTCGGGGGTTTATGCGTACAAAATTGTTTACATTTTTCGCGATGCTTCGTTATTGGCCAGAGATATCCCATCCACACATATTATTCACATCAAATCTGGTTATGGTTCGCCAACGGCCGTACCGTGCTGAAAACACCGGTTCTCCTTAGATCACCGAAGTCAGGCAGCATCGGACGCGGATAGTACTTGGGTGGGTGACCATCTGGGAACACCGCGTGCTGTCGGCATATTTCGGGCGCGGTAGCCCGGTGGTTTGCGCGTTGGATTTGCACGCTGCCACAACTGCCGCCGTTTTCATGCGGAGTACGATCACGTTAAACATGTGGATCCGGAAGTCCTTCCGAGAGGTTGGTGGTAGGGAAAGGACGGTACGGTCCCTGTGGATGCCTCCCCCACTGGGCACCGGTCTAAATTGGGTGGCACTTCCCGGACGTCCAAACAGTTACCTTACGCCTTTCTTGTAGGTCGGACGGTCTGGGTTTCAACAACATCAAATCTGGTTCGAAAAAAATTATAACGTCGTGGTGCACCTATTTGCCTTAGAGTAATGGGCTGGCTTGGTTTAACTCGTTTTGCTAAAGACATTAATTTATCAATATATTTAATCATGTTTAGTCGTAAATCGAATATTTTGTTTAATTTATTTTGTGAGCCATATCGAATGAGAGAAGAAGCATTTCTGATTCTCCTAATTGTGCCAACATCAAATCAAGCAGAAGCAACTCAGAAGTGTATTAAGTGTAAGGCAAAAGTATTTTAAGGAAATGCAGAAGTATTTTAAGGTAATGCAGAAGTATTCTAAGTACAAAATTGCATAAAATGTAGTCGAATAGATTTTGAGCTGTATTGTACATTGCCCAGTCACACAATCTTATATACAATAAAATACACAGACAGACACACTTATATTCAGTTAAAAAAACAGCCAGACACACTTATATACAGTAAAAAAAACAGCCAGACATACTTATATTCAGTCAAAAAAACAGCCAGACACACTAATACAATCACACAGCTAGAGGAATTCATACGTATTACTTACAAAGTTTCTTCGAAGAAAGCAGGCATATATCAGTTAGGTGAAGAAAACTATATCGACGATTTTATAAGCCTTCGGATCAATAAAAAACAATATACAGAAGTTTTTAAAGTTATTTTCTTGAAAACAGCTATTTTATTTATTGTTTTTTATACATATGTTTCCCTAAATAAAAACTTTTTGCGCTCTAAAGTACCCAAAATATATAGATCTGTCGAAAAAAATATAAAATTTGGTATATAAGACATTTGCGTTTTACCCTGATGCTGATTCGATTTTGTTAAGATAATAAAGCAGGACCTGCCTTTTTTGCCCAACGGTCCGTAAATATAGCAAAAATCTTAAATAATGTGCTTACACGGAATACTTGAATCCATGTTTTAGACGTAATTGTCAATGCCGAAATAAATAAGATCATTCCCATTAGTCTAGGATAAACCGTTCTCGAGATATTTTATTTGGCATTTTTCAATGCCACCATTTATAATGATTACAGTTGCTAAACAGAAGCGATATCATGTCAAATAATTATACGTGTTTTTTGTGCAATTTATCTAAATTTAGTGAATTATGAAAGAAATATTAAGAAAATGAATTTGAGTCTGTGGGGTAAGTCATATACTGCACACATCAGATTTTCTCCCCGTTAAAGCCGTATTTTTCCTATTCAGCAAAATATCACTATCGAAGTCAACCAATTCTTATCATAATCGACTTATGCTCTTTATATGGCTATGAACTGTAAGAATCGATTTAAGTAACTATTAAAATACACCCCATATACATCTTTAATAGTATCCCACAAGACAAGATTTAGAATCTGATTAGAAAAAATTCATTTCTAACTTTTATAATTCATGTCTCAACTAGGTAGTTTCATTTATCAACGACTGCTCAGAATGATAATTTTATGCATTTGTCGGGTTAGATGCATTTTTAATTGGGAAAATGTATTTTAAAATGCAAAAAAAGAGCAAAGAATACAAAGAATTGGAAGATTAGTTTCTAACGAGTTCAGATTGTGTAAGGTTGGATTTAGAATTAGCATAGAATTTGCATATGAAACCATTTACTAAGATAGGGTGCTCAATTCTCTATGTCTGTCTAGACAAGCAGAAAATTAATGGTGATGAAGGCATCTGGTACAGTTTTTAATCAAGAGTGCATACTGTTTGCACAATGTGAACTGGATTAGAAAAATTTAATATACTGTATAAGAATAGCTTAAAATATTAATTAAAATCTTATATAAGGAGCACAAGGCTTTTCTTACAGACAAACAAATGTCTCTGTTATTATTTTATTACACATTAAATTCGGTTTAATTGCACAAATAATAAAAAAAAATCTGATGTGGGCAGCACATGACTTTCCTTATACAATGCAATGAATGCGCTATTTTACAGTAAAAAACATAGATTATTTTTTAATAGTAGATATTTTTATTCTTTCAAGATATTGAATTTTCGTCAATGAGTCGTCATTTTCATTGATTTCGCGTCATTTTTATCAATTTGGCGAGTTTTTCGCTTATTTAGCATCATTTAAAAAAGTTACATTCCAAACTAATTTGTTCGCATTTCTGAAAATGACCAAGGACACATACAGAAATGGGAGTAAATTTCTTGCTAGATTTCATACTGGCAGTCATTCTAACATGTTAAGTCCATATTTTGTTTTATTTCATGTTCATCTCGACAAGCCAAAAGTTGATTTTTTTTTACTGACAGCTGTTAGTTAAGTCCTAAATAGATAACATTATTTTATTTACCAACATAGTATCAGATTAAGAAACATTTAATTTCAAATATTTCTGCATATCGTTTATATGTATCAGTAATAGTCTATAAGTGTACTTTACATAAAAATACTTTCGGCAATGAAGCGGTTGTAGGTCCGTTAATATTACCTTATTCAAGAAAGCTGCTGCAAATTAAAGCACAGTACTATAAGTAATCCTTTACGATCCCAACCCAGAATACGATGGATTGATATGGGGAAACGTGTGCTTCCGACAATACAATCAGCAGTGTAGGTTTCTTAAAAATTTCGTCAATGTTAAGTTCGAGCAATTGACAGCTTCCGTATATTTTATTAAGGCGTTTTAATATACATATAATGCATGTATTATATATATGTTCTTCTGCAGGGCTATCAAGCGACATCCTAACCTGAGGTCGTATCCGGAATGAGAATAACAATGCATTTCGCAAACCTAGCATTGTTTTAAATAAAATGTTTTAAAAAAATATTATTATTTAATGTAGTTTCATCATAAGTGTGCCATTAAGCAGCGTCGTCGTTTGATGTTTTAATTGCATTTCCCATTTCTAAAATATTCGTTAAATATTCGTGTATTAATCGGAGGTTATTGTGAAACTGTGAATTTTTAACGAGTATTCGACTAGCATATATATCTAATTTATATACTAATTAACAATGGTCCGTCTGTCTGTTCGTCTGTCACACGTTTTAAGTACTTTCGGAAAAGATCGTCTGTCCTACATTTTAAGTACTTTCGGAAAAGATCGTCTGTCCCACATTTTAAGTACTTTCGGAAACTTACAATCTTCTACACGAGTAGATTGTTCGATAAAACCGACTGGAAAAATCGAATTTTTTGAAAATGTTCTGTAGAGGGTGTGCTCCGCACCAAAACGTTTGAAAGATAAAATGATAGAAAAATATGAAATAGCGACTTCAAATTTGGTGTATGGGTAAATCATCCAATAGAAAAGAAGTGTGCAATTTTAGATTTCCATTATTTGCTACTTTAGGGGTGTCGCACACCAAAATTTTTGATTTACCGAATAAATAAGAAATGTCTCCTCTTAAATTTGAGAGAGGTATAACATTTGGTATGCGGGCTTGTCATTTGATAAAAGAAAAACCCAATATGCAAAAAGTTTTCTAAAATTTTTCATTTAAGGGAGTGAACCACAGAGAAACGTTCATAAGTAAAAATGATAGAAAAACATGCTTCTGAATGAGATAGAGACTTCAAATTTGGTGTACAAGTAGATAGTTTAAAAGGAAGAGAGTTGAAAATTCAGTTTTAAAATATTTTCTACTTTTTTTAGGGGGTGGGGTGCACACTATAATGTTCGTTTATCCGAACAAATGGCTTCCATTAAAATGTAATTGTTGTGGCCTTCACGCCAAAAGAACTTTTCCCGTCCATAGGTTTCCTGTCCATAGGTTTTGTCCATAGGTTCCTGTCCATAGGTTAAGCAGATTTGCTCTAATTTGCATACCGAGGCGTACGCATTTCTACGAATCTCGAAGTGCCCATGACAACGTAAGTATATTCGGAGGCTCGAGTATTACAGAAAAGGAAGGAAGCGATAAGCCATGAGAAGCGGCGGCGAATGACCAAACAACGGAGGAAGAGAGGACTGCCGGTCGCAATGAAGTATTTTGTAGTACGAACCGCAATTGGACACATGTATCATGCATCACTTGTAAGTTGGAAAGTCTTCAACAGACGTTTGTAATTAGTTTGGATGTCGAATAAATACAGTCCACATTTAGAATCATCATAGTTGTTTATTTCACGACAGTTATTGCAAAAAGTAATAGATGATCAAACACACATCCATAACAGAAGGTCTTTATTTCACTTCCTTAACACGTAAAAAAGTTTAAAACAGGCTATAGAGCTTTCGAGCATAAGTATGACTTCATCTGAAGAGCATACTTATGCTCGAAAGCGCTATGGCCTGCTTTAAACTTTTGTACGTCTTAGGAAGTGAAATAAAGACCTTCTGTTATGGATGTGTGTTTGATTTTGCTATTTTAACATCAGACGTGATGCCAAATTATTTATTAAGTAATAGAGGCTTAATATATGGCATATTGATTAATCATATTTAAAAGAACGAATAGAGGTTTTCAAAGGAAGTAAAGAGCGAACAAAGATAGAATAGAGGTTTTCAAAAGTGTTTTAGGCATATTGTTAAAGCATTTGCTGTTTGTCGAAAATCTCTCTGTTTTGCATTTTAACTTAAGTGGAATGTGACTCAACTTGGTTCTCTCATACCAGAATTATTTCTTAAGCAGCTTGTCATTTGTGTTTCAAATTCTATAACAGTACCATAAAATCTATAATTGTGATCATTGAGAACAACGACTTCTTTTGATATGGTTGGACTGACAAACAACAGCTACAGAAACATCATTACGGTATTATATCCTGACAAAACACAATTTATTTCATTGATTTAGCAGTATGTTTATCAATTTGACGTTATTTTTTTATCGATTTTCGCCAATCATTTTTGCCAATTTGAATACATTAAGAGAACTGGTTGGCGATATCTAGAGGAATCCATCGCCAAAATTTTCGCAAAGCGTTATGGACAGATGGTTGGAGAAATGAGTTAATAAGATATTAAATAATTAATTGCCATAAACAACAGGGATTTTCAAAGAAATTGCACTTAATTTGATAAAATAATGAACTTTCATCATTTGTAACAATTTAGTCATTTGTAACAATTTAGTGTCATTTTATTAATTTTAAGACATTTTCGTTTACTTGGCGATATTTTGATCCATTTGGTAGCATTTAAAAATGCCGTCAAATTTGTAGCCAAGTGGGACGGTTGGACTGACAGACAAAGGCTATCGAAATACAGTTACACAATTATCTCCTAACAAAACGCATTTAATTTAATTGATTTTGCTTCATTTTTATCAATCTGGTGATATTTTTTATCAATTTTGCGATATTTTCATCAGTTCTGCAACATTTAAAAAAGTCGTTAAGTTGGCAATATCTTGCTACGTTCGTCGCTAAGCGTTACGGAGATGGACGGACGGACAAACGGATTATTCTAATTGTGGATTTTAAGTAGCTTGTAATATCCCTTTTTTTTTTTGCAAATTTCGCAAGAAATTATTTGAAAAATCTGTATTGTAGTTTTAAATGATCTCAATTATAGCATGTTACCCTTCACATTAAAGGTTTTAAATCTTTCAATTGATACAATGTAACCCCCTCAGGGAAAACTTGCCCCTTCCGAGGAGAGGCCGTCTCCAAGAAAAAAATTGTGTCATGGCTATTTTTCACAACAATGATTGAAACTCTTAAATCTTATGTTCATTAAGCCATAAATTACCCCTTTTATGCATGATTTTATCGAATTTTGTCCAATACTGCCATATTAATAAATGTAAAATTTTGAATATACTTCGAAATTTTGACTCGAATTAAAATAAAGATTCTATCTAGTTCTAGATTTTTCAGTAATATAGCTGGATGCAATGTTTAGTGAAAATGCATTTGCTGCAGCCATCGCGAACGAAAAAAATCAACAACAGACATACACACAAACGGACATCACTCCACGTGTTCAGGAGGTCTGAAACATATATTGGAATTGAAATCTCGAATTTTAAAAATTTCGTGAAAACAATACTTTCTCTTAACTATTATATAATATTAAAGAGTAAATATGGGCAACTCCAAATATTCGTTCCAGTGATTTCATGTCATTTATTTAAGAACAGATATCAATTGTATCTTGCTTTTCAATTTTCTCTATATGAAAAAATGTAGGGTTATAAAAATATAAACATAATGTATTACACATAGTAAAAAATAGCAACGTTCAAATGGATAGCATCAGATGTATTTATCCTTTTCAGATAAACTCTAATCTTTTTGTCTCAGACACGTACTTTTATACTAAACTTACATCACACTTTCGTTAGTAGTAGTGTCGGTTTAACTATATAGATAAGGAGTAAAAATTTATAGAGATTTATATACCGGGATTCAATGGAAGAGATAAATCGAAGTACTTTTGTCGCCTATGAAACTGTTAATATTTTCATCTCCAGACAGATTTAATCTTTTTTTTTTTTTGCATCATGTAATTATTTGAAGGAAATATATTTCAAATAAAGCAGTCTGGGATAATTCTTACTTAACACATTACAAAATTTCTAACATGTTTTAAAAAGAGATAGTCAGTTTTATATAACTTTTGATATGATCCATCTTAATAATGATTGAAAAGCAAATAATTTCAAGATTTAGGCAAGCTCATACGAAAATTCTCCCACTTTTTTTTATCGAGCTTTTGCTTAAAAAAATCTGATGTGGGCAACACATGACTTTCCTTATATAATGTAATGAATTTATAACTTTTACAGTAAAAAAAAATAGGTTTTTCTTATAGTAGATGCTAATATTCCTTTCAAGATATTGAGTTTTCGACAATTAGTCGTCATTTTCATTGATTTAGCGTCATTTTTATCCATTTGGCGAGATTTTCATTAATTTGGCAACATTTCAAAAAGTCGACAAGTTGGCGACATTCCGCTAAATTCGTCGCCAAAATTTCGCCAAGCGATATGGGCGAAGAAATATGTTATTCTTACAGCAGATAAATGATTATTGGCGTTCAACTACAAACGTATTACTCAAAGCATCTTTTTTCATGAATGGAATGAGCTAGATCCACGAGAATAATGTCACTAAATTTATCGTATGGTATTACATTTGAAAAGTGAACATGTTTCCCAATAGGAAATATTTGTTTTTCATTTTATATGACTTTTTGATAATTTTTTTGAAAAATATGCAATATCTCGAGAACGGTTTATGTTAGCGTTCTAAAATTTATGCCAATCGTTTTCTAATGAAAAATTACATAAGAAATGTCTATTTGCGTAACTTTATTAGCGGTTTTGATTTTTTGACGATTTTTTCAAAATTTCATTCCAAAATTTAGGGGGGTTCTGAACATTCGATTGCGTATAAAAACAATAGGCCTTTAGTGTTTATGAATTGTGATTTCTGTACCAAATTTGGTTCGAATCGGTCCATTCGCTCGTAAGTTATCGTCTCCACAGGCTCACTGACACACACACACACACACACACACACATACTTTCACACACACACACACGCACACACACACACACACACATACTTTCACACACACACACACGCACACACACACACACACACACACACACAGAGAGAGACATCACTCCAAAAATGTTTGATACGTGATCAGGGAAGCATGAAACGTGCTCTCCCGTCGAAAACTCGAATTCGAATTTTCGACCCCGTCACAATACTTTCCTGATACATTATGTATATAAGGAAAGTAATATGAAGGGTGATATAAGTTTGTAAGGGGACATACAATTTGTGTGCGCGGCCCTGAAGATATCAATGTGAAGCCAGACACTCCAGATAATGTCCCTAATGCAATATTTATAAAACTCACCTTTTAGTTTCCAGTAGGAACTAATATGGTTAAAGTAAGTTGCATTAAAAAAGTTAAGTATCGCATTTTTCCACACCAAGTGTTTTATTATAATTAGTTATCGGTAATAGTTAATTTTGTAACCAAACGAAAATTTGACAAAAAATATTTCATTTCAACAGTTAGAGAATGTTTAGTATACTTTTACGAACCTAAACTCTTCGGTATCCGTGGTGTGTCATTTTGAATAGCTCTGATCTAATATAAAATCAGAAAAAAATGTTGGTTGTATGGATTCATAATCACCATTGATAGTCCCCTTTCTGGCGATCTATATAAAAAAATCTGATGTGGGCAACACATGACTTTTCTTATATAATGTAATGAATTTACTACTTTTCAGTAAAAAAAATAGGTTTTTTTCTTATAGTAGATACTAATATTTTTGCCAAGATATTGAGTTTTCGACAATTAGTCGTCATTTTCATTGATTTAGCGTCAATTTTATCCATTTGGCAAGATTTTCGTTAATTTGGCAACATTTAAAAAAGTCGCCAAGTTTGCGACATTCCGCCAAATTCGTCGCCAAACTTTCGCCAAGCGTTATGGACGAAGAAATAAGTTGTTCTTACAGCAGATAAATGACTATTGGCGTTCAAAGACAAAAGTATTACTCAAAGTATTTTTTTTCATGAATGGAACGAGCTAGATCCACGAGAGTGATGTCATCCAATTTATCGCATGGTATTACATATGAAAAGTGAACATGTTTCTCAATAGGAAATTTTTTTTTTCATTTTATATGACTTTTTAATAATTTTTTTTAAAAATGTACAATATCTCGAGAACGGTTCATGTTAGCGTTCTAAAATTTATGTCAATCGTTTTCTAATGAAAAATTACATGAGAAATGTCTATTTGCGTAACTTTATTGGTGGTTTCGATTTTTTGACGATTTTTTCAAAATTTTATTCAAAAATTTAGGGGGGTTCTGAACATTCGATTACATATAAAAACAATAGGCTTCCAGTGTTTACGGATTGTGATTTTTGTACCAAATTTGGTTCGAGTCAGTCCATTCGTTCGTCAGTTATCGTCTCCAAAGGCTCACTGACACACACACACACACACACACGCATACTTACACACACACACATACTTTCACACACACCCACACACACACACACACACACACACACATACTTACACACACACATACTTTCACACACACACACACACACACATACACACACACAGACATCACTTCAAAAATGCTTGATTCGTGATCAGGGATGCTAGAAACGTGCTCTCCCGTCGAAAACTCGATTTCGAATTTTCGACCCCGTCACAATACTTTCTTTATACATTATGTATATAAGGAAAGTAATTAGTGTTTATCAAATGGTCACGCGCAATTCTTAGGGATTAGCAGCCTGATTGCTTCCTGTAAATTTTCTTAATAAATATATAAAACCGGAGTAAAATTTGAATGCATAATTTAGACGACATTGAATTTTTACTTCCTTATATACATAATGTATGAGGAAAGTATTGTGACGGGGTCGAAAATTCGAATTCGAGTTTTCGACGGGAGAGCACGTTTCTAGCATCCCTGATCACGAATCAAACATTTTTGAAGTGATGTCTGTGTGTGTGTGTGTGTGTGTGTGTGAAAGTATGTGTGTGTGTGTGTGTGTGAAAGTATGTGTGAGTAGTATCTATACACCCGTATGAGCACACATGTACTTTATACACTAAAAACTAGATTTTATAGCTTATTTTTTATTTTTTATATATAAAAAAAAGGTATCGGTCCATTTTAATATTAAAAACATGATTTTATAGCTAAATAAGGCCTTTTTTACATTTAGACCAAATTTTAATTTTTTTAGATAAAAAATGTGTGAAAAAAGAGGAAATGATCAAAGATAATATCTATAGATGGCAGCACTAGTAATTCTTTTAATATATATTAAACTATAGTACTTTGTGTATATATATTAAACTTTCTTTCTTTATTTATATTATTTATATTATTTATAAACTCTATTTTAGTCGAAAAGGTCTTAGATGTTGACTTTTTTCGACTAAAAATATTATGTCATGTTTATATTTTTAAAATATAGATGTGTTATTGCCCCGGGGTGGTCGAATGGATAAAGCCCTAGTCTACCATCTAAAAGATCCTGGTTCAAATCTCCATGTGCACTGTGAATATATGATCCGTACGTTATTTATTAGAATTAATTAGATTTAATTAGTATTAGTCTATATATATATATAGTATACTAGCAGCATACCCGTCCTTCGTACGGAGTATATAATATAAAAAAACTTATAATTCGCAATCATGTGCAAATTCTGATAAAATATTAAATTTATTGCTCATAAAGAGAAGTTTAAGAATATCTGTTCTCACTATGCAAAATTATCTTCACGGGCAAATCTCGAAGAATAAAATATCCTGGCCCCTTTGGTAAACAAATTCACACACAAAAAAAAGAATTGAATCAATATATGCAACCACGTACTACTTATATTGTCGCAAATTAGAAAATATGCCAGTGTGTTAGTAGAAGCTTAAACATATTGTAATATGAGTCTTAAAAATATTTACCTAAATAAAAAAGATGACGTAATAAATTGAAAGTATCAAAAATCCCCGTAATCTTAATACCAGAAGGTCGTAATTGATTCCAATATATGCCAATATATATAAAAATTTTGCCAATATACCTGTACTACTTATATTCTCGTAGATTAGAAGATATACCCGTACATTTGTAGAAGATTACTTGTACAACGTACTATATATGAGTTTCAACAATTTTCGTCATAATGAAACAATGGCATAATAATTTGGAAATATCAGTAATCCCTGAATCAACAGTCCCCGAAAATATCAATAATAATGATGTTTAAAACTGAAGACCGTAATTGATATTATCCAGTCAAAAATGCAATGTCAATGAAATTTATTTTATATACATATTTTTATTAGATTTAATAAAAATCGTATGATACATAACACATTGGATCCGTTGCTAAGCGACATGATATCATCTCCTTCAAATAAATTGATGGAAATCATGTCGCCTGAATAATGTAATCTTCATGGAAGGTTTGGCGACATTTTCGTCTCCATGATATTTTTATGGATTTACAAATATTTTTATCAATGTAGTGAAATTAAAAAAATTAGTTAAATGCGTTACTAAGTAGGATGGATGGACTGACCGACAAATGCTACAGAAACATCATTTCAGTACTCTATTCTAAAAAAACAAATTTAATTTCATTGATTTGGGTCATTTTTATCAATTTGGAGATATTTCCTCTAATTTGGTAAAGTTTAAGAAAAGTTGCCAAGTTATTTAGAGATATTCCGCTAAATTCGTAGCTCTAAATTTACAGATCTGAAGAATAAAATATCCATATCCCGTCTGTATATATACTAAATGAAAACACATAAATTGTATTAGAAGATACATACATCCGTTCTACTCTTTTTCTGCTTCAACAATCGGCTAAATGAATTTATTGGGTAAACACAATATATGAGTTTATTAGCTAAACACAATATATGAGCTTTGAAACCTCTTTGCTAAAATAAATAAAAGTGTGATGTACGCAGTTCGCAATATATATAATTAAAAGAACAATCAAACCGTTCATTTATTATGAGTTTATTAGCTAAACACAATATATGAGCTTGAAACCTCTTTGCTAAAATAAATAAAAGTAATGTACGCAGTCCGCAATATATATAATTAAAAGAACGATCAAACCGTTCATTTATAAAATATATTTTTACATCCATTTATTTATTATACAAATAGAAAAAATAATAATAATCATTAACAAACACATTTAATTCTATTCCTTTGCCGAGCAACATGATATAAGATAGAATCTTCCTCATAAAATGCGAAAATAAATAACCATTTTAATTTCTTTATACTTCTAATCGTTAAGTAAAAGCTTGTGAAATACATGGAGGTTAATACATGTAAAAACATGGAGGTAGATTTTTCCATTTAAGTTTATGTTTCAAACAATTCATGCTTTCAGATAGTGACTATTTAATCCAAAAATCCTGCATCAAACTCAAAAATAAAGTTTTAATTCCCTTTGACGCTTTAAACAAACGATTTTTATCCTTTCCGTTTGGATAAACCACGGAGTTGGAGAGTAAAACGCCTATAAAAAAAGTTCCGTTTTTCATTAATATCTCGACAACCCCTGGTCTTAGAAACTTGAAACTTGGGCAAAGTTTATGGGGGGATATTTCAAGGCCTCCCACAAAATTTCATTAAATTCGGTTCAGCCGTTCTCTCGTGATGATGAGACAAACGAAAGTTTCGTTTTTTACTAATATCTCGAGAACAACTGGTCGTAGAAATTCCAACTATAGACTAAATTTTAAGTGGGACTATTTCTAGGTTACCCACAAAATTTCATCAAATTCGGTTCAGCCGTTCTCCCGTGATGATGGGACAAACAGACAGACAGACAGACAGACAGATTTTCAATTTTATTTATATAGACTAGCAGCATACCCGTTCTTCGTACGGAGTATATAATATAAAGAAACTTGAAATTCATAATCATGCCCAAATTCTTATAGTATACTAAATGACATGTTTAATCAAAATATTCTGTTAAAATATTTAATATAATGCTCCTAAAAAGAAGTTTAAGAATCTCTGTTCTCGCTATATAAAATTATCTTCATGGACATATCTGAAGAATGAAACATCTTGGACCCCTTATGTAAGCAAATATAAAAAAAAAATATGGAATTGAATCAATATATGCAAAATAAAAGCGTTAAAATTGTATGGGATCCCTACTAATTATATACGCGAATATTAGAAAATATAACCTGTATTAGTAGATTACGTGTATAAATTGAAAATACCAATAAACCCGTAATCTTTAAATCTGAAGACAGTCATTTATTCCAATATATGTCAAAATTAAAGTGCTAAAATTATATGGGAAGATATACACGTACTACTTATAATGTCCGATTATTAGTAGAAGATTACCCGTTTTGCAATATGAGTCACAAATGTTTTTTGGTAAAATACAACAGACGACGTAATAAATTGAATATATAATTAATCCCCTTAATCTTCATACCAGAAGACTGTACTTGATTCCAATATATATGCCAATATATGTCAAAATATTTGCCAATATACCTGTACTACTTATATTCTCGTAGGTTAGAAGATATACCCGTGCATTCCTAGAAGATTACTCGTACAACGTACAATATGCGTGTGTCAGCAATTTTTGCCGCAATAAAACAATGGCGTAATAACTTAAAAATATCAATAATCCCTGAATCAATAATTCCGGAAAATATCAATAATAATAATGTTTAAACCTGAAGAGTATAATTGATATTATCCAGTCCAAAATGAAATGGCAATGAAATTTATTTTATATACATATCTTCATTATTCAAATCGGAAAGGATTTAATAAAAATCGCCTGCCGCATAAACACATTGGATTTAAATCCGTTGCTAAGCGACATGATATCATTTGCTTCAAATAAATTGGTAGAAAAAATATCGTCTAAATAGTTATATTTCTATGGAACATTTGGCGACAGTTTCGTCAAATTAGCGACATTTTAAAAAATCGCCAAATTTATCGCCAAGTGGGACTGTAGAACTGACAGTTCCACTTTGCGACAAATTGACGAAATATCATCACAATACTATCCCCTAACAAAAAACAATTAATATCATTTATGTAGCGCAATTTTATCAATTTCAAGATATTTTTATAGATTTGAAAACATTTTTATCAATTTGGTGACATTTTAAAAATTCGCTAAATGTATTACTAAGTAGGATGGATTACTAAGTAGTGATGTATTACTAAGTTGGTCTGACAGATAAATGCTAACCAAACATCATTTCAGTACTCTCTTCTAACAAAACAAAAAAAATTTCATTGATATGTAGAAGACCCAAGCCACACGACCAACCCGAAGGTTTATGGCAGCTGTTTGTGTGTCGTTTATATCAATTTGGCGACATTTCCGTCAATTTGGCAAAGTTTAAGAAAAGTTGTCAAATTAGCGATATCCCTCCAAATTCGTAGCTTTGAATTTGCAGATCTGAATGAAACATTCTTATCCCGTTTCAATATACTAAATGAAAACACTACAATTGTATTAGAAGATATACCCGCTCTACTCTTTTTCTGTTTCAACAATCGGCTATATGAATTTATTGGCTAAACACAATATATGAGTTTAGTAGCTAAATACGATATAAGCTTGAAAACTCTTTGCCAAAATAAATGAAATTGATGTACTCAGTCAGCAATTAATATAATTAAAAGAAAAATCAAACCGTCCATTCATAAGATATACTTTTATATCCATTTATCCATTTATTTATTATTTAAATCGAAAAAAAATAATAGAAACATTAACAAACACATTTAATTTAATTGCGATGCCGAGCAACATGATATATCCTCCTAAAATGTTAAAATTTATTAACCACTAACAGCACACCCGTTATTCGTACGGAGTGTATAATTTAAAGAAACTTAAAGTTCGCAATCACGTGCAAATTCTGTTAAAATATTAAATTTATTGCTCCTAAAGAGAAGTTTAAGAATATATGTTCTCACTATGCAAAATTATCTTCACGATCAGATCTGAAGAATAAAACATCCTGCCCCCTTTTGTAAGCAAATTTACAGAAGAAAAAATAGGAATTGAATGAATATATGCAACCCCGTACTAATTATATTGTCGCAGATCAGAAAATATGCCAATGTGTTAGTAGAAGATTACCCGTATTACAATATGCGTCTCAAAAATATTTGCCAAAATAAAAGAGATGACGTAATAAATTGAAAACATCAATAATATCCGTACTCTTTATACCAGAAGGTCGTAATTGATTCCAATATATGCCAATATATATCAAAACATATGTCAATATACCTGTACTACTTATATTCTCGTAGATTAAAAGATATACACGTGTATTTGTAGAAGATTCGTACAACATACAATATAGGAGGTTAAACAATTTTTGTCATAATAAAATAATTGCATAATAACTTGAAAATATCAATAATCCTTGAATCAATAATCCCCGAAAATATAAATAAATTTTAAACCTGAAGACCGTAATTGATATTATCCAGTCAAAAATGCTATAAGAAAAATCAAATCGTTCTTTTCTAAAATATATTTTTATATCCATTTATTTATTATTCAAATCGAAAAAATAATTATTAAAATTAACAGACAGATTTAATTTAATTGCGTTTCTGAGTAACATGATATAAGATAGAATCTTATAACATGTTAAATATGTCATGTCTTATAACATAAACTGCGAAATTAAATAACGATTTTGATTTCTCTATACTTCTCATTGTTCCGTAAAAGCTTGTTTTAAATAAACCATGAACCATGGAGATAGATTTCCCCTTTAAATCATGTTTCAAACAATTCATGTTTTCAGAAAGTGACTAATTAACGCAAAAAATCTCCCATCAAACTCAGAGATTAAATTTTAATTCACTTTCAAACGATTTTCAAGCTTTTCGTTTGGATAAACCACGGAGTTAGGGAGTAGAACTCCTAGGAAAAAGTTCCGTTTTTCATTAATATCTCGGCAACCCCAGGTCTTAGAAACTCGAAACTTGGACAAAATTTATGGGGGGATATTTTAAGGCTATTCACCAAATTTCATTAAATTCGGTTCAGTCGTTTTTCCGTGATGATGAGACAAACGAAAATTTCGTTTTTTACTAATATCTTGAGAACCACTGGTCGTAGAAACTCAAAACACGGATATAATTTTAAGTGGGGCTATTTCTGGGCTACCCACAAAATTTCATCAAATTCGGTTCAGCCGTTCTCCCGTGATGGTGTGACAAACAGACAGACAGACAGACAGACAGACAGACAGACAGACAGACAGACAGACAGACAGATAGATTTTCATTTTTATTTATATAGATTAATAATTGTATATTCCTTGTCTATTTCAGTCATAGAAATTCTGGAGATAGAAAACTGGAGTTCCTGGCTGTGTTGAAAAAGGAGCCTGGCTGATAGAAAAAGGAGTCCATAAGAAAAAAAAAAAGGATTCCCCCCCGTAGACCCCCCGTATATATAAAAAATAAAAAATAAGCTATAAAATCTAGTTTTTAGTGTATAAAGTACATGTGTGCTCATACGGGTGTATAGATACTACTTGTGTGTGTGTGTGTGTGTGTGTGTCAGTGAGTCTGTGGAGACGATAACTGACGAACGAATGGACCGATTCGAACCAAATTTGGTACAAAAATCACAATCCGTAAACACTGGAAGCCTATTGTTTTTATACGTAATCGAATGCTCAGAATCCCCCTAAATTTTCGAATGAAATTTTGAAAAAATTGTCAAAAAATCAAAACCGCTAATAAAGTTACGCAAATAGACATTTCTTATGTAATTTTTTATTAGAAAGCGATTGGCATAAATTTTAGAACGCTAACATGAACCGTTCTCGAGATATTGTACATTTTTCAAAAAAATTATGAAAATGTCACATAAAAGAAATTCCTATTGAGAAACATGTTCACTTTTCATATGTAATACCATGCGATAAATTGAGTGACATCATTCTCGTGGATCTAGCTCGTTCCATTCATGAAAAAATATACTTTGAATAATACTTTTGTATTTGAACGCCAATAGTCATTTATCTGCTGTAAGAATAACTTTTTGCTTAGTGCATAACGCTTGGCGAGATTTTGACGACGAATTTGGCGGAATGTCGCCAACTTGGCGACTTTTTTTTAAAGTTGCCAAAATAATGAAAATCTCGCCAAATGGATAAAAATGATGCTAAACCGATGAAAATGACGACTAATTGTCGAAAATTCAATATCTTGGAAAGAATATTAGTATCTACTATAAGAAAAACCTATTTTTTACTGTAAAAGTTGTAAATTCATTACATTATATAAGGAAAGTCATGTGTTGCCCACATCAGATTTTTCCATTTGGAGTAACGTAATGAAATTAAGTTTCAAAAGTGTTTCGAGGTTAAAAACTTTGAAAAACATTTCGTTAAACTATTTGACTTGGGTGCTAGGTGCGTTATGTCTTCCTCGTTATTTTTTTTTAAACCTAAGAACATTCTTTTGGGATTAAACCTATTCGATTTATTTTTGAATTCTTTGTATCTTTAAATGCAACTTTTATAATACTAAAAGAAAATGTATGTTTTTTTATATGTCTGTTGGTTGCTTTGCAAAAAATCAACTCTCAGATAAGTAATTTGGTAATCACTATTTAAAAAGGAAATTTTGGCGTTACTGGTCTCTTTCAAAACTGCCTGTATACTTCCAGTAAAAATGTTTTAAATATGGTAACACATTTTCTTATAACGGTTTTAAACTTAGATACGTATTCGCCCAAGTTAATACGAAATCTGAAAATTTATACAGTCCCTCAATTCAAAATTTCCAAATTACTATATTATTCATAAAATAACGTGTAAAACTAAGAAATGTTAGATTCCTTTACGAATAAAATTTATCTAGATATTTAAGAGTAGAAGGTATATCCGTCATATGACGGAATAACAAATTTGCAAAGCATTGCCTTCCATTTAGAGTTATTTTGATCAATTTGGTGGCATTTTATCAATATATTTAACGTTTTTAGTAGTAAATCGAATATTTTGTTTAATTTATTTTGTGCGCCATATCGAATGAGAGAAGAAGCATTTCTGATTCTTCTAATCGTGCCAACATCAAATCAAACAGAAGTAACTCAGAAATGTATTAAGTGTAAAGCAAAAGTATTTTAAGGAAATGCAGAAGTATTCTAAGTACAAAATTGCATAAAATGTAGTCGAATAGATTTTGAGCTGTATTAGATACATACATTGCCCAGTCACACAATCTTATATACCATCAAATACACCGACAGACACACTTATATACAGTTAAAAAAGAGCCAGATACACTTATATACAGTCAAAAAACAGCCAGACACACGTATACAATCCCACAGCTAGAGTAATTCATACGTATAACTTACAAAATTTCTTCGAAGAAAGCGGTATATATCAGTTAGGTGACGAAAACTATTTCGACGATTTTGTAAGTCTCTTCTTCGGATCAAAAGAACAGTTTACGGAAGTTTTTTAAGTCATTTTTTTGAAAACAGCAATTTTATTTATAGTTTTTTATACATATGTTTCTCTAAATATAAACGTTTTGCGCTCAGGAGTACCCAAAATGTGTAGATCTATCGAAAAAAACATACCCTGATGTTGATTCGATTTTGTTAAGATAATAAAGAAAGCAGGACCTGCCTTTTTTGCATAACGTCCCGTAAATATAGCAAAAATCTTAAATAATGTGCTTACATGGAATACTTGAATCCATGTTTTAGACGTAATTGTTAATGCCGAAATAAATAAGACCATTCCCATTACTCCCCGTTCTCGAGATATATTATTTGGCATTTTTCAATTCCGCATTTTAAAATGATTCCAGTTGCCAAACGAAAGCGATATCATGTCAAAATTTTATACGTGTTTTTTGTGCAATTTATCTGAATTTAGTGAATTATGAAAGAAATATAAAGAAAATAAATTTGAGTCTGTCGGGTAAGTCATGTACTGCACACATCAGATTTTCTCCCCCGTTAAAGTCGTATTTTTCCTATTCAGCAAAATATCACTATCGAAGTCAACCAATTCTTATCATAATCGACTTATGCTTTTATATGGCTATAAACCGTAAGAATATATTTAAGTAACTATTAAATACACCCCACATACATCTTTAATAGCATCCCACAAGACAAGATTTAGAATCTGATTAGAGAAAATCCATTTCTAACTTTTATAATTCATGTCTCAACTAGGTAGTTCCATTTATCAACGACTGCTCAGAATGATAATTTTATGCATTTGTCGGGTTAGATGCATTTTTAATTGGGGAAATGTATTTTAAAATGCAAAAAAAGGGCAAAGAATACAAAGAATTGGAAGATTAGTTTCCAACGAGTTCAGATTGTGTAAGGTTGGATTTAGAATTAGCATAGAATTTGCATATGAAACCATTTACTAAGATAGGGTGCTCAATTCTCTATGTCTGTCTAGACAAGCAGAAAATTAATGGTGATGAAGGCATCTGGTACAGTTTTTAATCAAGAGTGCATATTGTCTGCACAATGTGAACTAGATTAGAAATATTTAATATACTGTATAAGAATAGCTTAAAATATAATTAAAAATCTTATATAAGCAGCACAAGGCTTTTCTTACAGCCAAACAAATGTCTCTGTATTTATTTTATTACACATTAAATTCGGTTTAATTGCACAAATAATAACAAAAAATCTGATGTGGGCAGCACATGACTTTCCTTATACAATGCAATGAATGCGCTACTTTTACAGTAAAAAACATAGATTATTTTTTTATAATAGATATTTTTATTCTTTTCAAGATATTGAATTTTCGTCAATGAGTCGTCATTTTCATTGATTTCGCGTCGTTTTTTATCAATTTGGCGATTTTTTCGCTAATTTAGCAACATTTAAAAAAGTCGCCAAGTTGCCGACATTGAACCAAATTCGCCGCCAAAAACTCGCCAAGCGTTATGGAAGGAGAAATAAATTATTCTGAAAGCACATAAATGAATATTGACGTGCAAATACAAAAGTATTACTCAAAGTATCTTTTTCCATGAATGGAGCGAGCTAGATCCACGAGAATGATGTCACCAAATTTATCGCATGGTATTACATATGAAAAGTGAACATGTTTCTCAATAAGAAATATTTTTTTAAGGATTGTAATTATTGTACCAAATTTCGGTCGAATCGGTACATTCGTTCGTCAGTTATCGTCTCCAACACGCACACACATACATACACACACAGACACCACGTCAAAAATGTCCGATTCGTGATCAGGGATGTTTGAAACGTGCTCTTTCGTCGAAAACTCGAATTCGAATTTTCGACCCCGTCACAATATTTTCCTTATACATCACGTATATGAGAAAAGTAATAACGGATATTTATCTAAATTATTTAATTTACAAAATTTTAATTCAATTAATTATAGAATTTAATTACATTTTTATTTTTATTTGACAATATTGTGCCATTTAATATGACGTCGTGTCAAAAATTATAAAATATCTCAAAATCGGTAGAACCATTTATTCTAAAGTACTCGAGTTTTCTTATTCGTTATATCATGATGTATTACGTATTTTTGAAATTTATTCTTGTCACTTTTCGCAATAAAACTGCGTAATTTATAAACTATTTTTAATACCCCTTCGAATAATTGCAAAGGAGGCCTTTGAGGCCTCACCTCTTATAGGAAATGAAACAAATTGAAAATTCTGATAATTATATTCAATATAAAAAATTAGCAGTGTTTCGAAAATATCTTAAAAGATTCAATTCTGAATAACAGGAAAGTGTATTAATTGCGTATATGGCCATGTCCATATTTGTACACTAGCCTTTTAAGACTTTGTGGATCAAAGGTAGACATTGAAATAAACATTGGAATAGCGTTTATTTTCCAATAAATATGAAAGATGGGCCACAACTTTAATAATATTTATTAATAATATTTATTAAATATATATTTATATATATATATATATATATATATATATATATATATATATAAATATATATATATATATATATATATATATATATATATAAATATATATATATATATATATATATATATATATATATATATATATATATATATATCAAATTTGTTATATTTCGTATTTATGTCAAATATGGATGAAATCTTAAAATCGAAACAACTCTGATAATTAAGTCATTATTTCAAAACTTTAAACATATGTTATACAAGAATTATTTTCAGTTCTCCTTTCAGAAAATATCTTAAACAGTTTTTTAATTATATTCTGGAGTTTTTCATTGTCTGGTCTGGCTAGTGTCAGTTTAGAGCTTAAGAGCCATGTTCCATAGTCATTTTTTAAAACATTCAATTCTACTTACAAACGATTCATGTTCAACTCGCCTAAGTTGATGATCTCCCATTAATGTCCTCATGGCTTTAATGGAGGGGGTTTCTTTGTATCGTAAAACCTCTAAATTGATTAAAATTTAATATTGCTTTATACAATTTTGATCGGACCGCTCGTTGGTACGATTTATTCAAAAGCTTTGCTCCCTCTCAGACGAAAAATAGCGTCCCCACGTCAAACACAACTACCGCGAAGTCAGCAAAACATCACGTTTTCTAAATTACCCAATCAGACAATGCCGACAATATGTACCATTTTTTAACAGCCATTGACAGTTCACATCAAGAGCCTCAAAACTCAAATTTTCGCTTCCCACAGCTGGCAGTAAACAAAATAAAAACTGATACATCTACTCTGAATTAACGGTCGCGTTTAAAAGCGAAAGTAAAGCCGAGACATGAAATATTAAGAATCGTGCGGTTTCTCCCACACAGAAAAACGCTTAAATCAGAATATAGCTGTACAAGTACATATAATATAAAAATACATTTAAATTCAGTTTAAAATTCAGTAGAGTCGAGAATTTATAAAATTCCGACACGACAAGAGAGAGAGATAGAGAGAGAAAGAGAGAGAGGAGATAAGAGATTGTGGAAAATAAACCATGGAATTTTCATTTACCTTCAAGTTTTAAAACAGTAATTTCCTATATATTTGGTCTTTAGAAAATCTGGAGTTCGAGAGGAGATAAAACTCCTACGTAAAGTTCGGTTTTCATTATCTAGCTGACCCCTGATCCCAAACAATCGATACATTGGATAAATTTTAAGTGGAGCTATTTCACGGCTTCCCGTAAAATTCGGCAATTCATAAAATTTCATAGAATTCAGCAATTCATAAAATTTCATAAAATTCAGCACATCTTTTTGTCCGTGATGATGAGACGAACACATAAACACACAAATAAACGCACATGCATACAGTCATATTTCAAATTTTATATAGAGAGAAATTTAGAAAAATTGTTTTGCACAATTAAAAAAAATATTTTGATGAATTTTCAATATGACTTCGAGTAATGTTTACTCATAATAATGGCTAGAAGGCGATGACTTTTGAAATTTTCATATAAGAGTCAATACACTAATGGATATAACATGCTGGTGTATTACGCTATATTAAAAATATATGTTGAAAATACTGAATATTTCGGGTGATGAAATGTTTTGAGCACCACTGTAGATGTTATGCCGCAACATATCCAAGAAGCTATTGCAGAAATGGACACCTGACGTCTTATTAAGTTGTAATGTTTCATATATATATTAGCGATTATAATAAGTTGTATCAAATTAAATAGCATTGAAATTCTACGTATATTAGTAGTTTTTTTAAGTTTTGCCTTTTAGTTACTATGTTAAAACAAATTGTGCCATAAACAAAAAAGACAGAAATATGCATTTATCTCGTTTAATGTGATACGCGCTTATGAGCTACAATTCTTATTAATTATATCAGTTTAAGTAGCAATTGAAAATAAATTTTAAGAGTATTCGAAAGAAAATGCCAATTATTTTTACCCAACTTCGAAATGGATATTTATTTGCAGTCCTAAAGGGACTAAATTTGTTGACTTTTAAAAAACTGATTTAACATAAGCACATTGGTGGTTAAAAATATCGTTCATACTGACTCTAAAATTGATCATTTGGGGACCCCACAAGTATATTATGTATAAGATGTTTTTGTAAAGAATGTGCCATGTCGATGAAATAGAAAATGTATAACTGCATAGTATGCATGAAATTCATTTTACTGCCTTAAATATGGAGACGGTCCCGAATGGATTTTCATTGTATCGTCCTTATTTATGGTCGAAATATCGCACAAAATAATACTTAGTAAATTGCTGACATAAGAAATCTTTTGATTTCAAAAATTTCGTGTTGCCATTTGAATATTCGGAAGTAAAGAGCAATTATAGATGGAGGCGACCATTTATGCAAAAGTTAGATGCCCGTTTATTTATGGTAGACATTATTACGAATCTAATGACACTTTTAGTTTGATTGTACGACCATGATTTTAAAAACTGTGTTCGGATGTTTTGACAGGCTGTAACTATGTCTTTCTTTGTAATATAAACCGAAACAAGGCACAGATAAATTCAAACTTTGACTATTTACAGTTTAAGATGAGTTAATGTTTAAATTGTGAACTCATCTATCAAATACTACTCAAAATGGTAATATTATTCCGACCTGGAAAATGTGTATTTATAATTGAGTAAATACATTTAAAAATGCATAAGTTGGAAAAGAATATATATAATTGCAAAGAGTACTTTCTAAAGAAATTACTCTGTCTGAGGATGGTCTTCAGATTAGCATAGAATTTACATATGAAACATTTCATACGAGACAATGAACATTTCCTCAAACTTTTCTCAGAAACTTATTAAAGCGAACACACTATTTTGTGGTATTCTTACTAACTGGTGTATCTCCCATTCAAGAAAGGACCTTAAATAATGAGATGTGCAATAAGACGTTGGTGTTACATTTTAAAAATGTTTTAACATGCGAAATAATGAAAAATGTAAAACAATCTTTAGAGAATCAGTGGGTGAATCCACAAAAATGTAATTACATATTTTGTCATGGTGAACAATCAAATTTTAGAATGAGTAAGGAGAAGAAATTGGAAGCAAAAATTTGGAAGAAAGTACCGTGACTAATAAATCTAAGGAAAAAGGGATCATAACGGGAAATTTCTGAAAAACAAAAAACTGAAATTACATAAAGGAGAGAAAAGCTATAAGTTAAATGGAGACAAAAGTTTAAAAAAGTAAAAAAACCGAAGTAAAGCATTCAGAAAAATTTAGTATGTTTATAAAAAACATTTGGAGGAAAAGACACGCGGAAATTCCAAAAGAGGGGAAACTAAAAATTTACAAAATTTAAAAAATGTATACATTTAATTAAGAAAAAGTATTAGGAAAAGCGAAATAACTGGACGTAAACAATGCAGAAACGGAAGTGAAAAATGGGAAGCAAAAGTGAAGCAAAATCTTAAAAGCAGAACAAAGTAAAAAAGGAAGGGATTTGAAAAAGTCAGTAACATGATTTATTTTCCGCTAGAGTTTAAAATTAAGAAATGGAGTAAAATAAAATAAAAGTCAAACAAATGTTTGAATTCAGGTAATAGAATTACATTTTTTAGAAAATGATAATATTTATTACTTTGATCTCCTGCCTTTGATCGTCAGATCATATTATAAAACATTACGTACTTTTTCAAAATAAATATAATTTTCTGTATTGTGCTATTGCTGTCGATGCGCTTTAAGAAAATTAAAATAGATTATTTTTATAGTTGCTATTTATAGCGTGTGTAATGCTTGGCATTTTTACTGAACTACTATGTTGCTTATTTAATATTTTGTACGAAAATGACAAAATGTTTAATTATTAGAAAATTCTGTGTTTGTTTTCTACTAATTTTCAAATGTTCTTGGATCTGCAAAATAATAAACTATCTTTTATCGTCAGAAAGGAGAAAGTGAACAAACATAAACATAATTCTAGCCATACAATGAAATAGCGGGAAATTGCGACATTTTGAGGACTGTGCGGTTTATAAACGGGACCAGGAAGATGTTTTCTTCAGATTTGCCTCTTATACTTTTTTATTCATAAGGGAATTAAATTTGATATTTTAATGGAATTTTTTTAAAAGTAATGTGAAAATGTTGAGACCTTTCACATATTTTGAAATATATGCTGCAACGAGGTAAAAATGATTTGGGAATAACTTTTGTTACTTTTTTAAAGCATTCATTTTTTCACATCTTTACCAAACTTCACATATTTGTACATTGGTTTACAAACAGAACCAGGAAGTTTTATTCTTTAGATTTGCCCTCCGTTTATACATTCTACTTCTTATAGCGGAGTTAAATTTGATGTTTTAAAGGATTATTTTAATTATTTATTTATTTTTTGTGCTTTTAAAAGCAATATGAATGTTTATAGTTTTTATGTCTTTTAAATTGATTGTTGCAACGGTGTTAACAAACGTTAGCGAATGATTTTTGTTACCATTTCAGAGTCGTCATATTGCAGTATATTTACAACACTTCATAAATTTGTACATTGGTTTACAAACGGGACCAGGATGTTATATTCTTCAGCTTTGCCTCCTCTTGCACATTTCATTTTTATACGGGGGCAAAGTTTCGTTTTTAATGGGTTATTTTAAAGGCATATGAATGCGATAATAAGTTTCACATATTTTAAATCACGAACATCCACTAGAGTAGAATATATTCTAGAATTTTTGTAAAATGTGTCTAAAACCTTCAGAGCCTCATTAGTTAAATACCACTCTACTAAATATCTGCATGTCTTAGAAAATAATTGGAAGAAATGTATTTAAAAATATAGAAACTGGGATAAAATTACGGATAATTGAGTAAAGAATACGAATAATCCAGAAAATAGTAATTCTAAATGAGTTTGACGAGAGTAAAGCTGAATTAACATAAAATTTACATATGAAAACATTTTCGGACTGGATATCCGTTTCCTACGTCTGAGAAAATAAACATGAGAGATTGTGGATGTTCGTGTTATCTTTGAAGGAATGTACATTATATTCACAGAGAAAATAACTTAAAAATGGAACAAAGTTAAATATATTGTGTATTTTTTTTGCGGTTTGTATAAAACAATAATAATTAAATTAAAATATGTATAACTTGAAAAACGACCTGCATCAAATTATAATTTATAAAAATATTTTTAAATGTATTAATTAAATAATATATTTATAAGCTTCTATGGCTATACTTACTTCATCAAGTCTATTATCAATTTGAACAAATAAAATGGTAAAAGTATATAAAAATGTATTGACCATTTTGTTTTCGTTACAATGCATTATAAATAGTATATGCAAATAGAACGTATTTTTAGTGGTCAAAATTCAACTCTGATATTGTGAGGAATCGTTCCTTTCTTTAGTATTCTTTAATATGTACCAACCATTTTTCAAACAATGTCTGTGTGCGCATGTGTCATTCGGAAATCGCTTATTTAGGACTAATTAAAGGCGAAGGACAATTTATATGCTTATTTAGGGTTATTAAATTTCAGATACCTATTGATTTTGGGGTAATTAGCTCTACAGAAAGAATTTAAAGAATTGAAATTGTTTTTTTTTTAATTCAAACCCCTAATTTTACTACTTCAATGATTCACTATATCTTATCTGATTATAAAAACACGGGTCCCACTGGGATACAAACCATGGATCTATGACTGGAATTTCGACGCCGAATTCATTAAGCTACTAAGATACTTGCTATTTTTTCTACAGACCTGCATGTATTATCCTTAAATCATTTAGCAAAATTAAATATTAGAAGATATTAAAGTTTATATAATTAATAATGTTAATCATACTTATTATAATTTAGATAATTAAAATATCGATAATAGAAAAGATAACAATACCAGTTATTTTTCATAATTACATCAATATCAATAATTCACATAATATTACCACTGTAATGGCAAAAAATTAAGGTAGTCAGTACCCTGCGAATTTCCAATAAATCTTTTTTACTTACATTATTTATAATAATAAAATACGATGTTTTTGTGCGTAAGTAATGCGCAGAGTAATTAGACATTGTCTTTTAAAAATGTAAACGGGCCTACCAAAATTTCAGTCTTTAGCCCCAAAATAAAAGCATGTAAAGAAGAGCTTTTATTTTGAAAGCTTAAATTTTAGGGCTCCCCAAAAATAATTTCAGTTTAGGATAGACTAAACTTTTGAATTACAAAATGTAAATCCCCTTTAAAAATGCATTTAAGAAAATTATTTTTGTTTAAGGGGCCATTTCCATAAGTAAAATAACATTTTTGCTCTTCTTCATTTTCAAGCTATATTAGTTTACTAATATTTTTTTCTGTCAAAGGTAATTTAATGAAATTTATTTTCAAATGTGTTAAAATTGTTTGAGAAATTATTCACAGCTTCAACTTGTATTGAACAACGATTACAATCTTGATCATTTAGACTTCACATGCTCACCCCAGTGTGAAGCGCAGACTATCGTGAATGGAAGTCATCATTAAATGTACCCGTAATTATTTCATAGCTGCGGTAGACTATGATATATTTAGGAGAAGCTGTGAAATTATAAACGCTCATGTCTGGGGTAGTCTATGATATATTTAGGAGACGCTGTTAAATTATTAACATTTATGTATAGAGCAGTATATGATATATTTAGGAGATGCTGTTAAATTATATAGGTTCATGTATGGGGTAGTCTATGATATATTTAGGAGATGCTGTTAAATTTGAGGTAGTCTAAGATATATTTAGGGGATGCTGACAAATTATAAATGTTCATTTCTGGGGTAGTATATGATATATTTAGGAGATTCTGTTAAATTACAAACGTTCATTTATGGGGTAGTCTATGATATATTTAAAATACGCCGTTAAATTATAAACGTTGGATGGCATGTTATTTATAGATGTCATTACAGAAAAATGAAAGAGGAGTTTAAAACTTACGGAAAATATAAGTTATTTAAAAATTCACGAAAATTCGACTGTTAAACATGTGATTCAACTCAGTTTGTTTGAAAGAAAATTTTTCAATCTTCCAAAAGCGATTAGCGATCTTGATCTTTAATCGTTAGCAAATTTAAGTCACTAACGATACGATTTGTGTGAATAACGAACAAAATCGTTATAAATCAGGGTAAAACATTAAATTACTAAAACTATCGGCGGTGGCTCCAGACCGATGCAGCCGAAATAGTTTTAAAAACTCATCTTTTGTGATATCGAAAAAAGCTGAATTCAAAATCTGATTCAATACACTTATAGGGTTTTCAAAGAAATACACATTAGTGCTTATTGTTTATAGCTATCAATTTCCGTTCTTAAGATATAAGCATTATAAACTTGAAAAACGCGAAATTTTCATACTTTTTTGACTTGACAAGACGATTATTCAAAAACTGTAATAGCTTTTATGAAAATAAATATAGATTTAGAAATTAAATTTACTCATACATACTTTTGTTGTCTATTTTTGTATCTTTATTTTATATTTTCAAAGATACATATTTCGAATGAAATTATGAAAAATGAAACTAAAAACTCGCTCGGAGATATATATTCTTTTTCGCATAAAAAGAACCTGGATCTAAAACTAAATTATATTCGCTCATAGACCTTGAAAAGAGTTGTAAATATTGTGCTTATTGTTTAAAGCTAGCTCTTTTAGTTTTGAGATATAAGCAGTGCAAAACGGGAAATATTCCAACTTCTTCAAAATGGCAAGCCGCTTACTCGAAATCTATAAGAGCTTTTTCCAATAATACATACAGATTTCAGTAACGAATTTTCTAGTACACATTTTTGTTGCATATTATTTATATCTATATTATATAGTTAACTCTATATTTTGATAAATGAAACAAAAAATTAAAAAAATAAATATTCCCTCGGAGAGCTACTTATTTTTCGAAAAAAAAATATTCAAAGTATTAAAAAGACTAAATATATTTCCGACAGAACAAGATAATTTTTTACATTTTGATCTCTTAGGTTCGGGGGTTTATGCGTACAAAATTGTTTACATTTTTCGCGATGCTTCGTTATTGGCCAGAGATATCCCATCCACACATATTATTCACATCAAATCTGGTTATGGTTCGCCAACGGCCGTACCGTGCTGAAAACACCGGTTCTCCTTAGATCACCGAAGTCAGGCAGCATCGGACGCGGATAGTACTTGGGTGGGTGACCATCTGGGAACACCGCGTGCTGTCGGCATATTTCGGGCGCGGTAGCCCGGTGGTTTGCGCGTTGGATTTGCACGCTGCCACAACTGCCGCCGTTTTCATGCGGAGTACGATCACGTTAAACATGTGGATCCGGAAGTCCTTCCGAGAGGTTGGTGGTAGGGAAAGGACGGTACGGTCCCTGTGGATGCCTCCCCCACTGGGCACCGGTCTAAATTGGGTGGCACTTCCCGGACGTCCAAACAGTTACCTTACGCCTTTCTTGTAGGTCGGACGGTCTGGGTTTCAACAACATCAAATCTGGTTCGAAAAAAATTATAACGTCGTGGTGCACCTATTTGCCTTAGAGTAATGGGCTGGCTTGGTTTAACTCGTTTTGCTAAAGACATTAATTTATCAATATATTTAATCATGTTTAGTCGTAAATCGAATATTTTGTTTAATTTATTTTGTGAGCCATATCGAATGAGAGAAGAAGCATTTCTGATTCTCCTAATTGTGCCAACATCAAATCAAGCAGAAGCAACTCAGAAGTGTATTAAGTGTAAGGCAAAAGTATTTTAAGGAAATGCAGAAGTATTTTAAGGTAATGCAGAAGTATTCTAAGTACAAAATTGCATAAAATGTAGTCGAATAGATTTTGAGCTGTATTGTACATTGCCCAGTCACACAATCTTATATACAATAAAATACACAGACAGACACACTTATATTCAGTTAAAAAAACAGCCAGACACACTTATATACAGTAAAAAAAACAGCCAGACATACTTATATTCAGTCAAAAAAACAGCCAGACACACTAATACAATCACACAGCTAGAGGAATTCATACGTATAACTTACAAAGTTTCTTCGAAGAAAGCAGGCATATATCAGTTAGGTGAAGAAAACTATATCGACGATTTTATAAGCCTTCGGATCAAAAAAACAACAGTTTACAGAAGTTTTTAAAGTTATTTTCTTGAAAACAGCTATTTTATTTATTGTTTTTTATACATATGTTTCCCTAAATAAAAACTTTTTGCGCTCTAAAGTACCCAAAATATATAGATCTGTCGAAAAAAATATAAAATTTGGTATATAAGACATTTGCGTTTTACCCTGATGCTGATTCGATTTTGTTAAGATAATAAAGAAAGCAGGACCTGCCTTTTTTGCCCAACGGTCCGTAAATATAGCAAAAATCTTAAATAATGTGCTTACACGGAATACTTGAATCCATGTTTTAGACGTAATTGTCAATGCCGAAATAAATAAGATCATTCCCATTAGTCTAGGATAAACCGTTCTCGAGATATTTTATTTGGCATTTTTCAATGCCACCATTTATAATGATTACAGTTGCTAAACAGAAGCGATATCATGTCAAATAATTATACGTGTTTTTTGTGCAATTTATCTAAATTTAGTGAATTATGAAAGAAATATTAAGAAAATGAATTTGAGTCTGTGGGGTAAGTCATATACTGCACACATCAGATTTTCTCCCCGTTAAAGCCGTATTTTTCCTATTCAGCAAAATATCACTATCGAAGTCAACCAATTCTTATCATAATCGACTTATGCTCTTTATATGGCTATGAACTGTAAGAATCGATTTAAGTAACTATTAAAATACACCCCATATACATCTTTAATAGTATCCCACAAGACAAGATTTAGAATCTGATTAGAAAAAATTCATTTCTAACTTTTATAATTCATGTCTCAACTAGGTAGTTTCATTTATCAACGACTGCTCAGAATGATAATTTTATGCATTTGTCGGGTTAGATGCATTTTTAATTGGGAAAATGTATTTTAAAATGCAAAAAAAGAGCAAAGAATACAAAGAATTGGAAGATTAGTTTCTAACGAGTTCAGATTGTGTAAGGTTGGATTTAGAATTAGCATAGAATTTGCATATGAAACCATTTACTAAGATAGGGTGCTCAATTCTCTATGTCTGTCTAGACAAGCAGAAAATTAATGGTGATGAAGGCATCTGGTACAGTTTTTAATCAAGAGTGCATACTGTTTGCACAATGTGAACTGGATTAGAAAAATTTAATATACTGTATAAGAATAGCTTAAAATATTAATTAAAATCTTATATAAGGAGCACAAGGCTTTTCTTACAGACAAACAAATGTCTCTGTTATTATTTTATTACACATTAAATTCGGTTTAATTGCACAAATAATAAAAAAAAATCTGATGTGGGCAGCACATGACTTTCCTTATACAATGCAATGAATGCGCTATTTTACAGTAAAAAACATAGATTATTTTTTAATAGTAGATATTTTTATTCTTTCAAGATATTGAATTTTCGTCAATGAGTCGTCATTTTCATTGATTTCGCGTCATTTTTATCAATTTGGCGAGTTTTTCGCTAATTTAGCATCATTTAAAAAAGTTACATTCCAAACTAATTTGTTCGCATTTCTGAAAATGACCAAGGACACATACAGAAATGGGAGTAAATTTCTTGCTAGATTTCATACTGGCAGTCATTCTAACATGTTAAGTCCATATTTTGTTTTATTTCATGTTCATCTCGACAAGCCAAAAGTTGATTTTTTTTTACTGACAGCTGTTAGTTAAGTCCTAAATAGATAACATTATTTTATTTACCAACATAGTATCAGATTAAGAAACATTTAATTTCAAATATTTCTGCATATCGTTTATATGTATCAGTAATAGTCTATAAGTGTACTTTACATAAAAATACTTTCGGCAATGAAGCGGTTGTAGGTCCGTTAATATTACCTTATTCAAGAAAGCTGCTGCAAATTAAAGCACAGTACTATAAGTAATCCTTTACGATCCCAACCCAGAATACGATGGATTGATATGGGGAAACGTGTGCTTCCGACAATACAATCAGCAGTGTAGGTTTCTTAAAAATTTCGTCAATGTTAAGTTCGAGCAATTGACAGCTTCCGTATATTTTATTAAGGCGTTTTAATATACATATAATGCATGTATTATATATATGTTCTTCTGCAGGGCTATCAAGCGACATCCTAACCTGAGGTCGTATCCGGAATGAGAATAACAATGCATTTCGCAAACCTAGCATTGTTTTAAATAAAATGTTTTAAAAAAATATTATTATTTAATGTAGTTTCATCATAAGTGTGCCATTAAGCAGCGTCGTCGTTTGATGTTTTAATTGCATTTCCCATTTCTAAAATATTCGTTAAATATTCGTGTATTAATCGGAGGTTATTGTGAAACTGTGAATTTTTAACGAGTATTCGACTAGCATATATATCTAATTTATATACTAATTAACAATGGTCCGTCTGTCTGTTCGTCTGTCACACGTTTTAAGTACTTTCGGAAAAGATCGTCTGTCCTACATTTTAAGTACTTTCGGAAAAGATCGTCTGTCCCACATTTTAAGTACTTTCGGAAACTTACAATCTTCTACACGAGTAGATTGTTCGATAAAACCGACTGGAAAAATCGAATTTTTTGAAAATGTTCTGTAGAGGGTGTGCTCCGCACCAAAACGTTTGAAAGATAAAATGATAGAAAAATATGAAATAGCGACTTCAAATTTGGTGTATGGGTAAATCATCCAATAGAAAAGAAGTGTGCAATTTTAGATTTCCATTATTTGCTACTTTAGGGGTGTCGCACACCAAAATTTTTGATTTACCGAATAAATAAGAAATGTCTCCTCTTAAATTTGAGAGAGGTATAACATTTGGTATGCGGGCTTGTCATTTGATAAAAGAAAAACCCAATATGCAAAAAGTTTTCTAAAATTTTTCATTTAAGGGAGTGAACCACAGAGAAACGTTCATAAGTAAAAATGATAGAAAAACATGCTTCTGAATGAGATAGAGACTTCAAATTTGGTGTACAAGTAGATAGTTTAAAAGGAAGAGAGTTGAAAATTCAGTTTTAAAATATTTTCTACTTTTTTTAGGGGGTGGGGTGCACACTATAATGTTCGTTTATCCGAACAAATGGCTTCCATTAAAATGTAATTGTTGTGGCCTTCACGCCAAAAGAACTTTTCCCGTCCATAGGTTTCCTGTCCATAGGTTTTGTCCATAGGTTCCTGTCCATAGGTTAAGCAGATTTGCTCTAATTTGCATACCGAGGCGTACGCATTTCTACGAATCTCGAAGTGCCCATGACAACGTAAGTATATTCGGAGGCTCGAGTATTACAGAAAAGGAAGGAAGCGATAAGCCATGAGAAGCGGCGGCGAATGACCAAACAACGGAGGAAGAGAGGACTGCCGGTCGCAATGAAGTATTTTGTAGTACGAACCGCAATTGGACACATGTATCATGCATCACTTGTAAGTTGGAAAGTCTTCAACAGACGTTTGTAATTAGTTTGGATGTCGAATAAATACAGTCCACATTTAGAATCATCATAGTTGTTTATTTCACGACAGTTATTGCAAAAAGTAATAGATGATCAAACACACATCCATAACAGAAGGTCTTTATTTCACTTCCTTAACACGTAAAAAAGTTTAAAACAGGCTATAGAGCTTTCGAGCATAAGTATGACTTCATCTGAAGAGCATACTTATGCTCGAAAGCGCTATGGCCTGCTTTAAACTTTTGTACGTCTTAGGAAGTGAAATAAAGACCTTCTGTTATGGATGTGTGTTTGATTTTGCTATTTTAACATCAGACGTGATGCCAAATTATTTATTAAGTAATAGAGGCTTAATATATGGCATATTGATTAATCATATTTAAAAGAACGAATAGAGGTTTTCAAAGGAGGTAAAGAGCGAACAAAGATAGAATAGAGGTTTTCAAAAGTGTTTTAGGCATATTGTTAAAGCATTTGCTGTTTGTCGAAAATCTCTCTGTTTTGCATTTTAACTTAAGTGGAATGTGACTCAACTTGGTTCTCTCATACCAGAATTATTTCTTAAGCAGCTTGTCATTTGTGTTTCAAATTCTATAACAGTACCATAAAATCTATAATTGTGATCATTGAGAACAACGACTTCTTTTGATATGGTTGGACTGACAAACAACAGCTACAGAAACATCATTACGGTATTATATCCTGACAAAACACAATTTATTTCATTGATTTAGCAGTATGTTTATCAATTTGACGTTATTTTTTTATCGATTTTCGCCAATCATTTTTGCCAATTTGAATACATTAAGAGAACTGGTTGGCGATATCTAGAGGAATCCATCGCCAAAATTTTCGCAAAGCGTTATGGACAGATGGTTGGAGAAATGAGTTAATAAGATATTAAATAATTAATTGCCATAAACAACAGGGATTTTCAAAGAAATTGCACTTAATTTGATAAAATAATGAACTTTCATCATTTGTAACAATTTAGTCATTTGTAACAATTTAGTGTCATTTTATTAATTTTAAGACATTTTCGTTTACTTGGCGATATTTTGATCCATTTGGTAGCATTTAAAAATGCCGTCAAATTTGTAGCCAAGTGGGACGGTTGGACTGACAGACAAAGGCTATCGAAATACAGTTACACAATTATCTCCTAACAAAACGCATTTAATTTAATTGATTTTGCTTCATTTTTATCAATCTGGTGATATTTTTTATCAATTTTGCGATATTTTCATCAGTTCTGCAACATTTAAAAAAGTCGTTAAGTTGGCAATATCTTGCTACGTTCGTCGCTAAGCGTTACGGAGATGGACGGACGGACAAACGGATTATTCTAATTGTGGATTTTAAGTAGCTTGTAATATCCCTTTTTTTTTTTGCAAATTTCGCAAGAAATTATTTGAAAAATCTGTATTGTAGTTTTAAATGATCTCAATTATAGCATGTTACCCTTCACATTAAAGGTTTTAAATCTTTCAATTGATACAATGTAACCCCCTCAGGGAAAACTTGCCCCTTCCGAGGAGAGGCCGTCTCCAAGAAAAAAATTGTGTCATGGCTATTTTTCACAACAATGATTGAAACTCTTAAATCTTATGTTCATTAAGCCATAAATTACCCCTTTTATGCATGATTTTATCGAATTTTGTCCAATACTGCCATATTAATAAATGTAAAATTTTGAATATACTTCGAAATTTTGACTCGAATTAAAATAAAGATTCTATCTAGTTCTAGATTTTTCAGTAATATAGCTGGATGCAATGTTTAGTGAAAATGCATTTGCTGCAGCCATCGCGAACGAAAAAAATCAACAACAGACATACACACAAACGGACATCACTCCACGTGTTCAGGAGGTCTGAAACATATATTGGAATTGAAATCTCGAATTTTAAAAATTTCGTGAAAACAATACTTTCTCTTAACTATTATATAATATTAAAGAGTAAATATGGGCAACTCCAAATATTCGTTCCAGTGATTTCATGTCATTTATTTAAGAACAGATATCAACTGTATCTTGCTTTTCAATTTTCTCTATATGAAAAAATGTAGGGTTATAAAAATATAAACATAATGTATTACACATAGTAAAAAATAGCAACGTTCAAATTGATAGCATCAGATGTATTTATCCTTTTCAGATAAACTCTAATCTTTTTGTCTCAGACACGTACTTTTATACTAAACTTACATCACACTTTCGTTAGTAGTAGTGTCGGTTTAACTATATAGATAAGGAGTAAAAATTTATAGAGATTTATATACCGGGATTCAATGGAAGAGATAAATCGAAGTACTTTTGTCGCCTATGAAACTGTTAATATTTTCATCTCCAGACAGATTTAATCTTTTTTTTTTTTTGCATCATGTAATTATTTGAAGGAAATATATTTCAAATAAAGCAGTCTGGGATAATTCTTACTTAACACATTACAAAATTTCTAACATGTTTTAAAAAGAGATAGTCAGTTTTATATAACTTTTGATATGATCCATCTTAATAATGATTGAAAAGCAAATAATTTCAAGATTTAGGCAAGCTCATACGAAAATTCTCCCACTTTTTTTTATCGAGCTTTTGCTTAAAAAAATCTGATGTGGGCAACACATGACTTTCCTTATATAATGTAATGAATTTATAACTTTTACAGTAAAAAAAAATAGGTTTTTCTTATAGTAGATGCTAATATTCCTTTCAAGATATTGAGTTTTCGACAATTAGTCGTCATTTTCATTGATTTAGCGTCATTTTTATCCATTTGGCGAGATTTTCATTAATTTGGCAACATTTCAAAAAGTCGACAAGTTGGCGACATTCCGCTAAATTCGTCGCCAAAATTTCGCCAAGCGATATGGGCGAAGAAATATGTTATTCTTACAGCAGATAAATGATTATTGGCGTTCAACTACAAACGTATTACTCAAAGCATCTTTTTTCATGAATGGAATGAGCTAGATCCACGAGAATAATGTCACTAAATTTATCGTATGGTATTACATTTGAAAAGTGAACATGTTTCCCAATAGGAAATATTTGTTTTTCATTTTATATGACTTTTTGATAATTTTTTTGAAAAATATGCAATATCTCGAGAACGGTTTATGTTAGCGTTCTAAAATTTATGCCAATCGTTTTCTAATGAAAAATTACATAAGAAATGTCTATTTGCGTAACTTTATTAGCGGTTTTGATTTTTTGACGATTTTTTCAAAATTTCATTCCAAAATTTAGGGGGGTTCTGAACATTCGATTGCGTATAAAAACAATAGGCCTTTAGTGTTTATGAATTGTGATTTCTGTACCAAATTTGGTTCGAATCGGTCCATTCGCTCGTAAGTTATCGTCTCCACAGGCTCACTGACACACACACACACACACACACACACATACTTTCACACACACACACACGCACACACACACACACACACACACACACACAGAGAGAGACATCACTCCAAAAATGTTTGATTCGTGATCAGGGAAGCATGAAACGTGCTCTCCCGTCGAAAACTCGAATTCGAATTTTCGACCCCGTCACAATACTTTCCTGATACATTATGTATATAAGGAAAGTAATATGAAGGGTGATATAAGTTTGTAAGGGGACATACAATTTGTGTGGGCGGCCCTGAAGATATCAATGTGAAGCCAGACACTCCAGATAATGTCCCTAATGCAATATTTATAAAACTCACCTTTTAGTTTCCAGTAGGAACTAATATGGTTAAAGTAAGTTGCATTAAAAAAGTTAAGTATCGCATTTTTCCACACCAAGTGTTTTATTATAATTAGTTATCGGTAATAGTTAATTTTGTAACCAAACGAAAATTTGACAAAAAATATTTCATTTCAACAGTTAGAGAATGTTTAGTATACTTTTACGAACCTAAACTCTTCGGTATCCGTGGTGTGTCATTTTGAATAGCTCTGATCTAATATAAAATCAGAAAAAAATGTTGGTTGTATGGATTCATAATCACCATTGATAGTCCCCTTTCTGGCGATCTATATAAAAAAATCTGATGTGGGCAACACATGACTTTCCTTATATAATGTAATGAATTTACTACTTTTCAGTAAAAAAAATAGGTTTTTTTCTTATAGTAGATACTAATATTTTTGCCAAGATATTGAGTTTTCGACAATTAGTCGTCATTTTCATTGATTTAGCGTCAATTTTATCCATTTGGCAAGATTTTCGTTAATTTGGCAACATTTAAAAAAGTCGCCAAGTTTGCGACATTCCGCCAAATTCGTCGCCAAACTTTCGCCAAGCGTTATGGACGAAGAAATAAGTTGTTCTTACAGCAGATAAATGACTATTGGCGTTCAAAGACAAAAGTATTACTCAAAGTATTTTTTTTCATGAATGGAACGAGCTAGATCCACGAGAGTGATGTCATCCAATTTATCGCATGGTATTACATATGAAAAGTGAACATGTTTCTCAATAGGAAATTTTTTTTTTCATTTTATATGACTTTTTAATAATTTTTTTGAAAAATGTACAATATCTCGAGAACGGTTCATGTTAGCGTTCTAAAATTTATGTCAATCGTTTTCTAATGAAAAATTACATGAGAAATGTCTATTTGCGTAACTTTATTGGTGGTTTCGATTTTTTGACGATTTTTTCAAAATTTTATTCGAAAATTTAGGGGGGTTCTGAACATTCGATTACATATAAAAACAATAGGCTTCCAGTGTTTACGGATTGTGATTTTTGTACCAAATTTGGTTCGAGTCAGTCCATTCGTTCGTCAGTTATCGTCTCCAAAGGCTCACTGACACACACACACACACACACACACACACATACTTACACACACACACATACTTTCACACACACCCACACACACACACACACACACACACACATACTTACACACACACATACTTTCACACACACACACACACACACATACACACACACAGACATCACTTCAAAAATGCTTGATTCGTGATCAGGGATGCTAGAAACGTGCTCTCCCGTCGAAAACTCGATTTCGAATTTTCGACCCCGTCACAACACTTTCTTTATACATTATGTATATAAGGAAAGTAATTAGTGTTTATCAAATGGTCACGCGCAATTCTTAGGGATTAGCAGCCTGATTGCTTCCTGTAAATTTTCTTAATAAATATATAAAACCGGAGTAAAATTTGAATGCATAATTTAGACGACATTGAATTTTTACTTCCTTATATACATAATGTATGAGGAAAGTATTGTGACGGGGTCGAAAATTCGAATTCGAGTTTTCGACGGGAGAGCACGTTTCTAGCATCCCTGATCACGAATCAAACATTTTTGAAGTGATGTCTGTGTGTGTGTGTGTGTGTGTGTGTGAAAGTATGTGTGAGTAGTATCTATACACCCGTATGAGCACACATGTACTTTATACACTAAAAACTAGATTTTATAGCTTATTTTTTATTTTTTATATATAAAAAAAAGGTATCGGTCCATTTTAATATTAAAAACATGATTTTATAGCTAAATAAGGCCTTTTTTACATTTAGATCAAATTTTAATTTTTTTAGATAAAAAATGTGTGAAAAAAGAGGAAATGATCAAAGATAATATCTATAGATGGCAGCACTAGTAATTCTTTTAATATATATTAAACTATAGTACTTTGTGTATATATATTAAACTTTCTTTCTTTATTTATATTATTTATATTATTTATAAACTCTATTTTAGTCGAAAAGGTCTTAGATGTTGACTTTTTTCGACTAAAAATATTATGTCATGTTTATATTTTTAAAATATAGATGTGTTATTGCCCCGGGGTGGTCGAATGGATAAAGCCCTAGTCTACCATCTAAAAGATCCTGGTTCAAATCTCCATGTGCACTGTGAATATATGATCCGTACGTTATTTATTAGAATTAATTAGATTTAATTAGTATTAGTCTATATATATATATAGTATACTAGCAGCATACCCGTCCTTCGTACGGAGTATATAATATAAAAAAACTTATAATTCGCAATCATGTGCAAATTCTGATAAAATATTAAATTTATTGCTCATAAAGAGAAGTTTAAGAATATCTGTTCTCACTATGCAAAATTATCTTCACGGGCAAATCTCGAAGAATAAAATATCCTGGCCCCTTTGGTAAACAAATTCACACACAAAAAAAAGAATTGAATCAATATATGCAACCACGTACTACTTATATTGTCGCAAATTAGAAAATATGCCAGTGTGTTAGTAGAAGCTTAAACATATTGTAATATGAGTCTTAAAAATATTTACCTAAATAAAAAAGATGACGTAATAAATTGAAAGTATCAAAAATCCCCGTAATCTTAATACCAGAAGGTCGTAATTGATTCCAATATATGCCAATATATATAAAAATTTTGCCAATATACCTGTACTACTTATATTCTCGTAGATTAGAAGATATACCCGTACATTTGTAGAAGATTACTTGTACAACGTACTATATATGAGTTTCAACAATTTTCGTCATAATGAAACAATGGCATAATAATTTGGAAATATCAGTAATCCCTGAATCAACAGTCCCCGAAAATATCAATAATAATGATGTTTAAAACTGAAGACCGTAATTGATATTATCCAGTCAAAAATGCAATGTCAATGAAATTTATTTTATATACATATTTTTATTAGATTTAATAAAAATCGTATGATACATAACACATTGGATCCGTTGCTAAGCGACATGATATCATCTCCTTCAAATAAATTGATGGAAATCATGTCGCCTGAATAATGTAATCTTCATGGAAGGTTTGGCGACATTTTCGTCTCCATGATATTTTTATGGATTTACAAATATTTTTATCAATGTAGTGAAATTAAAAAAATTAGTTAAATGCGTTACTAAGTAGGATGGATGGACTGACCGACAAATGCTACAGAAACATCATTTCAGTACTCTATTCTAAAAAAACAAATTTAATTTCATTGATTTGGGTCATTTTTATCAATTTGGAGATATTTCCTCTAATTTGGTAAAGTTTAAGAAAAGTTGCCAAGTTATTTAGAGATATTCCGCTAAATTCGTAGCACTAAATTTACAGATCTGAAGAATAAAATATCCATATCCCGTCTGTATATATACTAAATGAAAACACATAAATTGTATTAGAAGATACATACATCCGTTCTACTCTTTTTCTGCTTCAACAATCGGCTAAATGAATTTATTGGGTAAACACAATATATGAGTTTATTAGCTAAACACAATATATGAGCTTTGAAACCTCTTTGCTAAAATAAATAAAAGTGTGATGTACGCAGTTCGCAATATATATAATTAAAAGAACAATCAAACCGTTCATTTATTATGAGTTTATTAGCTAAACACAATATATGAGCTTGAAACCTCTTTGCTAAAATAAATAAAAGTAATGTACGCAGTCCGCAATATATATAATTAAAAGAACGATCAAACCGTTCATTTATAAAATATATTTTTACATCCATTTATTTATTATACAAATAGAAAAAATAATAATAATCATTAACAAACACATTTAATTCTATTCCTTTGCCGAGCAACATGATATAAGATAGAATCTTCCTCATAAAATGCGAAAATAAATAACCATTTTAATTTCTTTATACTTCTAATCGTTAAGTAAAAGCTTGTGAAATACATGGAGGTTAATACATGTAAAAACATGGAGGTAGATTTTTCCATTTAAGTTCATGTTTCAAACAATTCATGCTTTCAGATAGTGACTATTTAATCCAAAAATCCTGCATCAAACTCAAAAATAAAGTTTTAATTCCCTTTGACGCTTTAAACAAACGATTTTTATCCTTTCCGTTTGGATAAACCACGGAGTTGGAGAGTAGAACGCCTATAAAAAAAGTTCCGTTTTTCATTAATATCTCGACAACCCCTGGTCTTAGAAACTTGAAACTTGGGCAAAGTTTATGGGGGGATATTTCAAGGCCTCCCACAAAATTTCATTAAATTCGGTTCAGCCGTTCTCTCGTGATGATGAGACAAACGAAAGTTTCGTTTTTTACTAATATCTCGAGAACAACTGGTCGTAGAAATTCCAACTATAGACTAAATTTTAAGTGGGACTATTTCTAGGTTACCCACAAAATTTCATCAAATTCGGTTCAGCCGTTCTCCCGTGATGATGGGACAAACAGACAGACAGACAGACAGACAGACAGACAGACAGATTTTCAATTTTATTTATATAGACTAGCAGCATACCCGTTCTTCGTACGGAGTATATAATATAAAGAAACTTGAAATTCATAATCATGCCCAAATTCTTATAGTATACTAAATGACATGTTTAATCAAAATATTCTGTTAAAATATTTAATATAATGCTCCTAAAAAGAAGTTTAAGAATCTCTGTTCTCGCTATATAAAATTATCTTCATGGACATATCTGAAGAATGAAACATCTTGGACCCCTTATGTAAGCAAATATAAAAAAAAAAATATGGAATTGAATCAATATATGCAAAATAAAAGCGTTAAAATTGTATGGGATCCCTACTAATTATATACGCGAATATTAGAAAATATAACCTGTATTAGTAGATTACGTGTATAAATTGAAAATACCAATAAACCCGTAATCTTTAAATCTGAAGACAGTCATTTATTCCAATATATGTCAAAATTAAAGTGCTAAAATTATATGGGAAGATATACACGTACTACTTATAATGTCCGATTATTAGTAGAAGATTACCCGTTTTGCAATATGAGTCACAAATGTTTTTTGGTAAAATACAACAGACGACGTAATAAATTGAATATATAATTAATCCCCTTAATCTTCATACCAGAAGACTGTACTTGATTCCAATATATATGCCAATATATGTCAAAATATTTGCCAATATACCTGTACTACTTATATTCTCGTAGGTTAGAAGATATACCCGTGCATTCCTAGAAGATTACTCGTACAACGTACAATATGCGTGTGTCAGCAATTTTTGCCGCAATAAAACAATGGCGTAATAACTTAAAAATATCAATAATCCCTGAATCAATAATTCCGGAAAATATCAATAATAATAATGTTTAAACCTGAAGAGTATAATTGATATTATCCAGTCCAAAATGAAATGGCAATGAAATTTATTTTATATACATATCTTCATTATTCAAATCGGAAAGGATTTAATAAAAATCGCCTGCCGCATAAACACATTGGATTTAAATCCGTTGCTAAGCGACATGATATCATTTGCTTCAAATAAATTGGTAGAAAAAATATCGTCTAAATAGTTATATTTCTATGGAACATTTGGCGACAGTTTCGTCAAATTAGCGACATTTTAAAAAATCGCCAAATTTATCGCCAAGTGGGACTGTAGAACTGACAGTTCCACTTTGCGACAAATTGACGAAATATCATCACAATACTATCCCCTAACAAAAAACAATTAATATCATTTATGTAGCGCAATTTTATCAATTTCAAGATATTTTTATAGATTTGAAAACATTTTTATCAATTTGGTGACATTTTAAAAATTCGCTAAATGTATTACTAAGTAGGATGGATTACTAAGTAGTGATGTATTACTAAGTTGGTCTGACAGATAAATGCTAACCAAACATCATTTCAGTACTCTCTTCTAACAAAACAAAAAAAATTTCATTGATATGTAGAAGACCCAAGCCACACGACCAACCCGAAGGTTTATGGCAGCTGTTTGTGTGTCGTTTACATCAATTTGGCGACATTTCCGTCAATTTGGCAAAGTTTAAGAAAAGTTGTCAAATTAGCGATATCCCTCCAAATTCGTAGCTTTGAATTTGCAGATCTAAATGAAACATTCTTATCCCGTTTCAATATACTAAATGAAAACACTACAATTGTATTAGAAGATATACCCGCTCTACTCTTTTTCTGTTTCAACAATCGGCTATATGAATTTATTGGCTAAACACAATATATGAGTTTAGTAGCTAAATACGATATAAGCTTGAAAACTCTTTGCCAAAATAAATGAAATTGATGTACGCAGTCAGCAATTAATATAATTAAAAGAAAAATCAAACCGTCCATTCATAAGATATACTTTTATATCCATTTATCCATTTATTTATTATTTAAATCGAAAAAAAATAATAGAAACATTAACAAACACATTTAATTTAATTGCGATGCCGAGCAACATGATATATCCTCCTAAAATGTTAAAATTTATTAACCACTAACAGCACACCCGTTATTCGTACGGAGTGTATAATTTAAAGAAACTTAAAGTTCGCAATCACGTGCAAATTCTGTTAAAATATTAAATTTATTGCTCCTAAAGAGAAGTTTAAGAATATATGTTCTCACTATGCAAAATTATCTTCACGATCAGATCTGAAGAATAAAACATCCTGCCCCCTTTTGTAAGCAAATTTACAGAAGAAAAAATAGGAATTGAATGAATATATGCAACCCCGTACTAATTATATTGTCGCAGATCAGAAAATATGCCAATGTGTTAGTAGAAGATTACCCGTATTACAATATGCGTCTCAAAAATATTTGCCAAAATAAAAGAGATGACGTAATAAATTGAAAACATCAATAATATCCGTACTCTTTATACCAGAAGGTCGTAATTGATTCCAATATATGCCAATATATATCAAAACATGTGTCAATATACCTGTACTACTTATATTCTCGTAGATTAAAAGATATACACGTGTATTTGTAGAAGATTCGTACAACATACAATATAGGAGGTTAAACAATTTTTGTCATAATAAAATAATTGCATAATAACTTGAAAATATCAATAATCCTTGAATCAATAATCCCCGAAAATATAAATAAATTTTAAACCTGAAGACCGTAATTGATATTATCCAGTCAAAAATGCTATAAGAAAAATCAAATCGTTCTTTTCTAAAATATATTTTTATATCCATTTATTTATTATTCAAATCGAAAAAATAATTATTAAAATTAACAGACAGATTTAATTTAATTGCGTTTCTGAGTAACATGATATAAGATAGAATCTTATAACATGTTAAATATGTCATGTCTTATAACATAAACTGCGAAATTAAATAACGATTTTGATTTCTCTATACTTCTCATTGTTCCGTAAAAGCTTGTTTTAAATAAACCATGAACCATGGAGATAGATTTCCCCTTTAAATCATGTTTCAAACAATTCATGTTTTCAGAAAGTGACTAATTAACGCAAAAAATCTCCCATCAAACTCAGAGATTAAATTTTAATTCACTTTCAAACGATTTTCAAGCTTTTCGTTTGGATAAACCACGGAGTTAGGGAGTAGAACTCCTAGGAAAAAGTTCCGTTTTTCATTAATATCTCGACAACCCCAGGTCTTAGAAACTCGAAACTTGGACAAAATTTATGGGGGGATATTTTAAGGCTATTCACCAAATTTCATTAAATTCGGTTCAGTCGTTTTTCCGTGATGATGAGACAAACGAAAATTTCGTTTTTTACTAATATCTCGAGAACCACTGGTCGTAGAAACTCAAAACACGGATATAATTTTAAGTGGGGCTATTTCTGGGCTACCCACAAAATTTCATCAAATTCGGTTCAGCCGTTCTCCCGTGATGGTGTGACAAACAGACAGACAGACAGACAGACAGACAGACAGACAGACAGACAGACAGACAGACAGATTTTCATTTTTATTTATATAGATTAATAATTGTATATTCCTTGTCTATTTCAGTCATAGAAATTCTGGAGATAGAAAACTGGAGTTCCTGGCTGTGTTGAAAAAGGAGCCTGGCTGATAGAAAAAGGAGTCCATAAGAAAAAAAAAAAGGATTCCCCCCCGTAGACCCCCCGTATATATAATTCCCCCCCGTATATATAAAAAATAAAAAATAAGCTATAAAATCTAGTTTTTAGTGTATAAAGTACATGTGTGCTCATACGGGTGTATAGATACTACTTGTGTGTGTGTGTGTGTGTGTGTGTGTGTCAGTGAGTCTGTGGAGACGATAACTGACGAACGAATGGACCGATTCGAACCAAATTTGGTACAAAAATCACAATCCGTAAACACTGGAAGCCTATTGTTTTTATACGTAATCGAATGCTCAGAATCCCCCTAAATTTTCGAATGAAATTTTGAAAAAATTGTCAAAAAATCAAAACCGCTAATAAAGTTACGCAAATAGACATTTCTTATGTAATTTTTTATTAGAAAGCGATTGGCATAAATTTTAGAACGCTAACATGAACCGTTCTCGAGATATTGTACATTTTTCAAAAAAATTATGAAAATGTCACATAAAAGAAATTCCTATTGAGAAACATGTTCACTTTTCATATGTAATACCATGCGATAAATTGAGTGACATCATTCTCGTGGATCTAGCTCGTTCCATTCATGAAAAAATATACTTTGAATAATACTTTTGTATTTGAACGCCAATAGTCATTTATCTGCTGTAAGAATAACTTTTTGCTTAGTGCATAACGCTTGGCGAGATTTTGACGACGAATTTGGCGGAATGTCGCCAACTTGGCGACTTTTTTTTAAAGTTGCCAAAATAATGAAAATCTCGCCAAATGGATAAAAATGATGCTAAACCGATGAAAATGACGACTAATTGTCGAAAATTCAATATCTTGGAAAGAATATTAGTATCTACTATAAGAAAAACCTATTTTTTACTGTAAAAGTTGTAAATTCATTACATTATATAAGGAAAGTCATGTGTTGCCCACATCAGATTTTTCCATTTGGAGTAACGTAATGAAATTAAGTTTCAAAAGTGTTTCGAGGTTAAAAACTTTGAAAAACATTTCGTTAAACTATTTGACTTGGGTGCTAGGTGCGTTATGTCTTCCTCGTTATTTTTTTTTAAACCTAAGAACATTCTTTTGGGATTAAACCTATTCGATTTATTTTTGAATTCTTTGTATCTTTAAATGCAACTTTTATAATACTAAAAGAAAATGTATGTTTTTTTATATGTCTGTTGGTTGCTTTGCAAAAAATCAACTCTCAGATAAGTAATTTGGTAATCACTATTTAAAAAGGAAATTTTGGCGTTACTGGTCTCTTTCAAAACTGCCTGTATACTTCCAGTAAAAATGTTTTAAATATGGTAACACATTTTCTTATAACGGTTTTAAACTTAGATACGTATTCGCCCAAGTTAATACGAAATCTGAAAATTTATACAGTCCCTCAATTCAAAATTTCCAAATTACTATATTATTCATAAAATAACGTGTAAAACTAAGAAATGTTAGATTCCTTTACGAATAAAATTTATCTAGATATTTAAGAGTAGAAGGTATATCCGTCATATGACGGAATAACAAATTTGCAAAGCATTGCCTTCCATTTAGAGTTATTTTGATCAATTTGGTGGCATTTTATCAATATATTTAACGTTTTTAGTAGTAAATCGAATATTTTGTTTAATTTATTTTGTGCGCCATATCGAATGAGAGAAGAAGCATTTCTGATTCTTCTAATCGTGCCAACATCAAATCAAACAGAAGTAACTCAGAAATGTATTAAGTGTAAAGCAAAAGTATTTTAAGGAAATGCAGAAGTATTCTAAGTACAAAATTGCATAAAATGTAGTCGAATAGATTTTGAGCTGTATTAGATACATACATTGCCCAGTCACACAATCTTATATACCATCAAATACACCGACAGACACACTTATATACAGTTAAAAAAGAGCCAGATACACTTATATACAGTCAAAAAACAGCCAGACACACGTATACAATCCCACAGCTAGAGTAATTCATACGTATAACTTACAAAATTTCTTCGAAGAAAGCGGTATATATCAGTTAGGTGACGAAAACTATTTCGACGATTTTGTAAGTCTCTTCTTCGGATCAAAAGAACAGTTTACGGAAGTTTTTTAAGTCATTTTTTTGAAAACAGCAATTTTATTTATAGTTTTTTATACATATGTTTCTCTAAATATAAACGTTTTGCGCTCAGGAGTACCCAAAATGTGTAGATCTATCGAAAAAAACATACCCTGATGTTGATTCGATTTTGTTAAGATAATAAAGAAAGCAGGACCTGCCTTTTTTGCATAACGTCCCGTAAATATAGCAAAAATCTTAAATAATGTGCTTACATGGAATACTTGAATCCATGTTTTAGACGTAATTGTTAATGCCGAAATAAATAAGACCATTCCCATTACTCCCCGTTCTCGAGATATATTATTTGGCATTTTTCAATTCCGCATTTTAAAATGATTCCAGTTGCCAAACGAAAGCGATATCATGTCAAAATTTTATACGTGTTTTTTGTGCAATTTATCTGAATTTAGTGAATTATGAAAGAAATATAAAGAAAATAAATTTGAGTCTGTCGGGTAAGTCATGTACTGCACACATCAGATTTTCTCCCCCGTTAAAGTCGTATTTTTCCTATTCAGCAAAATATCACTATCGAAGTCAACCAATTCTTATCATAATCGACTTATGCTTTTATATGGCTATAAACCGTAAGAATATATTTAAGTAACTATTAAATACACCCCACATACATCTTTAATAGCATCCCACAAGACAAGATTTAGAATCTGATTAGAGAAAATCCATTTCTAACTTTTATAATTCATGTCTCAACTAGGTAGTTCCATTTATCAACGACTGCTCAGAATGATAATTTTATGCATTTGTCGGGTTAGATGCATTTTTAATTGGGGAAATGTATTTTAAAATGCAAAAAAAGGGCAAAGAATACAAAGAATTGGAAGATTAGTTTCCAACGAGTTCAGATTGTGTAAGGTTGGATTTAGAATTAGCATAGAATTTGCATATGAAACCATTTACTAAGATAGGGTGCTCAATTCTCTATGTCTGTCTAGACAAGCAGAAAATTAATGGTGATGAAGGCATCTGGTACAGTTTTTAATCAAGAGTGCATATTGTCTGCACAATGTGAACTAGATTAGAAATATTTAATATACTGTATAAGAATAGCTTAAAATATAATTAAAAATCTTATATAAGCAGCACAAGGCTTTTCTTACAGCCAAACAAATGTCTCTGTATTTATTTTATTACACATTAAATTCGGTTTAATTGCACAAATAATAACAAAAAATCTGATGTGGGCAGCACATGACTTTCCTTATACAATGCAATGAATGCGCTACTTTTACAGTAAAAAACATAGATTATTTTTTTATAATAGATATTTTTATTCTTTTCAAGATATTGAATTTTCGTCAATGAGTCGTCATTTTCATTGATTTCGCGTCGTTTTTTATCAATTTGGCGATTTTTTCGCTAATTTAGCAACATTTAAAAAAGTCGCCAAGTTGCCGACATTGAACCAAATTCGCCGCCAAAAACTCGCCAAGCGTTATGGAAGGAGAAATAAATTATTCTGAAAGCACATAAATGAATATTGACGTGCAAATACAAAAGTATTACTCAAAGTATCTTTTTCCATGAATGGAGCGAGCTAGATCCACGAGAATGATGTCACCAAATTTATCGCATGGTATTACATATGAAAAGTGAACATGTTTCTCAATAAGAAATATTTTTTTAAGGATTGTAATTATTGTACCAAATTTCGGTCGAATCGGTACATTCGTTCGTCAGTTATCGTCTCCAACACGCACACACATACATACACACACAGACACCACGTCAAAAATGTCCGATTCGTGATCAGGGATGTTTGAAACGTGCTCTTTCGTCGAAAACTCGAATTCGAATTTTCGACCCCGTCACAATATTTTCCTTATACATCACGTATATGAGAAAAGTAATAACGGATATTTATCTAAATTATTTAATTTACAAAATTTTAATTCAATTAATTATAGAATTTAATTACATTTTTATTTTTATTTGACAATATTGTGCCATTTAATATGACGTCGTGTCAAAAATTATAAAATATCTCAAAATCGGTAGAACCATTTATTCTAAAGTACTCGAGTTTTCTTATTCGTTATATCATGATGTATTACGTATTTTTGAAATTTATTCTTGTCACTTTTCGCAATAAAACTGCGTAATTTATAAACTATTTTTAATACCCCTTCGAATAATTGCACTCACCTCTTATAGGAAATGAAACAAATTGAAAATTCTGATAATTATATTCAATATAAAAAATTAGCAGTGTTTCGAAAATATCTTAAAAGATTCAATTCTGAATAACAGGAAAGTGTATTAATTGCGTATATGGCCATGTCCATATTTGTACACTAGCCTTTTAAGACTTTGTGGATCAAAGGTAGACATTGAAATAAACATTGGAATAGCGTTTATTTTCCAATAAATATGAAAGATGGGCCACAACTTTAATAATATTTATTAATAATATTTATTAAATATATATTTATATATATATATATATATATATATATATATATATATATATAAATATATATATATATATATATATATATATATATATATATATATAAATATATATATATATATATATATATATATATATATATATATATATATATATATATATATATATATATATATATATCAAATTTGTTATATTTCGTATTTATGTCAAATATGGATGAAATCTTAAAATCGAAACAACTCTGATAATTAAGTCATTATTTCAAAACTTTAAACATATGTTATACAAGAATTATTTTCAGTTCTCCTTTCAGAAAATATCTTAAACAGTTTTTTAATTATATTCTGGAGTTTTTCATTGTCTGGTCTGGCTAGTGTCAGTTTAGAGCTTAAGAGCCATGTTCCATAGTCATTTTTTAAAACATTCAATTCTACTTACAAACGATTCATGTTCAACTCGCCTAAGTTGATGATCTCCCATTAATGTCCTCATGGCTTTAATGGAGGGGGTTTCTTTGTATCGTAAAACCTCTAAATTGATTAAAATTTAATATTGCTTTATACAATTTTGATCGGACCGCTCGTTGGTACGATTTATTCAAAAGCTTTGCTCCCTCTCAGACGAAAAATAGCGTCCCCACGTCAAACACAACTACCGCGAAGTCAGCAAAACATCACGTTTTCTAAATTACCCAATCAGACAATGCCGACAATATGTACCATTTTTTAACAGCCATTGACAGTTCACATCAAGAGCCTCAAAACTCAAATTTTCGCTTCCCACAGCTGGCAGTAAACAAAATAAAAACTGATACATCTACTCTGAATTAACGGTCGCGTTTAAAAGCGAAAGTAAAGCCGAGACATGAAATATTAAGAATCGTGCGGTTTCTCCCACACAGAAAAACGCTTAAATCAGAATATAGCTGTACAAGTACATATAATATAAAAATACATTTAAATTCAGTTTAAAATTCAGTAGAGTCGAGAATTTATAAAATTCCGACACGACAAGAGAGAGAGATAGAGAGAGAAAGAGAGAGAGGAGATAAGAGATTGTGGAAAATAAACCATGGAATTTTCATTTACCTTCAAGTTTTAAAACAGTAATTTCCTATATATTTGGTCTTTAGAAAATCTGGAGTTCGAGAGGAGATAAAACTTCTACGTAAAGTTCGGTTTTCATTATCTAGCTGACCCCTGATCCCAAACAATCGATACATTGGATAAATTTTAAGTGGAGCTATTTCACGGCTTCCCGTAAAATTCGGCAATTCATAAAATTTCATAGAATTCAGCAATTCATAAAATTTCATAAAATTCAGCACATCTTTTTGTCCGTGATGATGAGACGAACACATAAACACACAAATAAACGCACATGCATACAGTCATATTTCAAATTTTATATAGAGAGAAATTTAGAAAAATTGTTTTGCACAATTAAAAAAAATATTTTGATGAATTTTCAATATGACTTCGAGTAATGTTTACTCATAATAATGGCTAGAAGGCGATGACTTTTGAAATTTTCATATAAGAGTCAATACACTAATGGATATAACATGCTGGTGTATTACGCTATATTAAAAATATATGTTGAAAATACTGAATATTTCGGGTGATGAAATGTTTTGAGCACCACTGTAGATGTTATGCCGCAACATATCCAAGAAGCTATTGCAGAAATGGACACCTGACGTCTTATTAAGTTGTAATGTTTCATATATATATTAGCGATTATAATAAGTTGTATCAAATTAAATAGCATTGAAATTCTACGTATATTAGTAGTTTTTTTAAGTTTTGCCTTTTAGTTACTATGTTAAAACAAATTGTGCCATAAACAAAAAAGACAGAAATATGCATTTATCTCGTTTAATGTGATACGCGCTTATGAGCTACAATTCTTATTAATTATATCAGTTTAAGTAGCAATTGAAAATAAATTTTAAGAGTATTCGAAAGAAAATGCCAATTATTTTTACCCAACTTCGAAATGGATATTTATTTGCAGTCCTAAAGGGACTAAATTTGTTGACTTTTAAAAAACTGATTTAACATAAGCACATTGGTGGTTAAAAATATCGTTCATACTGACTCTAAAATTGATCATTTGGGGACCCCACAAGTATATTATGTATAAGATGTTTTTGTAAAGAATGTGCCATGTCGATGAAATAGAAAATGTATAACTGCATAGTATGCATGAAATTCATTTTACTGCCTTAAATATGGAGACGGTCCCGAATGGATTTTCATTGTATCGTCCTTATTTATGGTCGAAATATCGCACAAAATAATACTTAGTAAATTGCTGACATAAGAAATCTTTTGATTTCAAAAATTTCGTGTTGCCATTTGAATATTCGGAAGTAAAGAGCAATTATAGATGGAGGCGACCATTTATGCAAAAGTTAGATGCCCGTTTATTTATGGTAGACATTATTACGAATCTAATGACACTTTTAGTTTGATTGTACGACCATGATTTTAAAAACTGTGTTCGGATGTTTTGACAGGCTGTAACTATGTCTTTCTTTGTAATATAAACCGAAACAAGGCACAGATAAATTCAAACTTTGACTATTTACAGTTTAAGATGAGTTAATGTTTAAATTGTGAACTCATCTATCAAATACTACTCAAAATGGTAATATTATTCCGACCTGGAAAATGTGTATTTATAATTGAGTAAATACATTTAAAAATGCATAAGTTGGAAAAGAATATATATAATTGCAAAGAGTACTTTCTAAAGAAATTACTCTGTCTGAGGATGGTCTTCAGATTAGCATAGAATTTACATATGAAACATTTCATACGAGACAATGAACATTTCCTCAAACTTTTCTCAGAAACTTATTAAAGCGAACACACTATTTTGTGGTATTCTTACTAACTGGTGTATCTCCCATTCAAGAAAGGACCTTAAATAATGAGATGTGCAATAAGACGTTGGTGTTACATTTTAAAAATGTTTTAACATGCGAAATAATGAAAAATGTAAAACAATCTTTAGAGAATCAGTGGGTGAATCCACAAAAATGTAATTACATATTTTGTCATGGTGAACAATCAAATTTTAGAATGAGTAAGGAGAAGAAATTGGAAGCAAAAATTTGGAAGAAAGTACCGTGACTAATAAATCTAAGGAAAAAGGGATCATAACGGGAAATTTCTGAAAAACAAAAAACTGAAATTACATAAAGGAGAGAAAAGCTATAAGTTAAATGGAGACAAAAGTTTAAAAAAGTAAAAAAACCGAAGTAAAGCATTCAGAAAAATTTAGTATGTTTATAAAAAACATTTGGAGGAAAAGACACGCGGAAATTCCAAAAGAGGGGAAACTAAAAATTTACAAAATTTAAAAAATGTATACATTTAATTAAGAAAAAGTATTAGGAAAAGCGAAATAACTGGACGTAAACAATGCAGAAACGGAAGTGAAAAATGGGAAGCAAAAGTGAAGCAAAATCTTAAAAGCAGAACAAAGTAAAAAAGGAAGGGATTTGAAAAAGTCAGTAACATGATTTATTTTCCGCTAGAGTTTAAAATTAAGAAATGGAGTAAAATAAAATAAAAGTCAAACAAATGTTTGAATTCAGGTAATAGAATTACATTTTTTAGAAAATGATAATATTTATTACTTTGATCTCCTGCCTTTGATCGTCAGATCATATTATAAAACATTACGTACTTTTTCAAAATAAATATAATTTTCTGTATTGTGCTATTGCTGTCGATGCGCTTTAAGAAAATTAAAATAGATTATTTTTATAGTTGCTATTTATAGCGTGTGTAATGCTTGGCATTTTTACTGAACTACTATGTTGCTTATTTAATATTTTGTACGAAAATGACAAAATGTTTAATTATTAGAAAATTCTGTGTTTGTTTTCTACTAATTTTCAAATGTTCTTGGATCTGCAAAATAATAAACTATCTTTTATCGTCAGAAAGGAGAAAGTGAACAAACATAAACATAATTCTAGCCATACAATGAAATAGCGGGAAATTGCGACATTTTGAGGACTGTGCGGTTTATAAACGGGACCAGGAAGATGTTTTCTTCAGATTTGCCTCTTATACTTTTTTATTCATAAGGGAATTAAATTTGATATTTTAATGGAATTTTTTTAAAAGTAATGTGAAAATGTTGAGACCTTTCACATATTTTGAAATATATGCTGCAACGAGGTAAAAATGATTTGGGAATAACTTTTGTTACTTTTTTAAATCATTCATTTTTTCACATATTTACCAAACTTCACATATTTGTACATTGGTTTACAAACAGAACCAGGAAGTTTTATTCTTTAGATTTGCCCTCCGTTTATACATTCTACTTCTTATAGCGGAGTTAAATTTGATGTTTTAAAGGATTATTTTAATTATTTATTTATTTTTTGTGCTTTTAAAAGCAATATGAATGTTTATAGTTTTTATGTCTTTTAAATTGATTGTTGCAACGGTGTTAACAAACGTTAGCGAATGATTTTTGTTACCATTTCAGAGTCGTCATATTGCAGTATATTTACAACACTTCATAAATTTGTACATTGGTTTACAAACGGGACCAGGATGTTATATTCTTCAGCTTTGCCTCCTCTTGCACATTTCATTTTTATACGGGGGCAAAGTTTCGTTTTTAATGGGTTATTTTAAAGGCATATGAATGCGATAATAAGTTTCACATATTTTAAATCACGAACATCCACTAGAGTAGAATATATTCTAGAATTTTTGTAAAATGTGTCTAAAACCTTCAGAGCCTCATTAGTTAAATACCACTCTACTAAATATCTGCATGTCTTAGAAAATAATTGGAAGAAATGTATTTAAAAATATAGAAACTGGGATAAAATTACGGATAATTGAGTAAAGAATACGAATAATCCAGAAAATAGTAATTCTAAATGAGTTTGACGAGAGTACAGCTGAATTAACATAAAATTTACATATGAAAACATTTTCGGACTGGATATCCGTTTCCTACGTCTGAGAAAATAAACATGAGAGATTGTGAATGTTCGTGTTATCTTTGAAGGAATGTACATTATATTCACAGAGAAAATAACTTAAAAATGGAACAAAGTTAAATATATTGTGTATTTTTTTTGCGGTTTGTATAAAACAATAATAATTAAATTAAAATATGTATAACTTGAAAAACGACCTGCATCAAATTATAATTTATAAAAATATTTTTAAATGTATTAATTAAATAATATATTTATAAGCTTCTATGGCTATACTTACTTCATCAAGTCTATTATCAATTTGAACAAATAAAATGGTAAAAGTATATAAAAATGTATTGACCATTTTGTTTTCTTTACAATGCATTATAAATAGTATATGCAAATAGAACGTATTTTTAGTGGTCAAAATTCAACTCTGATATTGTGAGGAATCGTTCCTTTCTTTAGTATTCTTTAATATGTACCAACCATTTTTCAAACAATGTCTGTGTGCGCATGTGTCATTCGGAAATCGCTTATTTAGGACTAATTAAAGGCGAAGGACAATTTATATGCTTATTTAGGGTTATTAAATTTCAGATACCTATTGATTTTGGGGTAATTAGCTCTACAGAAAGAATTTAAAGAATTGAAATTGTTTTTTTTTTAATTCAAACCCCTAATTTTACTACTTCAATGATTCACTATATCTTATCTGATTATAAAAACACGGGTCCCACTGGGATACAAACCATGGATCTATGACTGGAATTTCGACGCCGAATTCATTAAGCTACTAAGATACTTGCTATTTTTTCTACAGACCTGCATGTATTATCCTTAAATCATTTAGCAAAATTAAATATTAGAAGATATTAAAGTTTATATAATTAATAATGTTAATCATACTTATTATAATTTAGATAATTAAAATATCGATAATAGAAAAGATAACAATACCAGTTATTTTTCATAATTACATCAATATCAATAATTCACATAATATTACCACTGTAATGGCAAAAAATTAAGGTAGTCAGTACCCTGCGAATTTCCAATAAATCTTTTTTACTTACATTATTTATAATAATAAAATACGATGTTTTTGTGCGTAAGTAATGCGCAGAGTAATTAGACATTGTCTTTTAAAAATGTAAACGGGCCTACCAAAATTTCAGTCTTTAGCCCCAAAATAAAAGCATGTAAAGAAGAGCTTTTATTTTGAAAGCTTAAATTTTAGGGCTCCCCAAAAATAATTTCAGTTTAGGATAGACTAAACTTTTGAATTACAAAATGTAAATCCCCTTTAAAAATGCATTTAAGAAAATTATTTTTGTTTAAGGGGCCATTTCCATAAGTAAAATAACATTTTTGCTCTTCTTCATTTTCAAGCTATATTAGTTTACTAATATTTTTTTCTGTCAAAGGTAATTTAATGAAATTTATTTTCAAATGTGTTAAAATTGTTTGAGAAATTATTCACAGCTTCAACTTGTATTGAACAACGATTACAATCTTGATCATTTAGACTTCACATGCTCACCCCAGTGTGAAGCGCAGACTATCGTGAATGGAAGTCATCATTAAATGTACCCGTAATTATTTCATAGCTGCGCAAGTCATCAATATATATCAATAACATTATTAAAGTATATTCTATATAAAATGCTTTTGTTAAAGTACCAGTGTTAGAAAACTAAGGCTGTTCTTTTCAATCAAGAAAGCTGCATCATATTAAGGCTGCAGCAAATATAATAAATAACCGTGAACTATCCGACCCAGAACATATTGGTTAAATATGCTGGAACGTCTTACGTTGAATGAAAATCCACCAATATTAACTTCGGGTAATTGATTTCAACATCGCTGTCTTAACGCAGGCATTTACATATTATACATAATTTATACAGGGTGTTCAAAAACATTTACCTCGGCGTTTGCTCCTTAAATATCGATCATAGACATATATGTATAATAAATTACAGAGTTGTGTAAACATAGGTACCGAATTTTATGAGATCGATAAAAATTTTCAGGGGATTAAATTTGGAGAAATACAAAATTTAAATTTTTATACGACTCCCGTACAAAAACATTTCCAATGAGTAAAATGTTCAGCATACACTAATAAGGCGACGTACATAATTTCAGAATTTTATTATAAAAAGTCCCAGAGATATGTTTAAACAAAGTTGGTGAGGGATTAATCACAAATTAAAATGTAAATGTTTGCAGCAAGAGTGCAAATGACGCAATGCAGAAATGCATCATAGGCAAATAATATCTGCCTCTCATCTTTAATGGATCTTTGGCATGGATGGAAAACATTTTGGACAAGCTTCATAATCTTTGTGAAAATTATTATTTCTACACATTGCAGAAAAAAACGTACCAATAAATAGCAAAATTATTATATATTTATGTAATTATTGTTTTTTTCGTAATTTGTGTATGACCTCTGAGACGCGATCTACCGACATGATTTTTCCCCTCTGAGAACCCACGTCGATGCATCGAAAAGTGATTTAAGTCAGCATTTTGTCTTTTAATATCTCTGGGACTTTTTATGCTGAAATGCTGAAATTTTGTACATCACCTTATTACTGTATGTGGCACATTTTACTCATTGAATCATAAAATTCTGTACCTTCTTTACGCAACTTTGTAATTTACTATATATGTCTAAGATCAATATTTAAGGAATAAAAGCCGAGGTCAATGTTTTTGGAGCACTCGTATATCATACGCCTGTAATTTTACAGAGCTATTCTGTTACATTCTAAACGTCGATCCGAATTCGGACTGTGAAAAAAAAAATTATAATCCATAAACTTATCACACAATTTAAATAAAACATTCCAAATGAATTTAATTATTTGAATTTCCAGAAATTTTACCATAAATTGAGTTCTGTCTTAAATTGACAGCATTTGAGCTTGACTTTTATCAGGGGTGGGTTGGAATGCTTTAATTGCAATTCATATTTCTAAAATATACGTAAAACTTATTCAAACTTTAATGTCATTGTCATGGCGCGGTTTGCCAACTCGCAAAACGCACCAGACAAACCAAAGGACGGTGAAGCCGTATAGTGGAATTTTAACAAATTAATCAAACATTCTAAATTTACCCAAGCAAGAAACTTTCTCAGTCTAACAGAATTGTTTGTTAGATGACATGCAGTGAATAGCAGAGGAATTAAAAGAGGAATTAAAGGCATTTCAAATAAATCAGATGCAAAGTAAAAATCAAAATATTATTTATTTAAAATCACACTCAAGCATTTTTACTTTAAAAATCAATTTCAGAGCTTCATTTCAATATAAGAACAATCTGCCTTTCTGCTCTGTTCAAAATTTATATAGCATACAATTATTCACTTCAATAATCATATGGTCTTAATTATGAATTTAAATTAGCCATCAATACATTTTGACATGAGCCGATTAATTATAGAAATCATTTTTCACTATGCCGGTGCTGTACGGTATTAAATTTCCCGTAAAGAAAATGTTACCTGGCTATTATACATTTCAAGCTTTCAGAAAATACCTCTCGTCAGATGTGCACGATTTTAGGTGGAAAAAGTTCTCAAAAAAGAATCGATGAGGGACAAGTCCAAGACTTTAGGTACAGGACATCATTCTATTTTGCACCAATTTGAACAATAGCGGAATAACTACTTCAAGCTCGGCGTCGATGTCGGATAGATTTTCTGGAATAAAAAAAAATATATTTTAGAAAATGTACAGAAAAGTTAATGTAGGTTTCCAGGATCTTCTTCAATCATCTCCAGAAATGCAGGGGCGGTTTCCTTTAGAACCAAAATGCCCATCTCCGCCAGTTAGCCATTTCGGCTAAAACCCTTTGTCTTTTACCAGACAAAACTTTCGATGCGACCTTTCAGTCGGAAGTTTTCAGCTCCAAGAGAGCAAAGTGTGGGTCGCTCGAGCCCACGAAAAAAGGTTCTCCTTCGCTTTGCGCCTCTTCCTGATTGGACAGGCGCGCTTCTCCTGGCAACAGGCGAGCATACGTCACGCATCTCGGCCAGACGCAAATCCTAGACATTCTCACGAATTCTCAACGAAACTCGCTTTTCAGTGCGATTTCAATAGAAACAAGTCTTAGCGAAAAACACAGCACAGGCCCGAACGGAGAGAAGGATGTTTCTCTCGCAGAAAAATAAGAAAGGCTCATGGCGCAGATTTGCGACATGACAGCTCTCCCCTCCTGGGAGTCAAAAATTTTCCGAACAGAGTGAGGAAAATTTTTCGCTCACTCAAAAACACAAAACAAAAAAATTTACAAAGAGTTTTAGGAACCTGTAAGTGTAAAATAATTTAAAACAAAATTTTGGGCGAAAAAATTGCGATCGTTCACCTCTCTCAAAAGCAACAACACTGTAGATCTGAATGACTGGCCAAGCCACTCATCACCACAGGTAAAGATCAAAAGAAAACCAAAAGGATGACAAGGCGTCACCACATCTTAAAGGAACCTTTACAAAAAATTTACATAAAATTACACTTAAATCAGAAAAATTTGTCAAGTCACTTTGCCTGACAACACAATATCTCAATCAACAACATTGAGATCAACCCGATGATATGAAACAAAAACATGGTATGATGTGAATTTACAAACTTAACAATATAAACAATTCAAAAATTTCAACCAATTGTCACTTTCAAAACACACAAGTGACACAAAAATTTTTAAAGGATTAAATATCTTGAAAATTAATTTTTAATTTAAATTTGTCATATTCAGGTAATGAGATTCTTCACTCATTCAAAAATTGTCTCACTATTTGAGAGCAAAGTCACTTTCAACTTTCAATTTCTTAATTCAATTTTTCAATTCAAACACTTTCATTTAAATCTTAAACTTTCTCTTTAAATTACTTTCAATTCAACATATTAACTTTAAATTACATTTACTTTCAATTTATCATCATTTCAACTTTTCAACAATTATTCAACATATTCAATATTAACTTTAATTCAACTTATTTTTGTCATCAAGACAATTCAGAATTTTCTCATTCTGACTCAACTTTCATAAATTACTTTCGATTATTCATTTATTTACATTTTTCAATTTATCTTAATTATTTCAATTTACTTTACTTTTAACAACTTTCACTCTGAAATAACTTAAGAAGTGACCACTTCATGTCACAAAAGAAAAAATTTACATTTAAACACATTTGTCTACTGAGAGAGAGAAGAAAGGAGAAAAAATTTCCCTGAAATTCACGTCAGTTATGTAAAAGAGCAGGAACACATCTAAAGAGCAAACTCGGCGGGGACTAACGAGTTGCCAAGAAGTAAAAAGGGAGGTGTAAAAAGAAAAAAAATACTCGCGTGCAGGAAGCGATTGCAGCAGAAACAGGACGCCAGGACACGCCTCAGAAGCCACGGACAAACAAAAATTTTGGGCAGCTTGCGCTGACCCCATCATCGTCATCATCATCATCTTCTTCATTATCATTATCCTCACAGCTTCACCAGTTTCCCACCTGGCCAATTACAACCCTCCTAGGTAGGCTCGGAACAAGTTGTCGTCCAGGACTCCTGTCCTGCCACAAAAGTTCGGAACTTTTAATTTGCTAAGCTGCTTCTTCGTCTGTGATCCGAGTAGATTTGTCCAATGTTTGCGTCCACCAGCCAGCTTTCAGAAAAAGAGGTTGCAGCATAAAAATATGATGACTCACTTAAATGTGTGTAGATGTTTGAAAACTGCTGGTCAAAAAAAAAAAACAATAATGTGAAATGGAATTTCAAGAAAAAAGAATTTCAACAAAACATCAGCCAAAAATTTCACCTCTCTCAGCAACAAAGTTTCAAAAACATTTTTCAAAAGAGATCATTTACTTTTGATCTTCAAAAAAATTTCATTAATTTTCAAAAATTCTCAAATTCAAACTTTTCATTTTCAAATTCAAATCACTTAAATTCTTTATATTTACTTTATATTAATTTCAATTTTAATTTCAATTTTATTTTATCAAAATCATTTACCTTTTTCCAAAATTCAAAATTTCCTCCCTTTTACTTAGGGGAACACAAATTACCACCACCATTTTAATTATTGTCATTCAAGAACTTAACAAAATAATCAAACATTTTTTTTTTTTTACAATAAAACACATCAATATAATCAAAGTCAATCAAAACAGGACTCTCGAAAAATTTTAAAGTCCAAGGAGAGTCAATTAACAAAATTACCAATTATTTAAATTATAATATAAACATTCATAAATTATAGTTCACAAATCAATTACTTTTTCTTATTAATTTTTTTAACTTAAATGCAAGATTTCCAATAAATTTTAAAATCACAACAATTTTTTCATAAATTCTATTTTAAAAGACAATATTGAAATATAAAAACTTAAACAAGTATAAACTTAAATTTAAAATGAGATTTTTCTTGCAAAATTTAATTTCTGAAAAATTGTGAGCTCAACCAAAATTTAATATTGTGCAAATCTTTGATTCCTACGATTATAAGGTGTACGTGTGTTTCTGTTTGTCATATAATTATGATTTTGGTGTGGTGTATAATTATTTCTATAGTTATTGTTGTAAATGATTCTTCCATTTCCTCTATTATCAAAGTTATTTGAATTATTTCTAGGTGTGAAATGTTGGCTTTTATTAGCATGAAAGTTTGATCTAGTATGAACAGCATTTTCATTTACCCTTTTATTTGGCAAATTAAATCTTACTCTTTTCACAGTCTTTTTGTTTTGAGATTTTTCTGAATTCTTTGATAAACAAGATTTTAGTTTCACAGAGTCTTTCTCAGCGGTGATCACAGGAGTAAGTTTTTTTGACTTAGAGTTCAATTTTTGAGTTTCAGTAGTTTGTTTTGAAAATCTTTGCAATTCCTCTCTTCTTGGAGGTAAAAGAGTCAGTCTGTTCACATGAACCAGTTGTTCATTTTTGGGATTCATCACATGTTTTATCAAAAAGTTTACAGCAGATGTTTGTTTTATCACTTTAAAAGGGCCTCTATTAAAAGAGCTCAGTTTTCTTGACTGGCCTTGAGGCAAAAAGGGAGTGTAAAGATACACTAAGTCACCAACTTTAATATTGGGCATCTTTGCTTTCTTATGCTGTTGTAAAATTTGTGAATTTTCAGCTTTTTCTAAGTTACTTTTTACTACATCATATGTTCTTTTAAGTCGGAATCTCATGTCTTCACCATAATCATATGTTGATTCATATGTCGGAGGTTTAAATCCAGCAATCAAAGTATTTGGAACTGTTAATTCTCTACCATAGAGTAAATAAGCAGGAGATTCACCCGTAGAAGCATGTATGGCATTTCTATGCGCTAATAAAGCAAAATGGATCAATTTGTCCCAGTTATCTCTATCGTTATATGCAATATTTTTCAAGGATCTGATCAAAGTACCATTTAATCTTTCAACACAACCGTCTACAGATGGCATGTAGGCAGTAGTAGTATTCTTTATTATTCCTAATTTCTTATAAAAACATCTTGCTGTTCTAGAAACAAAATTCGTCCCTTGATCCGAGACAATGTATTTAGGTATACCATGCTGAGCCATATAGTGCTCTAAGCAATTTAAAATGTCTTCAGTTTTAATTGAAGCCAAGGGATATGCTTCAGGCCATCTTGTAAAATAGTCAGTGATTACCAATATAAATTTATTTCCAGATTTTGATATAGTTAATGGTCCAACACAATCCATAGCTATTCGCTCAAATGGATATGTGGATTTTGAGAATTTTTGAATGGGTGCTTTGTTATTTCTAAAACCACGATTTACCACACAAATTTCGCACGAAAACACATAATTTTGTGTTTGGGAATACATTCCCTGCCAAAAGTATTTTCTACTCACAGAAGCTAAAGTTCTTCTGAATCCACAATGTGCGTAAGTGGGACAATCATGATGCAGCCACAAAATTTCAGACACAAGTTCTTGTGGAACAACAACTCTTTCTTGTTCTTGGTGTCTACGCTTAGGGTGTCTATGAGTACACCACAAGATATCATCTTTTCTAAAAAATACCAAGGTTTGTGGGTAAGGTTTTAATTTCTTATCTAAGAGATCTATAATTTTATTGCATCTTGAGTCAGATTTTTGAGCATTCTTAATTCTTATGAACAAAGTAGGACAAGTAAATGTTTGTTCCAATTGACCACTTTGTATGTTATTTTCATTTTGAATTTCACTTTCATTATTATTAACAGCACAAATTTCATTTATTTCATTTGTATTGGCAGGATTCAAATTGACTTCTGATTCTCTTATATTGCTACTATTAGAATTTGGATTTACACTTGGAAAACTTTGATTAACATTTTGATTTATAACTTTATATTGTGACACAAATCTTTGTGGAATATTGTCAATAGTATTTGTACATTCATCTACATTTCTCGACATATAATCAGCAACCACATTTGCTTTTCCTGGTTTATGTACTATTTGATAATCAAATTGTGATAGAGATGCAATCCATCTAGCCAATCTAGATGTAGGATCTTTTAATTTAAATATAAAGGGCAGAGATTTTTGGTCACAAAAAACTGTAAAAGGTTTTCCAATTAAATAGTGTTTATAATAGTTAGTAGCCCATACAACGGCTAATGCTTCTCTTTCGACAACACTATATTTACATTCAGCTTCATTAAGTTTACGACTAGCATAAGATATTGGATGCAAAATTTTATTTTCATCTTCTTGAGACAAATAGCATCCTAAAGAGTGATTTGAAGCATCAGTATGTAAAATAAATGGTTTTCTAAAATCTGGAAGGGTCAAAATTGGTTTTGACAAAAGTTTTCCTTTTAAAATTTCAAAAGATTTTTGAGCTTCATTAGTCCAAATAAATTTCTTTTTACTTTCATTATTCTTAGTCTTCAGTAAATCTGTTAGTGGAAGGGTAAGTTCTGCATAGTCTTTTATGAATTTTCTATAGAATCCAGTGAGTCCAAGAAATTGTCTCACATTCTTAATTGATTTAGGAATTTTGAATTTTTCTACAACTTCCAAATTATGAGTATCGGGTTGTACTTTTCCATTTGATACTAAAAATCCAAGATACTTAATTGTTTTTCTGAAAAAATGGCATTTGCTTGGTTTCAATTTAAGACCATGTTTACTTAATCTTACAAAAATTTCTTCTAGTTTTTTCAAATGTTCTTCGAATGTTCTTGAAGCAACGATTATGTCGTCTATGTAAATTCCAGATATGCCAGCCAGCACCAGAGACATCAGTCTCTGAAAGGATGCGGGCGCATTCTTAAGACCAAATGGAGTTCTGGTCCATTCAAAGTGTCCGTCAGGTGTTGAAAAAGAAGTTTTTGGATAATCATTAGGATGTAAACACAATTGGTAAAATCCACTGGTTAAATCCAGAGTCGAAAAATACAAGGCTCCAGCAAGGTTATCAATGAGTTTCGATATATTCGGAATCGGATAATTTTCTACAATCGTAATTTTATTTAACTTTCGGAAATCCGCTACTAAACGGTAACTTCCATCAGGTTTTTTTACAAAAAGCACAGGAGTATTGTAAGGTGATGTGCTTGGTTGGATGATTTTGGCATCCAAGAGTTCGTTCACTTGACGTGAAAGTTCTTTCTGTAAATTGTGAGGTATACGGTATGGCTTCTGCCTAACAGGTATGTTAGATTCAAGATTAATTTCATGCAAAATAGTGTCACATCCAGACAATTCTTTCATATTCTTAGCAAAAACATGTTTATATTTACTTAGCAATTTTAAAAGCAAAGTTTTCTGAGCATAATTCATATGTTTCAAATCAAATTCTCCTCCCCATGCATCAAATGTTTCATTCTCTTCAATACAGTTCTCAATGTCAACTCTATTATTTATGTCAATATCAGCTTCATAGATATTTTCGAAAGTTCCTAATTTCATACCTTTGTTTATGTAAACACACTTTTCTGATGGATTCGCAACTTTTGCATACAAAAAGTCATTTTCAGGAATTTTATGAATACTTCTGGCAATGAAAATTTTATTTGCAGAAAATTCTTTACTATTGATAGGTTCAAGTAAAATTGTCGTGTCTTTCTGAATTTTATAATTTCTTTTTAATTTGACAAATGATTCTGTAAAAGGTTTCAAAACACATTTCTTAAACGCTTTGGCAATACCTATTGCCTTGTTTTGTTGTGAACTTCTTTCATCATGTTTATCACATTCTGTCTGAAAAATTTCATTGTCACTGATATTGTTTTCTGTCAAGGATCTGTTTGTATGTACATAATCATTCATCTGCATTTCATGTAAATCATTTTCACATTCATAATTTGATCTTTCATCCATATTTTCATCAAAATCTCTAAAATCAACATCTCTAAATTCATTGTGAAAATTGTTTTGTTCAAATAAATATCCATTATTACACCTATTTTCATATCCTCTAAAATTTCTTGAAAAATTTGTGTCTTTGGATCTATAATCCACATCATTTGTAAAATTGTAATTTCTTCTGTCAAAATCATGGCTTATTGCATAACTGTGAAAGCTTGAAATTGCACATCCTCAGAAATCACAGTAAAACTTTGTGATTCGGTAAATTCAGTAAAGGGAATGCTACAGTACAAAGAATTCACACGTTTATGTCTATAAGTAATTGTCACTTGTTTCTCATGTAGAAATGTATTTCCTAAAATCATGTTGTACCTTCCTGGGGCAGGTGTATTTAAAACGCAACACTCAATCATATCTCTTTCATTTCCGATGATAATGGGAAAAGAAGCTTTTCTCTCAACCAAAATATTTTGACTTCCAATTCCTCTCAGAATCGTGGATGTATGTTTTAATTGTACTTATCTCGGGTTGATTTTGTGCAAAGCATCACTATAGATAATGTTTATGGAACTTCCAGTGTCGATTAATGCATTTAGTTTGACATCTTCAACAAAAACTTGAATAATAGGAAAATTTCCTTGGCAAGGAGTTTCGCTTTCCGTCATGAAACTAATTTCAGAGTTTTGTCTATTAAAATTTGGAGATTGAAAGTTTTGTGTTCTGAAATTCTGTCTTCTAAATTGTCTTCTATTACCAAATCTATTATTAAAATATCTGTTATTTCTTCTATATCCAAAATTATTGAAGTTTTGTGATTTATAATTATCAAAGGAATTTCTAAAATTTGAAAAATTTCTTCTCTGGAAATTTGAATTTCTATATGAACTGTTACGAAAAGGTCTTCTAAAGGCTAGAGAGTTCTTTCTTGGAGAATAATTTTGATATGGACTTTTAACATACCACTCTTCTTCCTGTGAGGCAACTGGAGTTCTTCTTTGACTAAAACGGTTTCTATTTTCAGATCTTTTGGATGGTGTAGAAGTTCTGAAAGATGTTGATGGTTTATGTTTCTTTTTTACTGGAATATCTTCCCAATCTTCCTCTTCCAATTCATTTTCATTGTATCTGCTTGTAGAGGGCGTATCCAAGAAGGAATCTTCAAAACTGGAATTGCTCTTTTCCAGATCTTCTCTTATTTCATTCAGTCTTTTCTTTCTTTTCTCTGAGTTCTCACTAAATTTTTTTCTTAACTTCTCAAATTCTTTCTTCTTTGAATTCAATTCTTTCTTCAGCTCTTCAATTTCATGTTTAGGGTCATTTTCGATTCTCACAGTATTTATGTCTTCTGTCATTTCTTCCAGCACTTCATTTTGCACTTCTTCTTCCAATATTGCTATCTCTTTCGCAGCTTCAAATGACTGCGGATTTGCAGATAAAACAGCTTTTCGAATAATGATTTTCAACCCCTTTTTAAATGAGTTGATCAAAATAGCAGTTCTCAGGGAATCTTCATTATCAGACACAACATCTTGCGGAAAAGCAATATAGGATTCGGCTTCTATGCGATTCGCATAATCCCGTACACTCTCATTTGTTGTTTGTTTACAATTTACAAGTGCGGCAACGTTCTTGGCAATATTTTCTTTTTTTGTAAAATTGTCCTTGAGTGCGTTAACAACCTCAGTAAAATTCGTGCTTTGATTTAATTTTGGAATTGATTTAATCAGTCTCTCGGCACGACCAGACAATTTCAATTTCAAAACAAAAATGTTATCTCTATTCGACCAATCTGCATGGTCAGCAACCAAGGAGAATTTCTCCAAAAAATCCTGGAATGATTCGTTTACATTGCCAGCAAAACCTGGAATGGATCCAAGAAACTGAGATCCAACTCCAATTTTCATTTTGTTAGAGTCTCTGACAGCGGAAGCTGATCTGCCCGAATTCGGAGAAAGTCGTGGTGGAGACACCGAAGGCACACGGTTTGCCACACTTGGTTGAGCAGAGGAGTCTCTACTCCTGCTTGCTCTCGTATTTCTAGATTTTGGCATTTTAGCACAAGGTTTTTCACCAGACACAATTTCTAATTTATCACGAGACACAGTTTATTGTGGAGAATTGATTTCACTTTCACTTAAATCACTTTTTTATGTGTAAACAGAGCACCGAAAAACACTACGTGTAACTTATTTCACTTTTTGTTCATTATCATGAACTTCGAATCACTTTTGCATGTGCACAGAACAATTGTATTCACTTTTCATAAATGTGTGTATGCACTTTATGTCAATGTATGTGTATTTGAAAATTTCAATTTACTCATATATATCATATATCATATAGAATTTTGTGTATCTATGTATGTCAAATATAAATTTCAATTTTAGATTTTTCAAATTTTTGAACCAATTCTTTGCTTTTATAAACATTTCACAAAAAATGTGCTTCTTGCACTTTCTTAATTATTTTAGCAGTATATAACCAATATTTTGAATTATTTTAATCAATATTTTGCAATTTAAAATATCACAACTTACTTCGAACATTTCATTCTGCAATACTTAAATAACACAAATCAATATTTTATGGTTTGATATGCCTTCAACAAAATTTAAATTTGCTAACACTGATGTACTCTGAGAAAAAAAAGGGCACGAGCACCAATTTGTCATGGCGCGGTTTGCCAACTCACAAAAGCAAAAGCGCACCAGACAAACCAAAGGACGGTGAAGCCGTATAGTGGAATTTTAACAAATTAATAAAACATTCTAAATTTACCCAAGCAAGAAACTTTCTCAGTCTAACAGAATTGTTTGTTAGATGACATGCAGTGAATAGCAGAGGAATTAAAAGAGGAATTAAAGGCATTTCAAATAAATCAGATGCAAAGTAAAAATCAAAATATTATTTATTTAAAATCACACTCAAGCATTTTTACTTTAAAAATCAATTTCAGAGCTTCATTTCAATATAAGAACAATCTGCCTTTCTGCTCTGTTCAAAATTTATATAGCATACAATAATTCACTTCAATAATCATATGGTCTTAATTATGAATTTAAATTAGCCATCAATACATTTTGACATGAGCCGATTAATTATAGAAATCATTTTTCACTATGCCGGTGCTGTACGGCATTAAATTTCCAGTAAAGAAAATGTTACCTGGCTATTATACATTTCAAGCTTTCAGAAAATACCTCTCGTCAGATGTGCACGATTTTAGGTGGAAAAAGTTCTCAAAAAAGAATCGATGAGGGACAAGTCCAAGACTTTAGGTACAGGACATCATTCTATTTTGCACCAATTTGAACAATAGCGGAATAACTACTTCAAGCTCGGCGTCGATGTCGGATAGATTTTCTGGAATAAAAAAAAATATATTTTAGAAAATGTACAGAAAAGTTAATGTAGGTTTCCAGGATCTTCTTCAATCATCTCCAGAAATGCAGGGGCGGTTTCCTTTAGAACCAAAATGCCCATCTCCGCCAGTTAGCCATTTCGGCTAAAACACTTTGTCTTTTACCAGACAAAACTTTCGATGCGACCTTTCAGTCGGAAGTTTTCAGCTCCAAGAGAGCAAAGTGTGGGTCGCTCGAGCCCACGAAAAAAGGTTCTCCTTCGCTTTGCGCCTCTTCCTGATTGGACAGGCGCGCTTCTCCTGGCAACAGGCGAGCATACGTCACGCATCTCGGCCAGACGCAAATCCTAGACATTCTCACGAATTCTCAACGAAACTCGCTTTTCAGTGCGATTTCAATAGAAACAAGTCTTAGCGAAAAACACAGCACAGGCCTGAACGGAGAGAAGGATGTTTCTCTCGCAGAAAAATAAGAAAGGCTCATGGCGCAGAATTGCGACATGACAGCTCTCCCCTTCTGGGAGTCAAAAATTTTCCGAACAGAGTGAGGAAAATTTTTCGCTCACTCAAAAACACAAAACAAAAAAAAATTACAAAGAGTTTTAGGAACCTGTAAGTGTAAAATAATTTAAAACAAAATTTTGGGCGAGAAAATTGCGATCGTTCACCTCTCTCAAAAGCAACAACACTGTAGATCTGAATGACTGGCCAAGCCACTCATCACCACAGGTAAAGATCAAAAGAAAACCAAAAGGATGACAAGGCGTCACCACATCTTAAAGGAACCTTTACAAAAAATTTACATAAAATTACACTTAAATCAGAAAAATTTGTCAAGGCACTTTGCCTGACAACACAATATCTCAATCAACAACATTGAGATCAACCCGATGATATGAAACAAAAACATGGTATGATGTGAATTTACAAACTTAACAATATAAACAATTCAAAAATTTCAACCAATTGTCACTTTCAAAACACACAAGTGACACAAAAATTTTTAAAGGATTAAATATCTTGAAAATTAATTTTTAATTTAAATTTGTCATATTCAGGTAATGAGATTCTTCACTCATTCAAAAATTGTCTCACTATTTGAGAGCAAAGTCACTTTCAACTTTCAATTTCTTAATTCAATTTTTCAATTCAAACACTTTCATTTAAATCTTAAACTTTCTCTTTAAATTACTTTCAATTCAACATATTAACTTTAAATTACATTTACTTTCAATTTATCATCATTTCAACTTTTCAACAATTATTCAACATATTCAATATTAACTTTAATTCAACTTATTTTTGTCATCAAGACAATTCAGAATTTTCTCATTCTGACTCAACTTTCATAAATTACTTTCGATTATTCATTTATTTACATTTTTCAATTTATCTTAATTATTTCAATTTACTTTACTTTTAACAACTTTCACTCTGAAATAACTTAAGAAGTGACCACTTCATGTCACAAAAGAAAAAATTTACATTTAAACACATTTGTCTACTGAGAGAGAGAAGAAAGGAGAAAAAATTTCCCTGAAATTCACGTCAGTTATGTAAAAGAGCAGGAACACATCTAAAGAAACTGGAGTTGCTATTTTCGACACAGTTCCAGTACTTCTCCAATGCATTACCATGTATCGTCCGGAAAGTAAATATATAGTAAAAGAAACAGAAAAAAGTATTTCAGTAACCATACGTATACATATTAAAAAGAGAGTAAACCGTTTTTTTTTACATGCCCCACAATTCAACTCCCTCAAAACTATGTTTTGCGTGATGTACGTTTCCTGTTCAGCTCAAAAGCTAATTAACTCATTTTCACAAAATTTGGTAGATAAGTCATTTCAGGATTACACTCGTGCTTTTGGTATGATTCGGGGAAAGAAGCTGACTTTTCCTGAAAAATATTCCGCAAAAAATAATTTATCCCTTCTAGCTGAAAAAATACCAAAGCAAATTTCACAATATTTGGTAGAAAAATCACCTGCCATATACTTTCGTGCTGATTAGATTTTGGTACATTTCGGAAAGAAATAATATGCCTCTTATGCGAAATGGTCCCCAAAAATTACAAAAATAAAAAATAAAAAACTGTGTTTACTCAAATGCACCAATTAAATGCTTCTGTCATACGTAATTTCTAACGACAAAACTAATATGACCAACCCAATAATTCTAGTACGAGTTTTCTTATTTTTGTTACGTGACCTTTGAAAATACATTCAGCCGCCAAATGAAAACAAAAACTGAAATAGAAATGCAAATTTAGTGTAATTTCAAATAATTATCCGTGTTATATTGTGTCATTAATATCAATCTACTGAATCATAAAAGATAAAAAGAGAAAATGCATTTGAGTCTGTAGAAAAAGTCATATGATGCCCACATTAGCATTTTGAATTTCTTGTCAACTTCTATAATATTATTTAAACTTTTATCAATGATACCCTCTAATTGCAGAGGACGCCTTTGCGGCCTTGCCTCCAAAAGAGATGAAACAAATTGAAAATCCTGACAATTACATTCATAAAATATTAGTATATTTTAGAAAATATCTTAAAGATTCAAATGTGAATAGAAGGAATATGGCCACGCCCTTATTTGCCCCCTCCCACTTTTAGACTTTGGAGTTTTTGAGGCAGTGAAATGGAGTTTATTCTCCAAAGAATATGAGAAACGGGATAAGTTTTGAAGCAGGCGATTACATTCCAAACTCATTTGTTCGCATTTCTGAAAATGACCAAGGAAACATACAGAAATGGAAGTAAATTTCTTGCTAGATTTCATAGTGGCAGTCATTCTAACATCTTAAGTCCATATTTTATTTTATTTCATGTTCATCTCGACAAGCCAAAAGTTGATTTTTTTTTTACTGACAGCTCTTAGTAAGTCCTAAATAGATAACATTATTTTATTTACCAACATAGTATCAGATTAAGAAACATTTAATTTCAAATTTTTCTGCATATCGTTTATATGTATCAGCAATATTCTAAAAGTGTACTTTACATAAAAATACTTTCGGCAGTGAACCGTTGTACGTTCTTTAATATTACCTTCATCAGGAAAGCTGCTGCAAATTAAAGCACAGTACAATAAGTAATCCTTTACGATCCCAACCCAGAATACGATGGATTGATATGGGGAAACGCGTGTTTGCAACAAGACAATCAGCAGTGTAGGTGTCTTGAAAATTTCGTCAATGTTAAGTTCGAACAATTGACAGCTTCTGTATATTTTATTAAGGCGTTTCAATATTATATATATATATATATATATATATATATATATATATCTTCTTCTGCAGGGCTATCTAGCTGCATCCTAATCCTGGGGTCGCATCCGAACTGAGTAAACATTGCAATTCGCAAACCTACCATTGTTTTAAATAAAATGTTTTAAAGAAATATCATTATTTAATGGGGTTTCTTCATAAATCAATAATATTTAATTGTGTCTTTAAACAGCGTCGCTTTGTGATGCTTTAATTGCTTTTACCATTTCTAAAATATTCGTTAAATATTCGTGTATTATTCGGGGGTTGAGTATTGTGAAACTGTGGATTTTCAACGAGTATTCGGCTAGCATATCTATATATTTTATACACTAATTAACAATGGTCCTTCTGTCTGTTCGTCTGTCACGCTTTTTAAGTACTTTCGGAAAAGTTAGGAACTTACAAGTTCTTGTACACGAGTATATTGTTCGATAAAACCGACTTGAAAAATGGAATTTTTTTGAAAATGTTCTGTAGAGGGTGTGCTCCTCACCAAAACGTTTGAAAAGTAAAATGATAGAAAAATATGAGATAGAGACTTCAAATTTGGTGTATGGGTAAATCATCCCATAGAAAAAGAGTGTGCAATTTCAGATTTCCATTATTTGCTACTTTAGGGGTGTCGCGCACCAAAATTTTTGATTTACCGAATACATGAGAAACGCCTTCTCTTAAATTTGAGAAAGGTATAAAATTTAGTATGTGTGTTAATCATTGGATAAAAAAAACCCAATATACGTACAGTTGTCTAAAATTTCTCATTTAAGGGAGTGATCCACGGAGAAACTTTCATAAGTTAAAATGATATGAAAACATGCTTCTGAATGAGATAGAGACTTCGAATTTGGTGTACTATAGACAGTTTGAAATGAAGAGAGTTGAAAATTCAGTTTTAAAATATTTTCTACGTTTTTTAGGTGGAGGGGCTCACACTACAATGTTCGTTTATCCGAACAAATGGTAAATGCTGCCTTTAAAATGTAATTGTTGTGGCCTTCGAGCCAAAAGCACTTTCCTGTCCATTGGTTTTTTGCATAAGCAAATTTGCTCTAATTTGCATACCGAGGCGCACGCATTTCTACGAATCTCGAAGTGCCCGTAGCAACGTAAGTATATTCGGAGGCTCGAGTAGGAGAGAAAAGGAAGGAAGCGATAAGCCATGAGAAGCGGGGAATGGGCAAGCAACGGAGGAAGAGAGGGCTGCCGGCCGCAATGAAGTATTTTGTAGTATGAACCGCAATTGGACATGCCGCACTTATCATGCCGCACTTGTAAGTTGTAAAGTCTTCAACAGACGTTTGTATTTATTTCGGATGTCGAATAAATACAGTCCACATTTAGAATCAGCATTGTTGTTCATTTTACGGCAGTTATTGCCAACAAAGTAATAGAGGATTGATATATGGCATATGGGTTAATCATCTTTTAAAGAACGAATAGAGGTTTTCAAAGGAGGTAAAGAACGAACAAAGATAGAATAGAGGCTTTCAAAAATGTTTTAGGCATATTGTTAAAGCATTTGCTGTTTGTCGAAAATTATCTCTGTTTTGCATTTTAAGTTAAGTGGAATGTGACTCAACTTGGCTTTCTCATACCAAAATTATTTCTTAACAGCTTGTGATTTGTTTTTCAAATTCTATAACAGTACCATAAATTATTCTATAATTGTGATCATTGAGAACAGCGACTTCTTCTGATATGGTTGGACTGACAAACAAAAGCTACAGAAACATCATTACGATTCTATATCCTAACAAAACACAATTTATTTCATTGATTTAGCAGCATGTTTATCAATTTGACGTTATTTTTTTTATCGAATTTCGCCAATCATTTTTGCCAAGCGTTATGGACAGATGTTTGGAGAAATGAGTTAATAAGATATTAAATAATTAATTCCCATAAACAACAGGGATTTTCAAAGAAATTGCACTTAATTTTGCTTACATAGTGAACTTTCATCATTTGTAACAATTTAGTCATTTGTAACAATTTAGTGTCATTTTATTTATTTTGAGACATTTTCGTTTACTTGGCGATATTTTGATCCATTTGGTGACATTTAAAAATGCCGTCAAATTTGAAGCCAAGTGGGACGGTTGGACTAACAGACAAAGGCTATCGAAATACATTTACACAATTAACTCCTAACAGGACGCATTTAATTTAATTGATTTTGCTTCATTTTAATCAATCTGGTGATATTTTTTTATCAATTTTGTGAAATTTTCATCAATTTTGCACCATTTAAAAAAGTCGTCAAGTTGGCAATATATTGCTACATTCGTCGCCAAGCATTACGGAGATGGACGGACGGACAAACGGATTATTCTAATTGTGGATTTTAAGTAGCTTGTAATTTTTTTTTTTTTTTTTTTTTTCCAAATTTCGCAAGATATTATTTGAAAAACCTGTATTTTTGGTTCAAATGATCTCAATTATAGCATGTTACCCTTCACATTAAAGGTTTTAAATCTTTCAATTGATACAATGTAACCCCCTCAGGGATAACTTGCGCACCACCTGCCCCCTCCGAGGGAAGGCCGTCTCTAAGAAAAAAATTGTATCTTGGCTATTTTTCACAACAATGATTGAAACTCTTAAATCTTATGTTCATTAATCCATAAATTACCCCTTTTATGTATGATTATATCGAATTTTGTCCAATACTGCCATATTAATAAATATAAAATTTTGAATAAACTTCGAAATTTTGGCTCGAATTAAAATAAAGATTCTATCTAGTTCTAGATTTTTCAATAACATAGCTGGATGTAATGTTTAGTGAAAATACATTTGCTGCAGCCATCGCGAAAACAAGAAATCAACAACAGACATACAGACAGACGGACATCACTCCACGTGCTCAGAAGGTCTGAAACATATATTGGAATTGAAATCTCAAATTTTAAAAATTTCGTGAAAACAATACTTTCTCTTAACTATTATATAATATTAAAGAGTAAACTTGGGCAACTCCAAATGTTCGTTCCAGTGTTTTTATGTCATTTATTTAAGAACAGATATCAATTGTACGTTGCTTTTCAATTTTCTCTATATGAAAAATTTTGGGTTATAAAAATATAAGCATAAAGTATTAGGCATAGTAAAAATTAGCAACGTTCAAATGGATAGCATCAGATGTATTTATCCTTTTCAGATAAACTCTAATCTTTTTGTCTCAGACACGTACTTTTATTCCAAACTTACATCACACTTTTGTTAGTAGTAGTGTCGGTTTAACTATATAGATAAGGAGTAAAAATTTATAGATATTTATATACCAGGATTCAATGGAAGAGATAAATCGAAGTACTTTTGTCGCCTATGAAACTGTTAATATTTTCATCTCCAGACAGATTTAATCTTCTTTTTTTTTTGCCTCATGTAATTATTCGAAGGAAATATATTTCAAATAAAGCAGTCTGGGATAATTCTTACTTAACAGATTACAAAATTACTAACATGTTTTAAAAAGAGATAGTCAGTTTTATATTTCTTTCGATATGATCCATCTTAATTGATTGAAAAGCAAATAATTTCAAGATTTAGGCAAACTCATACGAAAATTCTCCCATTTTTCTTTATCGATCTTTTGATTAAAATTAGTGTTTATCAAAATGTTACGCGCAATTCTTGGGGAGTAGCAGCCTGATAGATCTCTGTAAATTAAAGAAAATAAATACATCAAACCGGAGTAAAGTTTGAATGTGTAATTTAAACCACATTGACTTTTTTTCATTTGGAGCAACGCAATCAAATTAAGTTTCAAAAGGGTTTCGAGGTTAAAAACGTTGATAAACATGTCTTTAAACTATCTGACTTGGATGCAAGGTGCGTTATGTCTTCCTCGTTATTTTTTTTTAAACATAAGTGCATTCTTTTGGGATAAAACCTATTCGATTTATTTTTGAATTCTCTGTATCTTCAAATGCAACTTTTATAATACTAATAGAAGATGTGTATGTACTTTTATGTACTAATAGAAGATGTATGTTTTTTAACACTTTACAACAAAGTTGAAAAGTGTTTATAACTTTGTTCATTCTGTCAGTCGGTCTGTCTGTCTGTCCGATAGTACGACAACTGCCATAAAAATGGCTTAATCAAAATAAAATTTTAATATGTTATTCAGACGGTCTGTAGGACCTATGGGAATATACATGAATAATATCACCCAATTAGTTTTGGATTGAACCCGGGTTGAATAAATGAAATACATTGAGCCCTATGGGACTTAATTTTTCAAACATTTTTTAAGCGGATTTATAATTCACAAATTGCTTCGAAAATTTTAGGTAATATTCAAATTGTTCCATAAAATATATAAAAAAATTCAGCGAAATATATTCAGTAGTTTTTTTAAATAAAAATTAAAATAATAATAACACCTCTTATATGATGCGATCACTTGACCATGATATGGAAAGATCACGTGATCCACTTCAAAATGATGTATGGCATCCATCTTGTCCCAAAATCGCGATTTTTAAAGTTCTTTTTAATTCATATTGAGTGTTGTATCCGTCCTAAAACCACTTTACTTTTGGTTAAATTCTGTGCATCTACATACTGAAACAACGCAATTACAATACATTTGCGTTTAAATGCTCATCCAAATTTGATTCAACGAAGATACAACGATTTCTACAACGAAGCCTATAAATCATCTATGTAAAATGTAAACAGCAAAATATGGTGAATGAGTTGCATTAGAATTGCTGTATTTCTTTAACACAAAACCATTTAGTTCATGGAGTCTGCACAGTTGATATGAATGAAATATTCATTGATTTTACAAAGAGAAGGACGATTTTTTTCCCATGAAGTTTTGCGCATAGAGTTTAATTACTTGTAGCTCCATGGTCTTAATTTTTAAATAAAATTAACTATTATAGTATTGTGATGAACGACATGAATAGGAAATTATTTATGATTGAAATACTGATTTTATAGAGAGAGCCAGGCGTGTTATTTTTTCTATGACGTCATTTGAATGAATTTTAGTTGTTTTCGATGAAGTTTTCAAATATAATAAATTATCGTAGTATGATGATAATTCTAAACTTATTACCGAGGAATGTATCACATTTTAGAGATGTTTAAACCAGGCAATTTATATTTCAATGCCGTCATTTGAATGAAGTTCATTTTTTTCGATGAAGGTTTAAGTTTTCAAATATAATAAATTAATGTAGTATTGTGATAAGTTTTAAAATATTACCTAGAAATGTAATGCATTTTAGACATGTTTAAATAAAATTGCATTGAAGTTGGAAAGTGTTTCATAATCAATGCTTTAAGCATGATTGATCTTTCTTGTTTTTATATGTCTGTTGGTTGCATTGCAAAAATCAACTCTCAGATAAGTAATTTGGTAATCACTATTTACAAAGGAAATTTTGGCGTTACTGGGCTCTTTCAAAACTGCCTGTATACTTCCAGGAAAAATGTTTTAAATATGGTAACATATTTTCTTATAACGGTTTTAAACTTCGATACGTATTTGCCTAAGTTAATATGAAATTTGAAAATTTTTACAGTCCCTCAATTCGAAATTTTCCAATTACTAAATTATTCATAAAATAACGTGTAAAACTAAAAAATGTTAGATTCCTTTACGAACAAAATTTACCTAGATATTTAACAGTAGAAGATATGTCCGTCATATGACGGAATAACAAATTTGCAAAGCATTGACTTCCATTTAGCGTTATTTTGATCAATTTGGAGGCATTTTATCAATTTGGTAACATTTTAGTCAAATTTGCAATATTTAAAAACTCGCCAAGTTTGCGACATCGCACCAAATTTTTTGCAAAGTATTACTGTCTGGCGATGAAATGAATTATTCATAATCGTTTGTTATGTTATTTCCAAGATATTGAATCTTTTTTTTTCAAGATATTAAATTTTTATCAATTAGTCGTCATTTCTACCAATTTGGAGACATTTTTATCAATTGGGCGACATTTTCGTCAATTTGGCAACATTTAAACATTTCGCCAAGCTGTCGATATTCCGAGAATTTCGACACCAAAATTTCGCCAAGCATTATGTAGAGATAAATAAATAAAAAGACAGATAAACCAAAATGTTTATATTATAAATTGAATTTCATGATTTAAATCACTTCAGTTCTCATTCAGAATAAAATTAATTTTCTCTTTATTTCTTTATAATTCATTACATTGAGTTTAATTGCACGCATAACTATTTTAAATTAAACTAAAGTTGCAATTTACAGTTTTCGTTTTCATTTGGTAACTGGACGAATTTACAAATTTTTTACCGAAAATGCGACAAACTAAAGTATTTCGAGCACGGCTAATCCTAGAGTATTGGGGGGTGGATCTTATTGTTTTTATCGTCAAAAATTACGTATAAAACAAGCATTTAATTAATACAGTTGAGTATACATAATCTTTTATTTTAAATTTTGACGATTTTGCGGACCATTTAACAAAAAAAAATGGCGGGTTCTTTTTTTTTAATGGTACCACAATCTAATTAGCACCAATATAACCTATACGTGACTTATTTGTACATTTTTATGAAATTTGGTCAATTAATTTTTGAGTTAGAATGGATACATTTATTCTACAAACAGACACATACAAAGTTTGATAAATTTGGTCAATTTGTTGTTTTGCTGTAGTGGATGCAGACGACTACTGCGGGTCATGTCGCAAAAAAGGCTCTTTTATCCCTAATCATACCAAAATTTAATCAGCACCGAGGTAACCCGAAAGTGGCTAACCTAAAAAAATTTATGAAATTTAGTCAATTACTGTTTGAGTTATATTTGATACATTCATTGTACTGACAGACATACAGACATACACACACACGCACACAGACATCGAGCAAAAAGTATATTTTTCTTGTTCTAGAGATCCCAAAATGATCCGTTTAAAACTCGAGTTGCTATTTTCGACGTAACACCAATACTCTCACTCTGCAATAACATGTGTAGGGAAAGTGAAAATCACGCGATTATTTAACACTGGCATTACAAATTGACGGTAAAACGTACAGTTCAGAAATTAAACATATGGACTAATATAAAACCGTAGAGGGGCATTAAAATTTTGATTTAGATCTTATTTGAATAATAATCTATACTATTAAAAGCTGATCGCGCAGAGGTAAATGTGGTAATATGAGCCATGCATATTTTATGAATCCCTGTAGTATCTGCTCATGCAGGCGACATAATCTAGCGGGAACGATTTTAACTACTAGTTTAGTAACTCCTTTTGCCCCTAGAGGTCCGTGGTTCGGTTGCGAATGGCAGTTTATAGGCGACGGAAGTGTTAGTCTTTTCTCAATTCTTAAAACTTTGAAAGATACATATTTTGCTTTTAGCCACAGTATCAATTTACTTAGATTTACTGTAGTTGCTAATGAATAGGATATAATCTGTTTTAAATATTGCTTTTATGTAGATAATGTTGTTGTTGTTAAGACCCAGACCGTTCGACCTACCAGAAAGGTGTAAGATAACTTTTTGAACGGCCGGGAAGAGCCACCCAATTTAGACCGGAACCCAGTGGGGGAGTTATCCACAGGGACTGTACCTTTCTTCCCCTACCACCAACCTTTCGGAAGGCCTTGCGGACCCACGTGTTTAACGTGATAGTACTCCGTGTGAACACGGCGGCAGTTTTAGCAGCGGAGGGGATTGAATCCATGACCTGCCGAGGTCAATTCCCGCTATATTATAATATTATAATATTATATTATAAATTATAATAGGGCGCGGTAACCACTAGGTTACCGCGCCCTATGTAGATAATGTGCAATTTTTAAAGTAGCAAAGTAGTATGGTTTTTGGAATCCCAATATGGCGATGGTTGTAAAGTGAGCCCCAACTATGCTGGATATATGAGCCCCAAACATTAAGGAGCTCATATTACATACGCTATAATTTTTGCTCCTACTGTTTATTTTTTGTTTTGTTTCAGATGCCACGAAAAGTGCTAGGCCAAAAAAAAAACCGAAGAAGAAAAGCTGGAATACTGAGAATATGGCTAAAGCAATTAAGGATGTTTAGGAGCAAAGAAATGGGATTGGAAAAGGCTTCCAAAACATTTCTCGTTCCCAGACCTACTCTTCAAAGGCTTGATCGAGTTGAGAACCAGGTCTTCTACCATTATATGTTTTCTTCCTAATTTAGTTGAAGCTTCTTCTTCCGGAGATCTGAATGGCTGAAACACTATCGAAAAACCCAACCCCACAAAAGATGATCCAGTGCTCATTATCCTAGATGGCCACAACACTCACACAAAACATATAGATATCGTGAATCTTGCTCGAGAAAACATCATATCTATTGTAAGTTAACCTTCACATACATCTCATAAGCTACAACTGTTGACAAAACATCATTTATTGGAGCTTTAAAACACCATTACAATGAAAATATACGTCAATGAATGCGTGACGGTCAGAGACGTGTTGGGCCCTATGGCATTGCTGAACTGCTGGGACAAGCTTATTTGAAATATCAGCCCGGATCAATTGCTGTGCTCGAAATATTTTGGTTTGTCGCATTTTCGGTAAAAAAATTGTAAATACGTCCAGTTACCAAATGAAAATGAAAACAGTAAATTGCAACTTTAGTTTAATTTAAAATAGTTATGCGTGCAATTAAACTCAATGTAATGAATTATAAAGAAATAAAGAGAAAATTAATTTTATTCTGAATGAGAATTCATGTGCTGACGACACCAGATGCATTTTTAATATATAGAGATTGAGTTCAATTTTTCACAAATCTGTAACGATCCAGCTCATAATCTCCAAAATCCGCCCATAGGATGTGTTTCCAAGGATAAAGTGAAGCTCTGAAGTTCTCCTTTCTGCTAACAGCTTCCATACTGACAAGCCCATAATGCAAAATCGGCATACTGATACTGCTATCAGGTATAGAAGCGGTTATAATATTATGTCGGTTGTAATCCTACATTTAGGGATCCAGTAGCTGGCTCAGTGAAAATGTAACTATGGCATACGTTGTCAGTATCTGTTCTAACGATCTTAGAGATCTTACTGTCTTTATCGCTTTGCGTACCGCAAAATCCAATGCATAAATTAATATGAAATTTGGTGCATTTGTAGAGAATTATTAAGTAAACACATTGATCTAAACCGTTTGCCGATTTATAATTTACTTTAGAAAACATTTAATGTCAATATCAAAGGAAGAGTACGTGAGCTGCGAGTTCGCTTTCTGGACTGACTATTGATAGGAAGATCTCGAATTTTTGTCGGTATATACCTACACAGTTGAATTTTTGCAGGATGGATCCCTTTTTTTATATTACAGTATAATTAATGATTTTTTCAGTCCCTTATGCACTTCTGAAGCGAAAATGTTTCGTCTCTAAGGGCGAAGATTAAATTAGCCGAGCTGATTGTTAGCATCCACTTGATTGGTTATTAACAGAAACGTTACAAAATAGCTGAGGACTGAGATATTGAAGTATTAAAAATATAAAAAGTACAGATATCCAATTCTAAAAAGATTACAGTGAGTTAGTTAGTGCGTTTGGGACAATCCTAAATGCTGACAATAAAATATCTTATCGTTTATTCTTGCAAACAAACAGAGCGTCTCACGTAACTATTCTTGTAATGAACATTACGATTACATTGTTATATTACACAACAATTGTATATTTTATTGTTGTAAACTTCTCTCTACTGATAACCTAAGATGATATTACAAACAAACGGCAAAATATAGTTATAAAATGTTGTCGTTTGTTCGTAATAGAGTAAACAGACGCTCTTAATAGCAAGCGACTCGAAAGAGTTCGTGATGCAGGTTTAGCGAGCGCTAGTATGAAGGAGACGAAGCATGCCTGCCCACAAAGCGAGTTTCGGGGTTGGAAAGCGTAGCGAGAAGGAAGAAATGGAACACAAAGCGAGTTAGGGGATTTTCTGAGCGTCAGCTAATAGGAGGCGAAGCTCCAATGGATGCATAACGTCCTCTGCGATCTCCAATTAAGGAGTGATAGGGAAAGGAATTTTAGATGCGTCAACGAGCTTTAGATGCGTCAGCAGTGGTCAAAATTGTGGAAAACTTTTGGAAAATTGTATTTTTGAGGTTTGATAGCTCATAACGCCACATTTTTTTATACCAATACCATAAAATTATATATCAATAAAAAGATAATTTAATAATAATTGTAAATTAAAAGCATGTGTTTAATTATCTGTATTCTAACAAAAGTTATAGTCAAATAACCAGAAAAAAAGAGCTCGATTTGCTTAGGCTTATATAAAGTAGCTTTCCTTCATTTCAATGTAGATAATGATCATTAGTGTTTAGAGTGCAAATCAGGTGCCATCTTGTTTTGGCAATGAGACAACAGGTCACAGGACATTTATCAGTGTGTTATGTGATTGCTATCAAGTTGATTGGGTTTTTGTGTTCTTTGATTTAGTGAGCTTGTAAAACGTAATAAAATTAAAGAAATGCTGCAAAGAGTTGACTGGTCACGTAGAAAACGATATAAAATAGTACTATTAAGTGAACAAGGTTACAGTTATGAAGAAATTAGAAGAAATATGGGGGGGGGGGGGACTTAACCAAAAGTGGCGTTTCGAAATTTTAAGAGGTATAAGGAGATACAGTCACTACAAAACCAGACTGGTAATGCCAGGAAAAAGTGCACAACAGCAATTGATAATAGAAGAATAAAGAAACTGTGCCTAGGTGTCAGAAGAAAACCATCTCAGTATATAGAGATGGTTTTCGTCTGTCACCTAGTCACAAGGCCGCGCAATGCAATGTGAAGTTGAGTGCAAGGACTGTTCGGCGCAAACTGCATGGATTTGGTCTAAATGCTAGAATTTCACGAAAAAAGCCAGTTTTATCTCTCAAACAAAGGTTGAAAATATTAAACTGGGCTAAAACCCATGTAAACTGGACAACGGAACAATGGGACAGTGTAATTTGCAGTGATTGGACCAAAATATCCCTGTATGGTTGTGATGGCGTAAAATACGTCAGGAGAAGAATCGAAAAGGTTTACATTCTGATTACATTATACATACCGTGTGCATTCTGATTGCAATATACATACCCAGTTAGTGTTATGATCTGGGGTTGTATGTCATCAAGAGGTGTGGGCAGAATTTGCGTGAGCAATAGGAATATAAATGCCCAAATATACATAAATGAAATACTTGAGTCCAAAGTGCAGCTTTCTACACGTGATCTTTTCCAAGATAATGAAGCATTTATATTTCAACAGGACTCATTTCCATATCATGTTGCTCGTGTGTTGTTGTTGTTGAAACCCAGACCGTCCGACCTACCAGAAAGGTGTAAGGTAACTGTTTGGACGGTCGGGAAGCGTATTAATCTGTGTGTAAAACCCTACACAACAAACAATCCTTACACAATACAATGGTCATCACACACAACTAACATCCGACAGACTGACATACTTAAAATCAAGTAATGCACAAGAAATTCAAGGAGTCTTACACCAAAGGGGGAGAACCCAGGAGCAAAAACAGGATTAAGAAATTCATAGATCACCAAAAATTAAGAGCAGAGAATACTCACAGAAGTGTCACTTAACAGAATTTGAAATCTCTCTCGCAGTTTGAATACAGTCCTTCAGTTTGTTTATTAATACTTTATTTCTGCGGACACCGGAAAACCAAGCTGCAGAGTGGGCAGGGGAAGGTTTGACGAGGTGGAATTTTTTAGAAAAGGGACAGGAAAAAACATAGTGATCAGCGTCACCAAAAGCATTACAGGGACAGTTAGAAGAGGTTTTGTGCTTAAAGAAATTGAGGTAATCAAGGAACGGGCCGTGTCCGGTAATAAAATAAACAAGAAATCTGTTACAAATAAGAAGAGAAGGGTCAACCAAAGGGAGGAAAGAAAGAATACGGGCCGGGTCGTGATTACGGGGAGAGATATAGTCGTTTAAGTAAGTTTGCCACAGATTATTTTGTTGCTCGTGTGTGAAAAAAGTGACTTCAAGATCGTCATATTAAACTGCTGAAATGGCTTGGAAATAGGTCAGACCTTAACCCCATCGAAAATCTATGGAACCGACAAAAGAAACTTGTTAGTCTGAAGAAACCAGCAATAACACCCAATTTACAAAAGCAATAATTCAATCTTGGTTTCACTTTATAATAGCTGCAGAACTGCAGAACTGCAGAACTAAAACACTCACTCCATGGAAAACCGTTGTAAGGTTGTAATTAAGGCTAAAGTTCACCCAACTAACTAATAACTGACATGGTGAGAAATTTTGTACATCTCTCTTTTTCTATGTATCTCATTTTTCTTCCTTCTAAATGCTGTTTAATTAAAAAATAATTCATAAATGTTATTGAATTATAATTTTTATTAAATTATCTTTCCATTGATATGTAATTTTATGGTATTGGGGTACAAAATAAAGTGGTGTTATGAACCATCAAACCTCAAAAATACACTTTTTCCAACAGGTTTCCACAAATTTGGCCACTTCTTTAAATGGTCGAGTGCGTCGGCAGGATTGAAAGTGTTAGCGAAGCGACTTCCAGAGCTAGTAAATGTTAGTTAACAAGGGACGTTACCAACGGGGTATTACGCCTGCGCAGTAGGCGGAACGAAAGTGCTGGCGAAGCGAGCTTCTGCGAGTTTGAGACGAAACAATCCGACTCACGAAGCGAGTTGGAGAGCGTAGGGAGGGAGCGGAACTGCCTAGTTAAAAAAAAAAAAAATAAGTATTCTGTATTTTAAGGTTAAATACAAAATGGAAAATATTTAAAATTATAAAAATATGCACACATATTAGGAAATAAAAAAATAACACAGGTTAAAAAGATATCGTCACATAAGTTTATCGTTCTCAGATAAAATTATTATCCTTCTATAACAGGGATGTACTGTAATTCCCGACTTATATCACAGTTTCGTGAGAAATAGGGTTGGTTTAACTATAAAGATAAAAAGCGAAATTCGAGTGAAATCCATATACCAGGATTCCATGGAAGAGATAGAAGAAAATATTTTTGCCGTCTGTAAAACTGTTGATATTTTTATCACCAGACAGGTTTCAGATTTTTGTCCGTATTATTTTACAATGTATTGCATTTGTTTTTTATTTCGACATCACTTAATCATTTGAAACAAATATATTTCAAATAAAATAGCCTTAAATAGTTTTACAGCTCAACAAATAATCATTATTTGTTTACTTTCCCTGCAATACATTGTAAAGTATAGGAAAAGTATTGGAATCAAGTGAAAAATCGCAACTCGAGTTTTCGACATATTTTTGGATCTCTAGAACACGACATTACTGTTTTTAGCGTGATGTCTATGTGTGTGTCTGCGTGAGCAATGTATTTATTCACTATAATACAATTCCTAATTAACCGAATTTCATAAACTTTTATAGGTTAGTCACATGTGGGTGGCACTGGTGCTGATTAGATTTTAGTACGATTAAGGATAAAAGAACCTGCCTGTTTTACGCGAAATGACCTGCAAAAATCGTATTTATGCGCTCTAGCTAAAAAATTAATTTGTAAAAGTGTACAAAATTTGGTAAATAGGTCTCTTGAGGGTGACCCTGGTGCTGATGATAATTGGATACGATTCGGGGGGGGGGGACTGCATTTTTTGCGAAAGGACAGTTTTGCATGATAAATTTACATGTACTTTTACAAGATAAATTACAGGTAATTTTACAGGGTTTTTACCCTATAGTTAAAATCCCTGTAAAATTGTCAAAACACATAATAAGTTTAAGTTTTCAAATAGTAGTACTGTAACAATAATCAAAATTGGTATCACGTCTGCATTTAACAAGTAACATTAAGTGCAAAACGTCTTTAAAACGAAAGGTCATTTATTAAAACATCTTAAAAGACGTATAAAACTTTTTTAAAAATCTGATGAAGGGCGTATTAACGCTCAAAAGCACTCTGATGGTTTTGAAAATGTTATGTACGTCTTTTTAGATGTTTTAATAAATGGCCTTTCGTTTTAAAGATATTTTGTGCTTAATTTTATTTGTACTGTAGCAATTTAAAAAATAATCACGCTGAATGCATTACATTTTAGAATTGTTTAAAAATTGCGTTTTAGTTGGAAAGAGTTTCATAATCAATGCTTTAGTTTAATCACTGTTTCATAATCAATGCTGTAGTTTAATCACTGTTTCATAATCAATGATTTAGTTTAATCAATGTTTCATAATCAATGTTGTTGCTAATGTCATAAGCAGTGATTGATCTTTTTTGTTATAAACTTCACGTTACTTCTCTTTGGCTATTTGCGTTTAAAATTTTTGATGGCGTCGTTCTCATAATACATACCACTTTTATCTCACATAACATGTTCGTGTATCAAATTTTTACATCTTTATTTAATTTACGTACGTCATCTATAATTGACTCGTTCTCGGTTTCCACAGCAAGTTGAAAGCTGAGACGCGGTATACAGTCTCATCCATCTGTCAAAATTTTACGTCACTGTGTTGCGTCAATACGTTGTGTACGTATATCATGGATATGCTTGTGCCCTTTTCGAACATTTTTTGCGAATTACTTTTTCATATAAAATCGTCTTCTGGTTCTATTGCGCCACTAAATAGGTTTGTACGCCAATTACGCCAAAAAATAAGACAGTGTATGATTAAGGGAACCTTAAGCTAGAAATGAAAACTAAAGACTAAAAAATAAGAAATAAATAAGAAAATACGTTAAAATAAGCTTTTCAATGTTATTTTCTATCCTACAGTGGCGCATGGAGAAGTACATTTCATTCAGACTCAAAATAAATTCAAAATGAGGATGTAGTAGGTACTACATTCAATTCGAAACAGAAATCTTATCATTTGTAGAGATCCTTACTACCCCAACCGGAGAATCGAACTCATCTTCGAATTAGTCAACCGATGCTTTAATGTTGAGTTACTGAGACGAAGTTCCAAGCTCTTATTTTCAAAGTGGACTATTTTTATCCTCCAGGTTAGGTTCCTGAGTTTGTCGTTATCCTCTCAATTTGAAATCGGCGCCCCATATCCCAGAGCCCTCTGAATCCGTGTGCTAGTCTCACTACGGTCATTTTGAGACTTCCGACATCTTTAAATTAACCTACAGGGTTGATTTGTTCAGCGCTATTGTAGAGAACTTAGCTGCCCGGACAGGGAATCTAACCCTGAGTCTTCGAAGTGGCCAGCCGATACTCTACCGTTGAGCTACTGGGTCGAAATTGCAAGCTTTTATTCTCAAAGTGGTATCTGCATATTATTCAAATATGATATTGTGTAAAAATATATCCAGCCATTCTCAATTCTATTCTCTGGCAATTCTTCATATTCTCTATTCTATTATCTAACAATTCGATATTATCTAAAAGTTCTCCACTCTCGTTAGAATAATGTTTTTCCAATAATAAATGTATTTCAAAGGCTTATTTATAATAGATCAAGCAACTTTATAGACTTATTATACGTTAACTTCGAATTATTGCATATATATTAAGAATTGTATACTGTCATCGCATGAAAATTGAGTATTACAAAATGTACAGTGGTTACTTACCTTCATCCATGCTGATTATGGAAATATACAGTTTTAGATATTTAAATTAGCACAATAAAGGAGAAGATTATTCGAAAATCTATGATAGAGAAATATTAACATATACTTTTGCGAGATAAAGAGCTCTATGAAAACTCAATGCATGTGTTTTGTAATTAACTTATTGTAGATTCAGAGTTAATAGCGCAGTTCATAAAATGACATATAATTAAAATTTATATTATACGAGACTTTTAGATCTAATTTATATATAAGTTAGTGATATATATGGAACTAACGTTAAAAATGTGGAACTATTATTAGATGTGTGAGGCTAAAATTAATTATCCTTGACAAATGAATTATCATGGCACCAAAATGTGAAAACGTAATTAAATATCAATTTATAATTCTTTATATTTAATTTAATTTTGATAAAATAATAAGTAAGTTAATTTATTAATTATGTAATGTCAATTTTGAATAAGGCATTAAGATTAGATAGGTATTGCAATATAATCATTATCATATATTATAAGGATAACAATATTATGTATTTACATCTTCTGATAAACTCACATTCCCTAATGTTAAAGATCCTATAAAACTTTCTAATGGTTGGGGTATTTACTGTATTTCTTGTCAGTGTGGTCTTTTTTATATCTTTCAAACTGTTATCTATATAAATAAAAATGAAAATCTGTCTGTCTGTCTGTCTGTCTGTCTGTCTGTCTGTCTGTCTGTCTGTCTGTCTGTTTGTCCCATCATTACGGGAGAACGGCTGAACCGAATTTGATGAAATTTTGTGGGTAGCCCAGAAATAACCCCACTTAAAATTATATCCGTGTTTTGAGTTTTTACGACCAGTGGTTCTCGAGATATTAGTAAAAAACAAAATTTTCGTTTGTCTCATCATCACGGAAAAACGGCTGAACCGAATTTAATGAAATTTGGTGAATAGCCTTGAAATATCCCTCCATAAATTTTGTCCAAGTTTCGAGTTTCTAAGACCTGGGGTTGTCGAGATATTAATGGAAAACGGAACTTTTTCCTAGGAGTTCTACTCCCTAACTCCGTGGTTTATCCAAACGAAAAGCTTGAAAATCGTTTGAAAGTGAATTAAAATTTAATCTCTGAGTTTGATGGGAGATTTTTTGCGTTAATTAGTCACTTTCTGAAAACATGAATTGTTTGAAACATGATTTAAAGGTGAAATCTATCTCCATGGTTCATGGTTTATTTAAAACAAGCTTTTACGGAACAATGAGAAGTATAGAGAAATCAAAATCGTTATTTAATTTCGCAGTTTATGTTATAAGACATGACATATTTAACATGTTATAAGATTCTATCTTATATCATGTTACTCAGAAACGCAATTAAATTAAATCTGTCTGTTAATTTTAATAATTATTTTTTCGATTTGAATAATAAATAAATGGATATAAAAATATATTTTAGAAAAGAACGATTTGATTTTTCTTATAGCATTTTTGACTGGATAATATCAATTACGGTCTTCAGGCTTAAAAATTATTATTATTTATATTTTCGGGGATTATTGATTCAAGGATTATTGATATTTTCAAGTTATTATGCAATTATTTTATTATGACAAAAATTGTTTAAACTCATATATTGTATGTTGTACGAATCTTCTACAAATACACGTGTATATCTTTTAATCTACGAGAATATAAGTAGTACAGGTATATTGACATATGTTTTGATATATATTGGCATATATTGGAATCAATTACGACCTTCTGGTATAAAGAGTACGGATATTATTGATGTTTTCAATTTATTACGTCATCTCTTTTATTTTGGCAAATATTTTTGAGACGCATATTGTAATACGGGTAATCTTCTACTAACACATTGGCATATTTTCTAATCTGCGACAATATAATTAGTACGGGGTTGCATATATTCATTCAATTCCTATTTTTTCTTCTGTAAATTTGCTTACAAATGGGGGCCGGATGTTTTATTCTTCAGATCTGATCGTGAAGATAATTTTGCATAGTGAGAACATATATTCTTAAACTTCTCTTTAGGAGCAATAAATTTAATATTTTAACAGAATTTGCACATGATTGCGAACTATAAGTTTCTTTAAATTATACACTCCGTACGAATAACGGGTGTCCTGTTAGTGGTTAATAAATTTTAACATTTTAGGAGGATATATCATGTTGCTCGGCATCGCAATTAAATTAAATGTGTTTGTTAATGTTTTTATTATTTTTTTTCGATTTAAATAATAAATAAATGGATATAAAAGTATATCTTATGAATGGACGGTTTGATTTTTCTTTTAATTATATTAATTGCTGACTGCGTACATCAATTTCATTTATTTTGGCAAAGAGTTTTCAAGCTTATATCGTATTTAGCTACTAAACTCATATATTGTGTTTAGCCAATAAATTCATATAGCCGATTGTTGAAACAGAAAAAGAGTAGAGCGGGTATATCTTCTAATACAATTGTAAGGTTTTCATTTAGTATATTGAAACGGGATAAGAATGTTTCATTCAGATCTGCAAATTCAAAGCTACGAATTTGGAGGGATATCGCTAATTTGACAACTTTCTTAAACTTTGCCAAATTGACGGAAATGTCGCCAAATGATATAAACGACACACAAACAGCTACCATAAACCTTCGGTTTGGTAGTGTGGCTTGGGTCTTCTACATATCAATAAAAAAATGTTTTGTTTTGTTAGAAGAGAGTACTGAAATGATGTTTGGTTAGCATTTATCTGTCAGACCAACCATCCTACTTAGTAATACATTTAGCGAATTTTTAAAATGTCACCAAATTGATAAAAATGTTTTCAAATCTATAAAAATATCTTGAAATTGATAAAATTGCCCTACATAAATGATATTAATTGTTTTTTGTTAGGGGATAGTATTGTGATGATATTTCGTCAATTTGTCGCAAAGTGGAACTGTCAGTTCTACAGTCCCACTTGGCGATAAATTTGGCGATTTTTTAAAATGTCGCTAATTTGACGAAACTGTCGTCAAATGTTCCATAGAAATATAACTATTTAGACGATATTTTTTCTACCAATTTATTTGAAGCAAATGATATCATGTCGCTTAGCAACGGATTTAAATCCAATGTGTTTATGCGGCAGACGATTTTTATTAAATCCTTTCCGATTTGAATAATGAAGATATGTATATAAAATAAATTTCATTGCCATTTCATTTTGGACTGGATAATATCAATTATACTCTTCAGGTTTAAACATTATTATTATTGATATTTTCCGGAATTATTGATTCAGTGATTATTGATATTTTTAAGTTATTACGCCATTGTTTTATTGCAGCAAAAATTGCTGACACACGCATATTGTACGTTGTACGAGTAATCTTCTAGGAATGCACGATCTTCTAACCTACGAGAATATAAGTAGTACATGTATATTGGCATATATTTTGACATATATTGGCATATATATTGGAATCAAGTACAGTCTTCTGGTATGAAGATTAAGGGGATTAACTATATATTCAATTTATTACGTCGTCTGTTGTATTTTACCAAAAAACATTTGAGACTCATATTGCAAAACGGGTAATCTTCTACTAATAATCGGACATTATAAGTAGTACGTGTATATCTTCCCATATAATTTTAGCACTTTAATTTTGACATATATTGGAATAAATGACTGTCTTCAGATTTAAAGATTACGGGTTTATTGGTATTTTTAATTTATACATGTAATCTACTAATACAGGTTATATTTTCTAATATTCGCGTATATAATTAGTACGGGTCCCATACAATTTTAACGCTTTTATTTTGCATATATTGATTCAATTCCATATTTTTTTTTATATTTGCTTACATAAGGGGTCCAAGATGTTTTATTCTTCAGATATGTCCATGAAGATAATTTTATATAGCGAGAACAGAGATTCTTAAACTTCTTTTTGGGAGCATTATATTAAATATTTTAACAGAATATTTTGATTAAACATGTCATTTAGTATACTATAAGAATTTGCGCATGATTATGAATTTCAAGTTTCTTTATATTATATACTCCGTACGAAGAACGGGTATGCTGCTAGTATGTTATATAAGTACCTGTTGTCCCTTGCAGAATAAAGTTGTTGTTTGTTTAAAATAGACTTTTCATTCGGTTCTAAAATTTTGCTTTATTTTCATTTGGTGTCAATATAATAAATTATTATCTACTTATTACCAATTATAATATATTATTATCTACTTATTACCAATGTGTTTTTATAATATGTTTTATATAGTAGATAGTTTTTCTAATTATTATATATTTTAATGAGTCTTACCATATTATACATAAGTCAAGAAAATAGAAGTATATCTACATATTGGTTTCCCAGCATTTTAGTGATTTTTTTAGGCTTAGTGAAGTTTTGAAATTTGGAACTATACATATCATATAAAGAGTTTTATTTAATCAAATACAATAAAATTAGCAGAATGAAAGTGGTGGTGGGCAACAGAATTTGTAAGACGGAATTGCAATAGAACCACAAAAGACTATAAATGTTCAAATCAATCAGGGAAAATCCTAACCAAGTGATAGAAATACCTAAGATGATATGGATCGATTGTGTTGATGAAGAGTTTGGGGTGATAAATATAAAAATTAGAAAATATTTACAGCGGACTTGTTGTGTTATGTCTGTAGATTGGGTGGTAAATCGATCACTATGTGAGAAAACTTCATTGCAAAAAGCGATTTTATTTATTAGTAGGTATTTTTGCCTCTGAACCTCACAGATTGTGAGGTATTTTCTTTTATATCATGATAATCTTGCAGAGATACGCTGTACAATTGTTTCTTAAAGAAAACAGCACACTATCAGTATTAACATATTTAATAACATAGACTTAACAAACTAAAGCTACATAACTTAAAACTAAACTAAGCACTTTGGTTGAACGTGACAATCTGTGACACTTCAAAGTGGTATGAGAGTCAACCAGCTGCATATGTGCTTAATTCCAAAATAAGAGAGATTGACAGAAGTAAAGAGCTTGCACTACTTACAGTGTCTTAACCACGTACCTGACGTAATAGGATCAAGTTATTTGCCAATAGCGAAGATGGCACGACTGCAGAAATTCTCGCATTCAAATTCAAAAATAAAATTTTGTAAATAATGTTTCTAAATAAAATATTATAGTTTAAAATAATAAAGTTTAAAAATATATTAAAGTTCAAAGCATTTGAGTGGCCACATGTTGCTCAAAATTGAAGTTCAAGACTCACAGTGGGCTGTGTTTGCGACTGACATTGATGATGGTGATATTTAGAATGACACCAATTTGCAAACATTTTTCCTGCATTTTCTTCCAAATTGCAATTAATTTAAGAACTATGCAGATCAGGAGCAGAGCATGTCATCTAAGTTAAACTATGATTTATGCACTTTATACCACCTTCAGTTTATAATGCATATTTTAACAAGTCAGTAGAGATAGCCAAACTGAGAATTATATTGTAAAAATCTAAATTTGTACCCTTCCAAACATAGATTCATCCGCTATCACTGGTATAATTGTTCCTAATATTGTGTAATTCACGCATAAATATCTTTTTACCTCATTCTGATTTCCTTATTTATACTTTTGCAGGTTTGCGGTTTGGTAGGCTATCTTTTACTCCAGCTTTTATTTCATTGCTAAGTCACATGATTGACAATTTTCAAACATACCCTATACAATAATTTAAGCTAGAAAGATGCCTTGAACATATACATACGCGAAAATACACATCAAAAACATTAAAACAACAGAATGCGTAACAATTTAAATGTGTAATTCAGTTGAATTACGTAATTTACGAATGCATTGCGTACATACATGGTAAATCAAAATAATGGAACAAAACTTTAAGAGGTAATAGAACACACCTAAACAAGTACTTTTCATCATGGTCGTAACACAAGCGGTTTATCACTAGGGGTTAGCATGTACTATTACATGAAATGATGGAACACAAGAATGACAAAGGAGGTATGAAGAAAGCGAAGAAATTACAGAATACATTTTAACGAATATCTTACAGAAAATGTTCAAAACAAGATATCGCAGAAGTTACAAAACAACTTGTAATGAATAACTTACAAAAACTGATCAAAACATCGACCGCCAACATGAATGCAAGCCTCACAACTGCGATATAGCGATCATCGTACATTGTTGAAAACACCAGGCAGAAACAGCAGCAAACCTCTTACGGCAGAACAAACGAAAGACCACCAGGCCTCTTACGGCAGAAACATCAGCAAAAATCCTGGCAACAATGCACTCATCGGAATCTACGGAACTATTGTAGATGAGGTTCGTAATATGGACACATAGAAATTAGTCCAGACATGAGAAATCAAACGATCGTGTCGAAATCAAACGATTACCCTGACCAATCCATCATCCTGGGAATGTTTCATCCAAGGCGTTTCGCACTGCCATGCTGAAATAGGGCCGTGCTGAATGTTTAACATCATGCTGAATGTTTCGCACAGCCATGCTGAACCAGATTTGAGACAAGATTTAGTGAGACAGTTTTATGTTTGTACTATAATGTTAAACAATGGCAGCAGACTTAAGGACGCCAGTTTTATTGCACCCTGACCCTAGAGGTCAAGTAAGACCATAAACATGGGAGGCTGAAGTGTTGCCACGAGAGAGGTTGAAGATGTTAACCAATTCAAGATGTCTAATCGCATTGCCCCAAGGTCAGCCAATAGTAGCGTAAGAGGTGTTATACACCTCAGATAAAAGGAGTCGGCAACCGAAGGTTCTAGAGTAATACACATGACTTCTATGTGGGATTCAATAGCGATTTTTCATAGAGAGAAGCCAGAACTACTACAGTAAGATCCGCAGTGATAGCAATAGCAACAAAATAGCCGCAGAGATGTAGTAGAGATGTATTCCGCAAGTTTTGCAAACATAGTGTTCTGTGGAGATTCCACAGAAATGTCCTGAGTTACACTTCGATGAGTGAGACAGAAATGTCCATGTCTTGATATACAGAAACTACAACGGCACATTTCGAGAAGCAACAGAAGAAAGTACGAGCTGTGTGCCAACGTCTAAACACAACCAACTCAAATGTGTGAGTCAAGTATTGTAAACGGTCATAAACGCAATTTAGGTATTTTAATTACCTGGTATAAAATATACACTCTCCTCCGCAAGCAATATATGCAAATTGTTGTAATGGACATATAACAAATGTATAATTATCAAAATATTATTAATAAATAATGATTTAATTTTATAGTAAAATGGTGCAGTTAATTGCAGCATTATATTACTTAATATTATTTTATAGGAATTCGCACTAGAGATAATGAGGTAGGTTAGCATGTTATTTCATGTTGCAACGTAATATAACTTCAATGAACTTCACTAATTATTTAAAATGCCCATCACATTTTAGATCATCCTATATTGGCTTAAATTTAAATCTCAAAATATTTGGAACCGCACTAACAATTCTCGTATATGTTACTAGAAATATAGTATTATAACTCTCTTACTATACAACCAAACGTAAAAATAATGGTTTCATTATAGTATTCCATTCGTGTGCCATCTTAAAAGTTAGTGCATAATCACCAGTATTTCAATCATTTCACGTAAATCTCCATGTTTCCGATATTTATTTTAAATTCATTATTATAAGCCATCTTATCTGATAACTATCATAGTCACAGTTGTTTCATCCAAATAATATGCATTCAATTCAGTTTCATAACTTTATCGGGATGCTCATTTGCTGCATTATTGCAGGATTATGGCGTATAATTTGGCAATTCCATATCCTCATTACAATAGGGGTGCCTTACTCATTATTTACAGACTGTGCTGTTACGAACAATTCAATTGCTCCTTCAGACATTTTAATTTCACATTAGTGAGACAGCTTATTTAAACTTGCTGAGCAGTGAAATGTTTTCAGTTAGTTTGAATAAATCTATATAAAACCTAAATATTATTTATGAATTAATATTTAGAAAATTCTACTTGGTATAAACAAAAAGCTACAATATAGCATTTGCAAATATCCTCTTATGTCCTCTAGACCTAGAGAATGATCTCCTAGTTAGGATCCTACTCTCATAGCAGATAATGGCATTCACTGAACAGTTTCGTTATCTATATACCTTCGTCAGACTTAAATAGCTTGTACCTCATCTCGGATTGTACGCACCTCATACTCTCCTTGAAGCATGAAATCAATAGTTTTGATACATTTAGGTAGTAAGTTATGCCGATACATAAAGCATATTTTAAGGATGAATATGAGGTGGATCAAAAAGTGAGCTAATCCCACTTTTAATTTCATCTTTCAAATGCTTTATCGGATAGTCTTGGTAAGATTACCATAGTCTATGTACCATAAGTGAGAGTTCACTTATCTTCTTCTGTGTTTAACAGAAGTATAAATCCCTCGCTTCATTACATTTTTTAGAAACGAACAGATTACCTTTGCAAAAATACCGTTGAAAGTTGACTTTCTCCGATCACTCAATCAACCTTCTTCCAATCCCCCAGGCTCCAGTTTTCCCATTCTTACGCCAATTGCAGGAGTTAATGTCAGTTTTACACTGCTGTCGAATGCACCCTGATTGGACAACAGCTCCAAATGCTCGGTCTTTGGAACGCAAGTTTCTCTTATTTCAGATATTATTTTGATAGTGCTTCTGTAATATTCATCGCTAAGATAACAAACAGAGGTGCGTTTCTTTAGAGTTACCGGTCGAACACACTGGTACAGTTACTGGTACAGTTACTGGTCGATCCCTCGTTCATCATATTTTTATTTCTGACAAACCAACTGCAACCTGGATTTCTAAGTATTGGCTTCAAACCACTCATCGTAATTCTTGGTACGGCAAATTTTGTAAAATTAAAATTTTCATCCGTAAAATTTTCAGCCAAATGTACGCTCATCTGCTATGTTAAACGCATTTCTTATATAATTAGAATGTAATTTTTCCCTATTAGTTTAATTTATAACTTTAAATTCAGCGGCAAATTTGAATAAGGGAATTTTATCAAAAATATTTACCTATATCTAAAACGGTATCAAATATGATTTTCTGATGAGGTAAACAGTATATTTTATTTTATTTTTCAAAATTAAACATGACTTAACGATTTATTTTAGTATTTTATTGTAGTTTTTATTTATACAGTTAACTTTTACAATTTATATAAAAATTTTGTGCCATAGCAGATTTATTCACCAGTGTAACAAAAACAAAAAGAAAACAGAAAATCGATGCATATAGACCGACACATAGCGAAAACGAAAGACAAAATGGAAATCTTTAAAACACAGATATGATTTCGAATTTTAAATCTTGCAGATAACGCGGAAAATAAAATTCAATGATGTCATTGCTATCTTCTTATTTTAATACATTAAGCCATTTTCGCATTATATTCAGTGCTCTCCTCATAATAGTTTTGTCCAAAGGATAAATATGTCTCCAAGGCCTTTTCATAACTCGAACGATATGACTTACCGACCTCAGGATCCTTTAATCTTAGATTATTGTGTATAAATGGGCTATTTGGTGCCCTCGCCGCTTCTAAATTGAAATGTCTCTGATTGCAGATGGGTGACTTTCTGCTTTTATTAATGCAGATTATGCTAATGCATCCATCAGCATAGATGTTGAGTTATAGGAATATAGAAAAGCTTAGTTGAGTTTGGGATGAAATAAAATGTTTTTATGTGTGTTTAAGAATGTTTCTGAAATGTGGAATATATTGCATGCATAAAATGATCATGGAGTATGGGTTTGAGGAAATAATATTAGACTAATGTACTCCATGTAACTGTTTAATAAATAAGAAATAAACACACACACACACACACACTTTTGTTAAGCATTTGAAGTGATGGTGATATTATTTTATTTAACTTAAATTACATTTAAAGTAATGATCCTTCTTCAAATGCTATTCATATCATTAACTGAATAATGCATTGAGTAATAGACGTATATTTTGTCTACGTGAAGATGATTTTATCCATACTTTGACAATAATATTGCCATATTTTAGTTTTCTGGAACATTTTTCACTTTAAACGGCTGTTTCTGGGGATCTGCTACAGATATAGTTCAGATTATGCCTGATATAGGTTCAACATTAAACTCTCTGGAGGGGTTAAAAGGGTTTACTAAAAACTTCTGCATTACATTTGGTAATATTAATTTACTAAATACTTCTGCATTATATTTGGTAATATTAATTTACTAATGCTTTCTGCATTACATATGGTATTATTATTTTATTTAACTTAAATTACATTTAAAGAAATGATCATTTTTCAAATGCTATATTATTAACTAAATAATGCAGTTACGGACGTATATTTCACAGATATGAAGATGGTTTTGCACTTTCATACTTTGGCAAAAATATTGCCATATTTTTGTTTTTTAGGGAACATTTTTACTTTAAGCTGCTATTTTTCAGGTTCTGCTACAGATATAGCTTAGATGATGATAGATATAGATTTAACATCAAAATCTCTAGAGGGTTAAAAGGGTTTAGTAAATATTTCCCATTTTAGTTCTTTTTCCTCTGACTCATGTTAGTCCAATTTTTTTTTCTTAAAACGTGTAAAGAGTGGCTATACAGAGGGCCTAGATAATGACTGATATGAAGTCTGCAATACATTTCAGATCAGCTTGGGACGGAGTAGGGGATGTTCTCTAAAAATTTGTACTTCTGGATTTTTATCACTTTCGGTTCAAATAATTTCCTTAAAACATACATTTCAGAAAATTGACTATGAGCTTATATGGTGACTGATATGGATACAGCATCAAATTCTAGTGGAGGCAGCAGGGATTACAATGGATTTACATTTTCAATTTTGGAGACGTCACTTTCGGATTTTCTAAAAATTTTGTATGACTGTTTAAAATCAAAATGTAAAAAAGGTGAAGGAAAGGCCGTAACTGTTTTAAGAAAATTTCCTGTAAATAAAGTAAACTACAGAAACATAATTGATCATATAAATGTTATCCAAATTACCTTTTCAAGGTGTGATTATTATTTTTATACTATAATTTAAAAGTTCTCGTAATAATTTATCCTTTGGTACAGGCTTAAAATATTATTTAAAACCCCCATAATAAATGAGATAGTGATCAATACAATACCCGGCAGAAAATAGACTCACAATCATGTTTCTTTACTGTAATTGTAGATGACGAATTTTCCATATTAACAAAGCTTGAAATTGATCAATAGATGATTATTATCTACAATAAGGAAGACTGCAATATTAGACATTTTGGGGGAGTTACCCTGCAGGCGGTATCATTCAAAAGTTTCAGCATTCTGGATCTTACCAGATGATAGGAATTACACACCAGCCCGACCACTCAGATTCTTGCTGTAAGCCCTAAGGCTAGCCGAGTGGTCTGAGCCTTCAACACCAGATGATAGTCGGCTGTCCAAGTGGATGCTCTACCTCTCCGGATGAATCGGACGGTCTGGGTCCTCAACACCAGATGATAGAACTTTTCCCGGCCGTCCAAACTGCTGCTCATGTCCAAGGACGTGTCGGACGGTCTGGGCTTTCGACGTTCGACACCAGATGATAGGAAAATGTCTGTCAGTCTGTCTTTTCGTTCGCGTAGGAAAAAATTTAAGCGATCCTCAACTGCGAAATTTGGTACAGTGGTACCTCAATTCAAGCCAGAAGACACTTTATAGCAATTTTTTTTTTCAAATTCGATTTAGGTTTTATGTAATTGAATGTTGAATAACCATTTTGAGTGAATTTTGCACAAATGGGTGCATTGGTGATACAAAATATTATCGCAAAGTGTCGTCTTGACACCATTGGAATGAACGGCGCACGAAATGTTCAATTGATTTTAAGCCATAGCAAAGGGATAATCCCTTTGTATTTATAATATAATGAAAAATCAACAAACTATGAAAAGTTTATGATTTTCGTATGCCTGTTGTAACAGCCAAAATGTGAAGAGTCGCACAATTCCAAGTTTTGGAATAAATATTTTGTAAACTCTTTGGATTTTATATCCACTATTGCTTTTATCTCGTTTATGGATATTGACGACGTTTATCGAACAAATCTACTTTTCATCACTCATAGATTTATCCACAATAATCTGTTCAGCTTCATCTGCTTTAGTAAATAAGAGATAGTAACGGAAATATAAAGCATTCAAACATTTATTATTTTTTACTTAGATTGTAATTAGCAGTTAACTGCATTTACAATAAATTGCCTAATTGAATTTTCTTTGGAAGTGTTATATTTTGCTATCCATGAACTTTCAACAAGATAATTATCTGGAAAAACAAGTTATTGAAGTAACTAAGGAGGTATTGTCATGATTAGAACATCCAATTGAGAAGAAGTAAGTGTGTAAGTGAAAGAAATTACGAAATCATTACTATTATCTGTCAGCTAACTTATTTTGTTGGTGTTGAACGTGGTAGATCGTCATGTCATTGCTTTAAAATTTAATGGTGTAACTTAATCTAGAGAAAATTTGGAGTAATTCATTTTTTTTTATTATTGATCATATGTTTCTCTATACCTATCATTCCTTTATTCTTAAATTAAGCTGAAGCACTTCTAAAAATCTAAACAAAATGTATGATAAGTGTAATAAAATAAACTTCATCATATGTATTTTAAAACGTTTCAGATAGCTCCATTTGTCTGAAAATTTTACGAAACTAATATACTTTTGTTTATCGACCCAGATCTTCCGACCACCCGAATCCTAACAGCATTTTTTTTCACAGTGACGTAAGAGTTACGTCACACTGCGACTTTGGGACGTCACAGGACGTCGCAGTACGTCTCGGCAATGTCATATTGAGGTCACAGTGAAGTCATTTTGGTCATTTTCATAGTCGTTTGTCACGTCGCATATTAACATGTTTGTGACGTCACATTATAATTGCCACTGTAATATCGTCCCATTGTTACGTGTTAATTAAATTGTGAAAACGTCTCAGAATATAGTCACAATGAAGTTACAAAGTTACTAATACTTAACGTCGCATATAAGTCATAAATATGATGTCACATTGTGACCCAGGTGTCACGTGACTACAACGCCACTGTCACACATGTGACGATCTTGGCTGTGAGGGAAGATGTAAAGCATCTGTTTGGGCTGCTGGGAAGTGCCATCCAATTTAGAGCAGAACCCATTAGGGCTGATATCCACAAGGACCGTACCATCCTTCCCCTTCCACCATCCTTTAGGAAATACTTACGGGCCCACATATTTAACGCAACCGTACTCCGCGTAAACATGGCGACAGTTTAAGCAGATCCAGGAATCCAACTCGGCTCGTCCGTGTTCAATTCCCGCACGCTAACCACTGAGCTGCCCCACCCATGAAATTAATATTTTGATCTTTTCTATTCAACAGTAAATTAAAATTCTTATAACATATCAAAATTAATTAACAATAAAATATTTGGCAGGCTGCTATTTAATATGACCTGAAATTCAAATAATATATTATTGTTGCGACTTATCCTTTGGAATCGTGAGTGCACTCTCAGGATACAAGAATAAGTCCAATTTTCTGTATAGCTATTGGGCTCGTATCTCGTAAAATATTCTTTATTTCGAGAAGTTTCTCGAACATTCAAATTTCGCCAAAAGCTTCCAAATCGGCGATACATCGTTAACTCTGGTAAATCTCGTCAGAATTTTAGCTTACAGCAACCTCAAGCTTATTCAATAGGAATGGCAGCCTATAGAAGTGTTTTCTCCGTTTGGCTTTTAAAAGAGACTCCGATGAATGTATTTTCCACGTTCGTAACATTATTAACAGCTTAAATAGATGATTAAAAGTTAAAAATATGAACTGATTTCAAAGGCAAAAATCAATTTCTTCTTGTTCTATCTTAGGTGAATAAATTATTTATATTTTTTATTTGACGACGATTTCCTTCCTGTTTTGCAACGACACTATTTACTAATAAACACAGTATTGCATCTAGTGATGGCTCCCTATTTTCAAGCTGACAAAGAAGGGTTTTTCTCCTCCAAAATTGGTTGATATTCGAAACCACCTGCTTGTGCTGTAACTAACGCAGTATTTTAATTCCAAATTAGATTTACAATATTTATTGAGTTTCTGCACGATTCAGTAATTTACTATTATATTTAATGCAATGCATCTATTGATCCACCATTGTCGATATATACAAATTTATTCACAAAATGTAATTAAATTGTATTTAGAAGTCATCAATCATGGTATATTGTATTATTGATCGAACCTGCATTAACAAATTTCGAAATATCCTATAACTAAAGTTTTAAAGTTTCATTGATTTAGCATAAATGTTATTACAAATTTCATTTTTCCAATGGAGAAGATTAGTCTATTGTTTCCGATTTGGCTCACGATTAAATAAATTAAAATTCTGTATAAAGTATGTTTAATTTTTAATATAATACATATATTTAAATTATTTGTCAATGTTTTTAATTCTAATCTGACAGTACGTCATCTATGTATGCCCTAAACTGCATCATCACTGTCCTTAAATGTCTATTGACTTTTAAAGAGGTAGAAATATATAAAAGCTCTACGTGTCGTATCTCAAAAAATTTCACTTTCTTATTTGTAGTTAAGCTATGGTATAGGTTTCTTATTTGTAGTTAAGCTATGGTGTGTGTGTGTGTGTGAAAGTATGTGTGTGTGTGAAAGTATGTGTGTGTGTGTGAAAGTATGTGTGTGTGTGTGTGTGTCAGTGAGTCTGTAGAGACGATATCTCACGAACGAAGGGAGCGATTCGAAAGAAATTTGGTACAAAAATCACAATACTTGAATAATGGAAGCCTATTGTTTTTAAGCGGAATCGTAAGTTCAGAAACCCCTAAATTTTCGAGTGAAATTTTGAAAAAATCATCAAAAAATTAAAACCTTTAATACAGTTGCGCACATCGACATTTCTTATGTAATATTGTCTTAGAAAACGATTGACATGAACTTTAGAACGCTAGCATGAACCGTTCTCGAGATATTGCACATTTTTAAACAAATTTATCAAAAAATCCCTTAAATTATATAAAATATATTAACTGCTGAGAAACATGTTCACTTTTCATATGAAATATCATGCGATAAATTTGGTGACATCATTCTCGTTGATCTAGTTCGTTCCATTTTTGAGAAAATACACTTTGAATAATACTTTTGTATTTGAACGCCACTAATCATTTATATGCTATAAAAATAACTTATTCCTCCATCCATATCGCTTGGCGAGATTTTGGTGACGAATTTGGCGGAATGTCGCCAACTTGGCGACTTTTTAAAATGTTGCCAATATATCGAAAATCTCACCAAATGGATAAAAATGACGCTAAATCAAAGAAAATGATGTTTAATTCACGAAACTCCAATATCTTGGAAAGAATATAAGTATCTACTAGAAGAAAATCCTATATTTTAACTGTAAAATTAGTAAATTCATTGCATTATAAAAGGAAAGTCATGTGTTGCCCACATCAGATTTTTTGTGTAATAGTTTTGCATTTTTACTCCTAAGAATTTACCAACAGTCATTTATTTCATGCAATTAATATTAATTAACTCTTAGTTAGATTATGATGAGAAATCTGCATATGAGTATGAAAAAGTCATTAGTTTGGACTAGTAAGTGGCCTTAAGCTTTCAATTTCAATTAATATGGTTTTAATTCAATAGCAAAACCATTGTTCTGTGGATCTTGTACACTTTGTTTTGGCTGTGAAAGAAGTCATTGTATTATGTAAGCAAAGTTATGTGCTGATCACTTTAGACTTTTTTTAAGGTACTTGCGTAGATCGTGTTGCCAGCACTTGTTTGTAATTTATTTATTTGAAAAAATAACCGACAGTGGCTCCAGTCCTATGGAGACGAAATGGTTTTGGGATAATGACATATTTTCTTGTGGGTGGTTAGTCTTCTTTAGTTACTTTCAAAGCACAATTGGAATATAACCGCTATAAAAGATTTAAAATCGTATACGTGATCCAAAGGCATATACTTGTAGACTTTCTAAATGGCCACAAATTATTTCTTGAAGTTAATAGCCAGCTCTTTTAATTTTCGAGCATTAAAACTTAAACGTATACAAGATCATTCCTTAAAACTGTAAGAGTTTGTAAAAATAAATTATTTATCTAGAAACTATAATTCCTACTGAGCAATTATATAGCTTACTGCTTATATCTATCCTTCATAGTTTAGTACAGTGTTTCATAATGTTTCCTGCATTTATAAATTACATATATCAATAAATACAAAAAAAATGACATAAACAGTTTAACAAATTTTATAAAATTATACACATCTTCCGAGTAATCAATGTGATGATTCCGCTTGCGAGCAGTTTTGACAATTTGTTATTAGTCCCCCCCCCCTGAATTTTACCGTATACCTCCAAAGAGTACTCGTACCATACTTTAAGAACCACTGGCTTTTAAGAGATTGCGTGTGAAATTAAGTAAAGTGAAACAAAAACTCGCTCAAACAAAAACATTTTAGTTTCTTGAAACAAAAAGTTAAAAATATTAGAACATTGAAAATATTTTGTATATTCAAACATGATACCCTATTTCCGACAAAACAAGTGAAAATTGTTTTTATTTTCTTCGATTAGGTTCTAATACAGGAGCATGAAAATTGCTTACATTTATCGCAGCGCTCCGATTTCAGGCAGAGATAACCCAGCCTTTGATGTTTTTGACACCAAATATGATTGCAAAAGAAGTGACCATGATTAAATAGTAACAGCTAGCAGCGGACACAACAGTCTGGTGGCTTTAAAATTAATGCTCATGTTCTAACCTATGCATTAAAATAGATTTCTGCTAAATAAAATCTCATTTTCTACATTTTCTGATACCTTCGAAAGCTCAAAAGTGCTAAGTATTGATCTTGGAAAGAGCATTTGAATTGGAACTGTCCCAAAAGTTGATAAGGAGAAAGAACATTTCTACCGTAATGTGAATCCTTTGATTTTTTTCACCTTTCTTCGGAAAGAAAACGTATTTTTCATATTTTATTAGCATTTTTCATATTTTATTTAAGTACCAAATAAATAACTACTCTACAAAATTTGATTCTATGTCTTACAGATTTATGAAATACTTTATATATATACGAATATACAGTATACGAATTAAAAATGCATATTTGACGTAAAATATTCATTTCATTTTAACAGCGTATATTTTTATTTGGCAAAGTTATTAATCGATAAAATAAATTTACGAGAATGGGAAATAAACCATACGGCTCACTACTTTAACCTAGACACCTTTAATCTGTAGTGATTTAAAAAACCCAGTTAACAATTTTCATCCAATTATTATTGCCTTAGGCAACAGACTTTAGACAATTAAACAATTATATTATGTCAAAAGTGTAGTATAAGTTAGTATCATGATATACATAAGTATTAATGGAAGCAAAATGAAAATTTTCGTTTAAGAAATGCAAGAATTATTATGATGAAGTAAAGTAACAGTAAAATGTGAATGATAAACAGTAGTCAATAACACGCTTTTACACTGGCCAGAAAAGGTCCAGACACCAAAAGATTCAGAAAAATGAGCATTATTGCATTATATTTGATGTTTCAAGCCGGTGTTTAAGATGATATAACTTACGCTTAGGTAGATAAAACCTTATTTATCAATCAGATGGTACTTTTCCACTCAAAATCATTCAAACAAGCAGTTAAAATGATATTGGCATTCATCAGTCTGCTTCGTATATGCATCCCTATGTTGTGTGCCAATTTTGAATTTTTCTTGACTCAACTTCTCTGTAGCCCTTCAATGTAGCTAGGGACAATCTAGTTCCGGACATCATCGGGAACTTCCGCGTTTAAATACGTCATAAGCACATTAGATTTTTCGCACTCTCTATCTGATGAACTTTAGTCACAGCATTAACTGTTCTGAAGTAGTGAGGGTCATTATTTTTTTATACACAGTGTTGAAGACCCAGACCGTCCGACACATCCTGGGACGTGAGCAGTTTGTACACAGTGTGCATCAGCTGTCAGTTTGGACAATTTGCATTCGAATTAAATTATGTTCTCAGCTGCATTTTCTTAGATGCACAAGAACACTTGCTAAATTTAAGAGCATTGATTTCAACTTTATTCAACAAACAGAACCACATAGACCGATAAACTTTGATGCTTTTTTGATGGAATAAATATTAGTATTGGAAGCACTAACAAATACAGACGCATAGTATGCAAAATAGTAGACGTTATAGTGTATAAAGTATAAACTAATGTTGCACAAATAATGTTCAGATAATTACCATAAGAAAATTAAACCACAATGGAACTTAAGTTATCAAAATAATCTGGTAAGTGTCTTTATATTACTTGCATTATATTCTTAAATATAACATGATTTATAATCACGTATACATTAAAAAATTGTTTTATAAATAAATATCCTAGTGTAGAAAATTAAAAAAAAACTATATAATAGCTCTAGGAAAGGGGATAATCTTCAATTTTGGAAGTGTGGAGAAAATGCATTTAGTTTCCTAAGCTCTTAACCCTGAAACACATATCATAATTTAAAATGTAAACTATTAATTTAAAATTCCTATTTGGAATAACTTACTAGAGCATTAATATTTTGTAAAATACAGGCATATTTTTAACTCTTTATTATGAGGGCTGGTATTGGGTTAAGATATTTACTATTACTGTGTTCTTTCATGATAGACAGAACAATATGTCCAAAGCAAATTAGTATTTTTGTTTCTTTATGTAATAAAATGAGATCATCTTTATCAGATTTAGTAATTTTGAGATTGGGATAGGTACGCACACATACAACCATTCCTTCTAAATTTTTATATTAGAATCAAAACGTAGAGTTAATTTCATGTTTTCAGTATTCAAAATGAAATGCCTAATTGATTATTTTTGGAGGTTAAGCGGACAACAGGGGCAACTAATCAGAAAAGAGGTATTTAATGTAACTATTTTTTTTTAAATGCCGATCAGCATGCAATTGGTATTTTGTAAGGGTATTTTTTAAAAAAAAGTTACTGTTGTATAATTATTAGGGTAAACCTTTTTCTGTTTCATATGGTCAATGAGTTTGAATATAGAACCCTTGGTTCAAAAGTTGTTGTTTCAATTGTACTCAGAAAAAGTTCTGTCGTTTTAAAGTACTTGCTTCCTTGTGTTTCTTATTATTACCAAAATGTCCTGTGTTATCTTAAAGCATAATGAATAAATTCAAAATTAATTAAAATTACTGTCATGTACAATCATATAAATTACACCATCTTCATAAAAGTTATAATTTCATAATAATAGTCCGAACAGCTAAAATAATCTAACATTGAGATATTCCGCTAAAAGCAACATAAACAGGTTGTGACACCAGGAGGCAATTATACAGTTTTGATGTTTCGACCGAAACAAAGCTCAGACTTTTAGGCACCATTTTATAATAGTTTAGTTTTCAAGTAGTGAACCGATATTTTTAATATTAAAATATTATAGAAAAAGACAAATCAGGCTCCAAATGACAGAACAAGAATTGGTAAAGGTGGCAATCACAGTCATGCAGAGCTACAGACCCGAAATACAGAGGTATGTGCCAGTCGTCATATAAATCAAGTCAATTTTTGATAATTAAACCAAGCTTCGTTGGAGACTCAAGAACCAATGACACGAAGATGCAAGATCCCAATGAGGAGTCTCCAATGACAGCAAGGAGGGCGTATCTGGATCTCAGGCAAAATGATGTGACGACAAGGAAAAAGTGACCTAATATAATGGTAATTTTTATTCAAGAAGCGAGGACAGTGGTCATCAAAATATTGGAATGAGAATTCAAGCAGTGTGGTTCATAAGAATGGATGTCTAGAAGCATTGAGGCTCAAAAATAATGATTATCCAGAGGCGAGAGAGATCTGTCATGAAAGTCGGGCAGTTTTGGATTAAGAGAGAAAGTTGGTTTTAAAGTAGTGAGGCGTTGTTTTAAATACTAAAATGTTATACAAAATTACAAAGCTGACCCAAATACCACAACAAGAATCGGCGAAATTGGCAATCACAGACATGCTGAACTACAGACCCAAAATGCAGGGATATGTGTCAGTCGTCATATATTACTTCCATTTTTGATCTTTGTAACAATTATAAAGACCTGGTCTCATACGTTGCTTTTCTCCTCCTTCAGCATCTATTAAAACGAATGTAATTTTAATCATAAAAATCTGATGTGGGCAATACATGACTTTCCTTATATAATGCAATGAATTTACTACTTCTACAATAAAAAAATGGGTTTTTCTTATAGTAGCTATTTATATTATTTCCAAGATATTGAATTTTCATCATTTTTATTGATTTAGTGTTATTTTTATCTATTTGGCGAAATTTTCGTTAATTGGGCAATATTTAAAAAAAATCGCCAAGTTGGCGACATCCCGCAAAATTCGGCGCCAAAGTCTCGCCAAGTGTTAAGGACAGAGAAATAAGTTATTCTTATAGCAGATAAATTATTGGCGTTCAAATACAAAAGTATTACTCAAAGTATATTTTCTCATGAATGGAACGAGCTAGATCCACGAGAATGATGTCACCAAATTTATCGCATGATATTACATATAAAAAGTTAACATGTTTCTCAACAGTTAATATATTTTTTTTAATTTATGGAATTTTTTGATAAATTTATTTTAAAAATGTGCAATATCTCGAGAAGGGGCCATACTAGCGCTCTAAAGTTTGTGTCATTCGTTTTCTAAAGAAAAATTACATAATAAATGTCTATTTGCGTAACCTTATTAAAGGTGATTTTTGATAATTTTTTCAATATTTCATTCGAAAATTTAGGGGGGTTCTGAACATTCGATTACATTTAAAAACTATAGGGTTCCAGTATTCACGGATTGTGACTTGTACCAATTTTCATTCGAATAGCTCTATTTGTTCGTGAGATATCGTCTCCACAGACTCACTGACACACACATACACATACTTTCTCACACATGCACATACACATACATCACTTCAAGAATGTTTGATTCGTGATCAGGGATGCTTGAAACGTGCTCTCCCGTCGAAAACTCAAATTCGAATTTTCTACCCCGTCACAATAATTTCCTTATACATTTTGTATATAAGGAAAGTAATAATATGATATGTGAATAAATAATATTTATTTTAAAAGTTAAAATGTGGAATTTAATATGTAGTGTTTTAATTAATTATTATATTCAGGAACTCGTGCCAAGTGATAATGGTGGGTTATTGTGGCTCCAATAGCAAATGTACGAATACCACGACTCTCGACCCTAATTCTTTAAGAATAATAATTCAGTACAAATATTTATTTATTATTTAAAAAGTAAGCCAACTTAATGTTTCGTTCACCATACAGGTTATTCAGAGTTTCGACGATTTCCAGACGTGGAAAACAAGCCACCTGTTTATAATAAAAATGTCTGAAAACTACGCCAGCAAAGACAAAACGTCTTAGGCGTACTCGTGCTTGTCCTTTGGAGTCTAGCTAATTTTTTTTATCGGATAATACTTTGTGCAAATTGTTTAGACTGACTCTAATGAAATATCTTAATTCCAGGTAATTTATATCATTAATTATGTCTCTGAATCTTCATATAACGTGCACATTGATTCTGCTGCTCCATCCAGTAAAACTGTATGCTGAATAAGTTTGAAATTAAAATACATAATGGCTAGTTATTCTAAAGAAAGGGGCTAGTCACTGATTATCGGTTAATACTTTTAATCTACTGTTTATGCTGACACTACTGAAGTATCTTAAACCCATATCTTTTAATTACGTTATTTATGTCTCCCCAATTGTCATGAAATATATATATTTAATTATCTGTGCAATTCAGTATGAACCTATATTGATAGAATTTTAAATGAAAATACGTAATGGCCTTTTATCACGAAAATGCCGCCCAGGCATTGAAGTGGATAGCGTCTCCGACTGCTGTCTAGTGGGCTTGGGTTCGAATCTCGAGTAAGGCATGGGCGTTTTCTTGAGGATGAAGTCAGTCTTCCGCCTTCTGGGTCCTCGCCAAATGTGAAGCTGCACCCCCCCCCCCCCAGACCTTCGTCAGTGATGCTTGTTTGTGTTAATAAAAACTTTGTGATCTCGTCTTGTGTCATTATTTGTCCTTCTGGCATCACTGGTCCTGTTTGTGGTTCGACCGAAACAGGAGGTTATGAGCAACAACAACAACATCACGAAAATATCTATTTTATGATTCTCAGTTGATACTTTGAAACTACTCTTTATGCTAACACTACCAAAGTATCTTAATCTCAGGCTTCTTAATAACGTTATTAAACTCGACTAAACGTTTATGAAATGTGAATACTTCTCTGTTTTATCTATTGGATTTTAGCATATATTGATACAGTGTTAAAGAAAATATGCAATGGCGTCTTTGTAATAAACATTGATTTACAATATCTATTGCGTTCCTCAACTATTTGGTATTTTCATTTTGATATTTCAGATAATTCCATATATTGATTTATAGTTTTGCATATATACAAATTTGTTGATAAAAGTTGATTAAATTGCAATAAGAAAACATCAATCATATCATTACTGTATTGATCACTTCTGGTTAACAAACTTGCGAAATGTTTAAATGCGTAATTTTATTTTCATCAATTATAAGTAATATCGATTTTTATCGAATATAAGTTTAAGTTATTAAGCCTAAATATGAGAGTGAATCTAGTTTTCTTTTAGAGAAAATATTTTTATTCTTTTCAGTAAGACAATTGATTAGATATAGCCAAATTCCTCGAGTGCAAGTTTAAATTTGAAAGTTAAAAATGTTTTCAATATCTTTAAAATATATATTTAAAGTAGATAATTAAATGAGAGACAATTCCAAGACTTTCTACGTGAAACAAATGGGCATTTGATCTCTGAGCTAAACGATACAGGATGTTTCACAAAAAGTGAACAGTTCAAGATTGTTTTAATAGTTGGTTGTGGATCTATAGTTCCAATTGCAAAAATGCTTTAAATAATGCAAGAAGTTAATAAATAGTAATTTTAATGATGTGCAATATTTTTGGAAGAAAACATATAATAATTAAAACTTTCTATACAGCCCTTTTAGCGAAATATGTTATATTACAAAAATGTTGTCAATATATCTATTAGTCAAACTGAAGAAAAATGTGCATTTCAAAAGTTTAAATTTAGGACGAAATAAATTGTCAAACTCCCTGACTTACACCAATTTCTCTTGACTTTTTGCTACTTTTGTAATCACCAAAATTCATAAATCCAGTGGCCTCTAACAAATTGAATTGGTGCACAGAAATCACTCACTAAAGTTTTAAAACAATTTTTATATCGCTTGTCTTTGAAACTTTTTATGACAGACCGATGATACTGGTTAAAAGTTATTTCAACACTTAACTTAGATAAATAAAAGAGCCGGTCGATCATATATTTCCATGACAAAATCTATGGAAAAATAAGCATTATCTTGAACTTTTGAAACCAACTAGGATAATATTAAACCACCGTTGACAGTAAATTTAATAAGTCACAGCAATTTTACCTACAGATTGAGAGGTCTCGCAAACGAATATGTAAGGGATCTTACATTTGGTACAGCAGGCAGAAGGTTCGAGTAGACAGATCATGATGGTTTTCAGTATTTACGGCCTTTCCCCCCCGGGGCGGTCCACCCAAGATGGTGGTTTCGGATATTGGCTCTGTTGCCTTGATCCTCCAAACTGGGAGGCAAATTAATCCGGGGGTAATCAACCTCGCTGCTAATGACTCAAGGATGCAATCGCGGAATTGACGAGGCAGTCCCCGGTATCTTCCAGGTGGCTGGATCACGGGACTGTGGCTATTTATGCCCTGAGCTCAGGTCTGGCCGGTGACCGGAGTCGGGCCCGGCAGGTGCCTTCGGCCCCTGCCCGGTGAATGATTCCGCCGAGTTTCGCGACCGAGGTTGCGGCTTTGCTGGAAAAGAGATATAGTGGTTGCCGCCTCATGTCCCACTTATAGCTAAAAACCTTATAGGTTAGCTGGGCTTGCAGGTATGAGTATTTACGGCCTGGCCACTCGCTAGTGGATAGTGCAAGAAATAGACTAAAATACCTATTTCATTATTTTCCGTTAGTACATGTTGCCCTGTATACATTTTTAAATCATTCACATCAACACAATATACTCAGCATGCTTTCCCAATTTGGTTCAAATTGCCTCAACGGATTTTGAGATTTCTAAAATTAATTAATTATGAAAAATCCTCGTTTCTATCTAAATTATATATATTTTCGGACTTTTTTCTGCGCTCACATCTAGATGATATGCGCAGTATATCACTCAAATTTAGGGCAAATCTCTTGAGCGGTTTTCGATATTACGAAGGGCCAATAATCTTGACAAGTTCTCATTTTAGAACTAATTGGATCTAAATTATAAACATTTTTCAGATTTTTTCTGCGCTCGAATTTACATAATATATGAAACTTGCCAGCCAATCGGGTCCAAGTTGCTTCTGCACTTTTTGAGATTGCAAAGGGCCAACGAATTTGATGAAATCCCGTTTTAAAACTAAACTATATGTGCTTTTCAAATTTTTTTATGCTTTTACATCTACATAACATATTAAACTTGTTAAATTTGATCCAAATCGCTTCTCCTGTTTTCGAGAATATGGAGGGCCATTGATTTTGACGAAATCCAGTTTCATATCTAAAGTGTATACATTTTTTGAATATTTTTCTGTGTTTACATCTACATAATATATTCAACTTGCCAGACAAATTTCGCCCAAAATGCTTCAATTGCTTGTTAGATTAAAGGGCTAATTGTTTGAGACCTGCCCACTCCCAGATAGACAAAACTAATTTGTGGTAATACTTCCACCGTTGTATTTACTATAAAATATCGACGGACTTTAATCATGATTACAATACTATGCTTTTGTTGCATTGGTTACAGTAAAACTTTTACCTAACATACTGCTAGATGCATATCTACCAAGAAAAATCATATAAATCACAATCACTAACATCATATATTACTTTAGCTCAGAGCAAGAAGAGTAAAAAGCACTGTCTTCTCTGGTAATAGATGGCCTAATTACCGTATCTTTTCACTGCTTAAATTAAGAACCAGAGCTTTAAAGAAAATTGTATTGTGAATCATAAGTAAGTAAAGAATGATTTTTTTGCAATACACTGCACGAATCAGGTACCTGAAATTTTACAGGGTAGTTATTCAAAGATCGTTGAAAGAAAAAAACACATATGAAGAATATGAAAGCACATATGAAGATATAAATTATCATTAATTTGGTAAAAAGTGGCAAAATATGTAATATAGAGATAGAATTACAGTATGTTATAAACTCCTCGAATTAGGTTCGTTGAGTTTTTTGTCGAGTTAGGAGAATTTCCTGGATGCTCACCATTAGTCAGAGGTGTAATGTCGGGATTCGAATCCGCATTACTTCTGTATATATGTTAAAAATTCATCTAATATATTTCTGGTCATCTAATTTATTAGAAGCTTCTTAACTATTTCATTCTGTTTGAAAACCCCTCTTTTCATTCATTTATGTAATTGATATATTTTAAAAATATTTAACTCTTTAATCCATATCCTGAATTCATTTTAAAAATATTTTTCGAGCGACCATTCTAAGGATCTTTTCCCTTCCGTTGAACAGAGGTCACCTTTGGCTGGCGAAACAGGAAGTTCAAGTTTAATTTCGCATTCGATTTATGTGTATCAAGCTGGAAAGTAAATGTAGAAGGCGAACCTCGACGGGAATTTCCCGTTTTGTGTCGAGACTGAGTGGAATCTTGAGTGGCGTGGAAACGTCGGTTGGAGATTTGAATTAGTAACTATAAAAATGTCCGCGAGGTGTGTATAAAAGCTTCGCAAGCGATTTTTCGGCGCTAATTCTCCCTTTGACTGCTATGCCTCTGCGGTAGTCCGGGCTTCGGCTCAGGTGTTTTCGATGCTCAATCCGGGCCTCGGGAACTAGGTCTGAGTGTCGGTTTCTTGGAGTTCGTGGACGAATGCTGTCTGCTACTCGTGTCTGGGGAAATATGGCCCGATGACCTAGGATGATCCAAGGCGATGCCGGATCAACGTTTGCAGATCTTACTGATGCCTGAGCTGGTGATCGGAGGATGACCCTAGGCCATGCCGAGTCGGTTGCTGCCGATGGCTGGAGTTTCGAGCATCGTGTTTCTGCTGCGTTCCGAACCGGGCCCCCGTACTAGTCTTGGGTAAGGAGAGGGTGTGCCTCTTACGCCATTGCGAGGAGGTGAGCACTATATTCTCACCTGGAACTACCATATTTCTTCTTGTGAGACGTGGTGATGCTTCTCTAGCCGAGGCTATGATCATCTATCCCGGGCCAAGTGTCACCTATGTGGGCATCTCTGGTGTACCGGGTCTTCTATTTCGGAAGGGTGATAATTTCGCCAGAATCTCGGGTATGGTTGAGAGACAGCTTTCCACATATCGGAGAGGATTTGCCCACGCTCTTTTGCTCCGTTTTCCTTATCAACGTGGTTCAAGGAAAGAATTTGTTTTTCGGTTACTTTCGGAATTTTTGCGTTCCCAGGTGACTCAGACTAAATTAATTCCAGATTACAAACTCCCAGAAAAAACTCTGAGTCTGAGCAGAATTTATTTGAAATGTTTCTCTCCTGGCTCCTGATACAAGTTAACAAAATACAGAAATTTTATACTAAAGTATTTCCATGATTTAATATTTAATTGCAAATATATATATTTATTAATGAACTTTATTTATTACAAAGTAAGATATTTGTAATTAGTAATTATTAATCCCTTTCGAGTGCTCGCCCCTGTTTTCTTGACCATACCATTATTTATAAAATTTACAATTACTGATGTTTTGCCACTATTCATTTAATATATTTGATTACTACTTTGTAGCTTATCGAAAGTAAAGACTATTGCAAGTTAACTACGGTCCTTATGCGCCTGACTCCAGTGGGTGATACTATTAAGGATTCATCTGTAATATTGATGATTAAATGATTTAATATCGAGAATAAATAATGTTGTATTTTTAACTTCACAAATATTTGTGTATTTATTTGTTTTTTCTGTGATATTGCTTTATTTTTTAATATTTTGCTGAAGAATAGGATGATCCTTCAAGACAAGGTTTTGCTATTTAAGTTTTTGGGTTCTTCTGTGATTTCGGGCAGGTCATCTTGGAGATTTACTTCTCCGGACAGGAGGGTAAACCCAAGTGGGTTATTTGCGGTCTATTCAATCACGGCTTTGTTTCGGTGCTGTTGCTTGTGTGTATCTTCTAAATTCCAAATTTAAGAAGGCCCGGATTCCGCTATAACAGAGGTGAGCAGTAAGAAAATGACGCTGAAGACGATTGGATGATAAAACCGAATAATATGATCGTGAAATCTCCCCTATCTCTTGAGCTAGGAATCTGTAATTTTTCTACGGTGTTTTTGGTTACAGGTAAGAATTCAAAAGCATTATTTCAGTAGCGTTTATATAATTACGTAAGCAGATGTGAAACCCCTCGATTAAGTAATCTGGAATATTACAGACTTATAGATGATCGTGTATTTTGATCTGGTGTTGACCTATACAATTTCAGGTTTTTCTGATTTGATATTTTTAAAGTACTAGTTTGATATGTTTTTTTTTAAATTTCAGTTGCACTGATTTAATTTTTTTTTTCAAAAAACATTTAAAACATGAAGAGTCACTCAAATGTACAGCGTCGAAGGCAAGAATCTAATGTACAGCCAGATTTCAACACACACGTCATATTTGATATGAAAAATTTTGCTTGCCATACTCATAAATACACAGATAATAATGTGCACACTGTATTGAAGTCCAAGGTTTTTCAATATATATGAATAGCTTCAAAATCTGAAATTCAACAGCTTTAAAATATGTAATTCAGTTTCGTCATATTACATTACATATGCACCCTACTATTATTTAAGGGAAAAAATACACCTAATTGTTATGATAACATTTTATCAAATTGAAGTAATATTTTACCAATATAATTCTTTGCTTCTTATCCCATGTTTTCCAGTTTTCATATACGTTGCAGATATTTTTCACACATATGTTTAACATATAAAAATATTATCTACATAGCACAGTGTATTCTACATTAAGAAATTAATATACCGCATATTTAGATCCTAAAACATTATGTATTTTCTTTCTTCAGGAGAAACTTATTTTTCAGTTATCAGTAAAATATGAGCAGGAATATTTGCCGACACCTGAAAGATTTTTCGTGATTAAATGAAAGAAATAGCCATGCAAACACAATTTTTATGTTCTGCAGATTAAAAATTTATTCTATATTGCTTATAATATATTATTCTGCATAAAATAGGTAACAGCTGGATAAATGAACATCGAACAAAGGGCCCATCTATCATTGTGGTGAAATAATTTTCCCATTTTCTTTCAATAATATTCAGAAGGTAAACATTAATTAAGTGATTTAGTACAGTAATCAATTGTTTGCAGTCTCTGTTTATAAAGAAATAAATGATAAAAATAATAGATATCTGATGAAATCAGAATATTTGCGAAATTATATAAAAATTTAATATATTAGCAAATGAAAAATACATGTGGTGAAAAAATTATGAATGAGGATTCAAGGATTCAAACTGAAGATGTATACACGTATAGTTTTCCTTCCCTACAGTACATGATAATGCAAAGGTAAAATATTAGAATTATGTCAAAAATCGCAAATCGAGTTTTTCACGGATCAACACGTTTCGAGCACACTAAAACCCTCAAAATTATTTTTAGCGTAACGTACGTGTGTGTAAATGTGTGTCTGTCTGTCTGTCAGTGTGTATGTGTGTCAATCTGTGCAATGTAATTATTCACTCTAAGTGACTAAATTTCAAAAATAAATGTAGATAAGTGACTTGTGGGTTATTCTGGCGCTGATTCGATTTTGGTGCATTCAGAAGAAAATAATCTACTGCTCTTTGTGAAATAGCGCAAAAAATGTATGTATCAATTCTAGGTGAAAACTAATTGACCAAATTTCATAAAATTTGGCAAACAAATTATGTGTAAAATACTCTGGAGCTGATTAGATATCGGTACGATTCGGAAAGAAATAATCTGTCTTTCTTTGCGAAATATCCCGCAAAAATTACCAAAATCTAAAGTAAAATACTACGTATGATCAAATGTATCAATTGCATGCTTGTTTTATACGTTATTTTAGACGACGACAAAAACTAAGACCAATCCTATTACTCTAAGATAGAAGGCAGGTATATTAAGATTAATAAAAACATATACACTGGCGAAAAATGAAATCACAACACCAAGAAAGAGATGTGCCAGATAAACGAAATTTGGGAGGCTCGTTTGCACATAAGAAAGATGACTCCTATTTAAATTTCGAGCTAGACGAATAAAAGTGGCGAGCTAGGTTTGAGTCAAGAATGCCATTAAGGAGACGAATAAAGCAGTATCAGCAGCTTAGTGAGTTTGAACGAGGCCATATAATAGAGCTACGAAAGGGTCGATTTTCTGTCCGTGATATTTCAGAAAGACTTGGCGGGGATGTATCCACTGGGCATGATTGTTGGCAGAAGTGGTCAAGGGAAGGCACTGTCTCAAGAAGATCGGGGTCCGGTCGCACACGGGCCACTACTGAGAGGGAAGACCGCCGTATTCGCCGTATGGCTGTGGCGGGTCGTACTGTATCTGCAGCAGCAATTAGAGCTTCTGTTGGCCCCAGAGTGACACAGCGAACTGTAAGAAATCGATTACTCAAGGGACAGCTCCGGGCCAGACGGCCTGTAGCGTTTATACCACTAACTCCGAATCACTGCCATCACCACGTCAGTGGTATCAATCTAGAGCTGATTGGAAACTAAGGTGGAGATCTGTTGTATTCTCAGATGAGAGCCGTTTCTGTCTTGGTGCCAGTGATGGTCGTATGTTGGTAAGAAGGAGGCCAGGTGAGCGCTTGGAACCAAGCTGTCTGCGGGGTAGACATTCTGGGCCTACACCAGGAGTTATGGTCTGGGGAGTCATTTCCTATGACAGCAGGAGCACTCTCGTTGTTATCCCAAGCACATTGGCAGCAAATTTGTACACCAGACTGGTGATTGAACCAGTTGTGCTGCCAATTATGAGCAGAATGTAAGAGAGTGTTTTCCAACAGTATAACGCTCGTCCTCATACCGCTACTGTCACCCAACGTGCTCTATAGAGTGTCGACATGTTGCCTTGGCCAGCGAAATCACCAGATCTTTCTCCCATCGGCCACGTATGGGACATTATTGGAAGCGTCATCCACAACCAGCATTAACCGTTGCTGATTTGGCTGACCAAGTGCAACAGGCATAGAACTCCATCCCACAAAAATGACATACGATACCTGTACGATACAATGCATGCACGATTCTATGCTTGCATTCAAAATCGTGGCGACTACAGCGGTTATTAATGTACCACCATTTCACATTTGAAATGGCTCTTCGTACGCACACTTTAACCTGTGACCTTGAAAATTTAATCAAATAAGTTTGTTACAGTATTGTGGCAATTAATAGAGAAATACAGTTTTTTTTTATAAAATTCAGTTTTATTCAAGTTTTTTCTATGGATACATTTAAAACTAATAAGTGATATGACCTCCCCGAGACTTTATAACATCACAGACACCTTTCGGCATGGAATGTACTAGACTAGCACATGTAGTTTTAATTTCAACGTCTCTGAACCATATGTCAATAACGACCGAAATTAGCTTGTCCATCGTCGTACAGTCAAATTTGTGAAGCCGTTTTTTGACAATAGCTCATAAATTTTCTATGGGATTCAAGTCTGGTGAATTCCCGTTCCAATCCAGTACGGTAATATTTTTTTTGAGCAGAAATTTTTGATTCACTTCGAAGTGTGACATGGTGCGCTGTCTTGTTGGAAAACGCAATCTCAGTTCGGCCACAGTTTAGCCATGGTTGGAAGCACTTTTCGGGTCAATATGACTTCGTAACTGGCACTGTTCATCATTCCCTTTACGGGAACAAGAGATTCTGTCCCCAAAACGCTGAAACAACCCCAAAGCATCTTTTTGGGCGGATGCTTGGGTGCTTGATTGATGTGGTGCTGATTGAGAGGTTCTCATTGGCTCCTTCTCACGAACATAGATCTAAATCCCTGAACCACAAAATGCGTTTCGTCAGAAAAGATAACTTTCTCCCAGTCCTTCTCAGTTTCTTGTTTTGTATTTCCGTGTCCATTCCAACCTTTTTTTCTTTATGCGAAGCGTCAGAAGCTGCTTCTTGTCCGGTCGACGTGCTCTCCTCCGCGTTCTAACAGCCTGTATCGCACTGTTGAAGGTGCAATATCAACACCAGCTGCCACCATGGACTTAGACAGGTCAAAACTGGTCAATTGAGGATTTTTAACACTCATTCAATGTAAAGTTTTGTAGTCAAGAGTCGAAGTTGATCTTTTTCGGCCGCATCTTCCAGAGCGGTTGGTTCCAGCATTTCCTGTTTCCTGAAACCGCTTCCAGATCCTCCCGACACTTGCTGTACTCACTCCACATATTTTACCTATTTCCTCGAACGTCTTAGAAGTGTGTTCTCTAAGCGCAATCATTTTAGCACGTGTTTCCGCGCTGATATCCATGACGCTAATGAGCCCCGCAACAACTGAGAAACTACCACTGCGGAACACCTGCCACCTGGCGGAGGAATTTGAACACCTGCTACTTACCAGGTGCATACGAACACCTGCTACTTTGATAATAACTGCAATTTGAACTCTGAGCTAATTTGGAGTGCTTCTTCCTAAGCTTACGTGTGATAAAACGAAAAAAATGACATTTCTCAATTAATTGCCACAATACTGTACCTACACAACTGATTTTCCTAAATTTCATTCCTCTAAACTAATTTCTTCTTGGTGTTGGGATTTTATTCTCCGCCAGTGTATATTAAGATTAAAGAAAACATGCATGTTAATGATACGCATACATATTAACAATGAAAATCATACATATTGAGATATGTAACCAATATTAATTAGTTTATTTATTCGTTCATTTTAAGTGGATACAACAGAATCCAATTATAGTAATCACAGTACACATTAAAAAAACACAAACTATCATCCTACTAAACTGTAAAAATGTCAAATACATAAAAACAAGATTTATTAAAATTAGGTGGTAGCATAATAAAATTATAAATATAGATACAATAAGCATTAAATGATTAATATATGTGTATAAAGAAATATTTTAGCAAGGGTGTTTAACAATAGTATTATGGATTGATTGCTTTTGCCTAGCATTGGTAACGGAAATGTGTAACTTGTAAATAATCTTGTTCTTCCGAATTAGAAACAAACCATGGTTCTTTGAACGGGCCATCCGATACTCTACCATGGACAACAGAAAAGCAAGTTCTTCTTGTTGAAGTGGTCCCTGCATTCTCCACCTTCTAATGTCAGATTGACGTGCAACTGACAATCTGACTGACTTTCTGCTACTTTTGCCTCGGATTTGTCTCCTGCTGCAATTTTTATCCTCCAAATTAGATTCTTAGTTTCTTGCGTGGTCTTTGACCTCTCGACTGGAAATCGGCGCACCATATACTAGAGTCCCCAGAAACCGTACTAGTCGTATGGTACACTTTGGGTGCCTCCTGAGTGCAGGAGGTATCCTTTCCCGGCCGTGCAGCTAGATACTCTAATGAAACACCATGTGAATCGCACGGTCTGGGGTCTTCAGACCTCCTACATTATAAAAATCTAGAGGTTTGATTTGTTTTTTGCGCCATTGAAAACTTGCTATCCCAACTAGAAATCAAACAACGAAACTTTAAACTGCCCAGCCGATGCTTTACCGTTGAGCAACTGGGGCGGCATTGCAAACTCTTATCGTCGAAGTGACTATGCAAATTCAAAATAAGAAAGTACATCAGGACAATCGATAGCATTCTTTATTAATTTATAATAAAAGAATAGGCAAGGTCTTTATTTCTTTCCAGTAGAAAATCCAAGTTAAATTTTTGCCTAAGTTGAACAGTAAGTATTTTATAAGAATAATGATATGAAATTTTGTAATTAAGAACACTTTAAAAGTTTATTTTGAACTACTTTAGTGTGTTTAAAACGCAACTGATAAATAGGATTCTCCATCATTCAACAATATTCAGAAATATGTTTATTAAGAGTATTATGTAGGTAAATTAGATTATCCACATTGAATAGAACATGATACCTTCTTTAACTGAAACAAATTCGTTGTAAGCTCTTTTGGCGATAGACATAAAAAAATTAAATGTTTTATTAGAAGTTACTTCCATATAAAAAAAATTCAGTACAATGAACTATTTAAATAGTAAATATAATAATTTCGTATATTTTAAAATAATAAATATAATAATTCATTAAACTTTATAATTATAAATATAATAATTTCTTATATTTTATAATTGTAGATATAATAATTACTTATATATTATATATATTTAATAGTAATTATAATAATGTTACGGACGTATCCTCTAGAATCGTGTGTGTACAGGAAGGATACACGTACGAGTCAAAGTTCCTGCGGATAACTAATTTTTATTCACAACCACAAAGTAAACAGGGTCAGTACACAACCAAACAGCACTTAAAGGTTCCCCTAATTTCACAGAATGTTGACGAAATTAATTTCACAAAGCATCCGCTAGTATTCTCAAAACATGATGAAGATCACAACCCAATGTAGCTCGTGTCACGTCCATTTTTCAACTCCTGCAACGGAGGGGTGAGTCCTTTTTATAGTCTCTCCATAACAACTTCTGGAAATTTCCATATCTCAATGAATAATTGTTCTATCGAGAAGTTTCTGTAACATTCCGGAAGACGCCGAACATCCAGAAATTTGCAATATATCGACAAATCTGGCAACCCACCTTCTAACTGGGAAATCCTGAAAACCTGGACTCACGTCATCCTCACTACATGCTGACGTCTGCACAGTATTTTCTACACCCTGGCCATCGAGACAGATGAAAGAGCAGAGGCCAAACGGCGCATTGCGTTCGCAAAAATTATAACATTTTTGCTTATAATACTACTGATCACATAGCAATTTGAATTAGGTGGAATTTGTTTACGATAGGTCAGACATGCAGTTTATGTCTACCCATTTATCAGGAAACATATTTTGATATATTCATACACAGACATGTATCTTAAAATACCCAGCATGCATGCTACAGGTGGAGGAGAAAAGAAATATCCCTCATTCATAATATTTTTTTCTCATCGAACAGCAGCTAATCGCTAAATAAAATAGTCGAAGCAGGTGCTCCATCCATCATTGCGGTGAAACATATTTTCCATATTTTCATCTAATAATACTCAGGCGATGTATCATAAAGAAGTTACTTGTATACATTAATAAATTGCGTGCAGGCTATATAAATGAATATATCTTAAAAAATATGCAAAAGCCACTTAAATATATTCATGTTTTGGTATTTATATGTAAGCATACTAAGTATTGCACATAATATGAGTGTTGTCGTTGTTGTGGAGACCGAGACCGCCCGACCTACCAGAAAGGTGTTGTTGTTGTTGTTACCCAGACCGTCCGACCTACCAGAAAGGTGTAAAATAACAGTTTGGACGGCCGGAAAGTGCCACCCAATTTAGACCGGAACCCAGTGGGGGAGGCATCCACATGGACCGTACCCTCCTTCCCCTATCACCAACGTCTCGGAAGGACTTACGGACCCACATGTTTAACGTGATCGTACTCCGCGTGAACACGGCGGCAGTTTTGGCAGTGGCTGGAATCGAACCCGGGCCTACCGAGTGCAACTCCAGCGCGCTAACCAATGGGCTACCGCGCCCCCCTACCAGAAAGGTGTAATGTAACTGTTTGGACAGCCGGGAAGAACCACACAATTTAAACCGGAACCCAGTGGGAGAGGCATCCACAGGGAGTGTACTCCCTTTCTCCTACCACCAACCTTGGTAGAACTTACGGACGCATATGTTTAACTTGATAGTACTCGGTATTAACACGGCGGCAGTTTTGGCATCGGTGGGAGTCGAACCCGGACCTACCGAGTGCAATTCCTGGACGATAACCACTGGGCTACCGAGCCCTTTCCAGAAAGGTGTATTGTAACTGTTTGGAAGTCTGGGAAGAGCCACCCAATTTAAACCGGAACCCAGTAGGGGAGGCATCCACAGGGACTGTACCCTCCTTCTCCTACCACCAACCTCTTAGAAGAACGTACGGATCCACATGTTTAACGTGATCGTACTCCGCGTGAAAACGGCGGCAGTTTTGGCAGCGGAGACATGACATGAGTGTTGTTGTTGAAACCCAGACCGTCCGACCTACCAGAAAAGTGTAAGGTAACTGTTTGGACGGTCGTGAGACATGACATGAGTGTTGTTGTTGAGACCCAGACCGTCCGACCTACCAGAAAGGTGTAAGGTAACTGTATGGACGGCCGTGACATGAGTGTGAAATATTGATTATAAAGTAATAGGGACTACTGCCACATGCTTGCTGTCGCTCGCCATCCTACGATAATCCAGGTTTAAAGTATATAGATCCCTCTAGTGTCTTCTATTTTCGACCATTTCATCTTTTGGTCTTCGGGTTTGTCGGTTCTTATCCACCAACGAATGGGGTCCAGCGTATTCTTGAAACAGTTGTATGCTGCATTATAAATTTATTTGTGCTCAGATACGTTGCTCAAGTTTTTTTAGACTTTGCATAAAGTGATTTTTACTTATTAAGCGTGAGGGTTTTTATCCCAGTAAAATCAAGCTTCAAGTAATTTAATACTTATTAGCATGAGTCATTTTACTTATTAGCGTGAGTCATTTTATCCTAGTTAAATTAAGCTTCAAGTAATTTAATACATGAGATCAGTAGAAACCATCGCAATCGAAAGTAACACTAAACATCTTCTAATGACAATCAACTAAAATTTTAAGCTACAACTTATAGCTTAGCATTAATATTATATTCAATGATGTTTTTACATTCTCTGCATTGCATGGTAATGTATAGGAAAAGTATTGGAATCATGCCGAAAATCACAACTCGAGTTTTCGACGGATCTATACGTTTTGAGATCTCTAGAATACGAAAAGCCCATTTTTAGCGTGACGTTTGTGTGAGTGTCTGTATGTCTGTCTGTGCAATGTATGTATCCACTCTAACTCAAAAACTAGTGGACCGAATTTCATAAAATTTGGTAGGTAAATCACTTGTGCGTGACCCTGGTGCTGCTTAGTTTTAGATACGATTCGGGATAAAACAACTCGCATTTTTTTGCGAAATGGCCCACAAAAATGCGATTATCCATTCTAACTGAAATCTAATTGATCGACTTTTACAAGATTTGGTAGATGTGTTTCTTGTGGGTCACCCTGGTGCAGATTATGTTTTGATATGATTCAAGAAAGAAGAACCTGCATTTTTTTAAAGAAATTTCCCGCAAAAAGTGTATATATCCACTCAACTCAACTAATTAACTAAATTTCATAAATTGGTAGAAAAACACAGAACTATTTTGAGTTTCGGTAGATAAAAAGAAAGTGTCTAAATATATGTGTCAATTATATTATGTGTATAAATATGTTTATTAATGAAATATTGGTAGTGCTAGATGTATTATAATAATGGATTTATGAATAATCGTAATAATCAAGACATAAATAGGTATCTATGAACTTAAATATTAAATAAATTGGTCAATTTAGATAAGTGTGTTTATTTATATCTTGTGTATTTGTTTCTCTGGCTTGAGAACCGGGATTTTACATGCTCCACCCTTAGTGAAGGCATCAAAGGTAAGTCCTGGTATAGTAATTTTTGATAAGGACAACTTTACCTTATGACAGGCGACCCTGATACTGATTAGATTTTGGTACGATTCGGGATAAATGAACCTGCCTTTATTGCGATAGGGTCAGCAAAAATTGAATGTATCCACTCTAGCTGACAAAGTAATTGATCAAATAGCACAAAATTTGGTAAATAAGTCGCTCGTAGGATATTGTGATGCTCGTTAGATTTTGATGCGTTTCGGAAAAAAATAATCTACCTTTTTTTGCGAAATAGTCTGCAAATCTTATATATTCGATCTAAAATAAAATACTACATGTGCAAGATAGTGAAACTCTGAAATAAATGACTAAAATTGATGAAACATATTTATTAAGTACTTGTTCTTCATGTAAAATTTGATAACTATGCTAATAAATCTGACCCCATTACTGTAGAATAAACCGTTCTCGAGATATTGTAGTTTTTGGAATTTTAAGGACTGAAGAATTTAAAGTGAATTAAGTTGCCAGATGAAACGAAGATGCAATAAAAAAAACGAATTGGGTATAATATCAGAAAATTATCCATATTATTTTCTGCAATTAAACTCTATTTAACGCATAATGAAATAAAAAATTACAAGATGAATTTGAACCTGCATGGAAACTCAGGTGTTGCTCACATCAGATTTTTACTTTCCATGGCAATATATAGTTAAAATATAGGAATCATGCTGAAAATCGCAACTCGAAATTTCGACTGAACTACAGGTTTTAGGACCTCAAGAACACGAAAAAACTATTTTTAACGTGACGTATGTGGTCGTGTGTCTGTGTGCCTATGTGACCGCGTGTCTGTGTGTGTGTGTGTGTCTGTCTATGCAGATTTTGTATCCACTCTAACTGAAAATCTAATTGACCGAATTTCATAAAATTTGGTAGATAAGTATATTGTGCTTGACCCTGTTGCTGATTAGATTTTGGTATGATTTGGTACAAAAGCACCTGCGTTTTTTTTTTTGCGAAATGGCCCTCAAAAATTGTTAAAATCTCAAATTAAAGACTACGTATACTCAGATGTATCAATTAAATGCTTGTTTTATATGTAATATTTGACGATGAAGAGAATAAGTTCGACTCCATTACTCGAGGTCTAACCGTTCTATAGATATTTTAGTTTTTTTGCATTTCTGATACGCCGGTTTCGTTAATAAATCCAGTCACCAAATGAAACCTAAAACTAAATTAAAAGTGTAAATTCAGCGCAATTTCAATTAATTATATTATGCGCGTTATTTAGTGCAGTTAAACTCAATTTAATGAATTATTAATGAAATAAATATAAAATGAATTTGAGTTTGCAGTGTAAGTCATGTGCTGCGCACATCAGATTCTTTACAATTTAAATAGGAAAAAGCTCTCAAGTAACAAAAGCGCATATCATCACCAATCACTGCAAGTCACATCTATAGTCAAGTCATATTGCATTTTAGGACCTTGGGTTTGTTTCCGATTACGTTTTCTCAAATCTTGTATATTCATAAGTCGGAAATAGTCTTAACCCGACTGGGTGAAGTGTTTAGCGGATATTTTTGAAATCAGAAGCTCGCGGTTCTACATCTTGAGTTCTTAAAATCGGCGGGAAGCCAAAATCTAATCTAGTTTCATTTTACAGCTGAAAAATCCACCGAAGATTATTTCTAAATTAATGTCTTTATTTATTTAATTAATTTTAAATTTACTTTTATTAATTTCTGTATTTACTTTTATTCTATACTTATTTCAATTTTATTATGAAATTTTAGTTTTGAACAGATAGTAAAGGATTTCGACACATTTTTTTTATGCTCATAGATCTTGGTTATTGCTTCCTAAAGGTAAAAGTGTGCTACCATTGTTGATTCCATCTGTTATCCGCAATTATGACTCTATTGTAATTCTGTTTTATACTTACATAACATGGTTATAGGCTTCTAAAAGCAATGTTGTACTCCCTTTGTAGATGCCATCTGATATCCACAATTGGGACTCGATTGTAATTCTGTTTTATACTTACAGAACGTAGTTATAAGTTCCTAAAAGTAATGTTGTGCTTCCATTGTAGATGTCATCTGTTATCCGCAATAGTGACTCGATTGTAACTTGGTTTTATACTTACAGAACATGGTTATAGGTTCCTAAAAGTAATGTTGTGCTCTCATTTTATACGGAATTGTGACTCGATTGTAATTCTGTTTTATACGTACAGAACGTGGTTATAAGTTCCTAAAAGTAATGCTGGGCTTCTATTGTAGTGCTTCCATTGATGTCCTTCCATTGTCATCTGCTATCCGTAATCGTGACTCGATTGTAATTCGGTTTTATACTTACAGAACGTAGTTATAAGTTCCTAAAAGTAATGTTGTGCTTCCATTGTAGATGTCATCTGTTATCCGCAATAGTGACTCGATTGTAATTTGGTTTTATACTTACAGAACATGGTTATAGGTTCCTAAAAGAAATGTTGTGCTCTCATTTTATACGGAATTGTGACTCGATTGCAATTCTGTTTTATACTTACAGAACGTGGTTATAAGTTCCTAAAAGTAATGCTGGGCTTCCACTGTAGTGCTTCCATTGTTGTCCTTTCATTGCCATCTGATATCCGCAATCGTGACTCGATTGCAATTTGGTTTTATACTTACAGAACATGGTTATAGGTTTCTAGAAGTAATGTTATGTTCCCATTGCAGAATCCATCTGGCATCCGCAATGGTAACTGGATTCTAATTCTGTTTTATGTATACTTTTTACCTATTATTTTGATTTTTGTTTCCGGTATCAAAAATTGTGGTTTTTCTACTTACTGTTACTAACACAAGAAAGGCAGGTAATCAACTTAAAGAAGCAAACAAATTATGACAGATATAAATTAACTGAAGGGAGCTCAAGAAAATGAGAGCAATCGAAACATAAAATTGATTTTGATGTTTCAATACCTTATTCATTGCGAATAAATAAAGAAAACAGCACTTGTACAGTATACTATGTGAAGTCTGATCTGATCGGTGTGATGGTAAAGTCTGATCTTTTAGCTCATATGTAATTGGTCATTTTAAAATAGTGACCTAACTCCAAATCGTAGATTAAGTGATACATAGATCATGATGTTAGGGGCAATAACACACGGAGTTAAGATGTTATCTGAAACACATTTTTGTGCGCACTATAATAGTACAGCAGTTAGTTGCGTAAATAAGCATAAACATATACAAAACAGACAGTATTGTAAATTCCCGTATTTTATCTTAAAGATCAATAGATTTAGACCGGGCCTCGTGAAAGAACTGTATTTCTCTAACCCAAATAATAGAATATATATAAGCGATTCTTAATGTTGCATACACATGAGTGTAACTTGGCATTTTAATAACATTTTAATTACTATATATTTTATATTTTTTTCTGGATTTAAAAACCACAAATTTTATATTTTTTGAGGATATAAATTTTAAAATATACAAATCCGGTTGCTATGCAATGGGTAATTTCAAAATACATCACAACCTATATCCGTTGCTATAGGAAACATTGACATATTTATTGAGTGATTAATTTATAGTGTTTCATCAGTAACGTTATCTGAAAATTTAGTGTAAAAAATTATGTGAATGATTTTAAGTTTACTGATCATTTCGAAAACAGCTGTATCGATATTAACGTAACTATATTTAATGCTATTTATAATTCTGAATTGATTGTTTACTTATAATATTGAACTAACTGGGATTATGGTATTCTGTATATTTTTGGGAATAATTCTCAATGAGGTTTCTCGTAATCAGGTATTTTGAAAGGAACGTGATGATACGATTTTCAAACCCATCCATAATTGTATTTCACATATTTGATCAGATTTCATTTGCTAATTACGCTAGCGGTTACTTTTAGATACCATACATTTTAGAGTGAGCTAATGAAGGATTGCGTGTGTGAGTCGTAAGCTTATTTAGGTCGTATTAATCCCGCAAAGCAAGAGCAAGCAATTTTAACTTTCTAAAACTACGTAATATAGTATAAAGTATTGCCTTTCCGAAAATTTTCGAAATCGAGATTTTGATACCAATATGTGTTTTAAGACCTCTTGAACACGTTTTGACTATTTTAGGAGTGATGTCCGTCTGTCTATTGTCTGGGGTCGATATTTTGTGTATATAATAGCAGCCACAAAGATTAATAGATTTTAACGAAATTTTATATCCAGCTTTGCTATAAACAAAGAAGATCAATCATGCATAAATCATTGATTATAAAACACTTTCCAACTGCAATGCAATTTTATTTAAACGTCTCTAAAATGCGATACATTGCGTGACGCCTTTGGCACCTCTTGGGGGAAAGTTATCATCTCTGGAAGTACATTGTCAAGTATGGTGTCAATGAAAATATTTTGTCAAGTCGTTTAAAGTGGAGGGTAGCAAGCTGCACTTGTAATAATCATTTGGACCGTTGATACAGATTTTTCAAAATTCCACATGTGAAAATATGGGGAAAAAATACACAAGTTACTTTAAAATGGCTTGTGGTATGAGAAAGTCCAGTCGAACCACACTCAGGTTAATTTCTGTCGAATGGAAAAAGTAAGCCTTAATTGAATTTTCTAGAATTCGCTCTACGTTTCGGCGTAAGACGTTTGTTTCTTAAATCCTTGGCAAAGCCGTAACATTTTATAACACAACATCTAGTACATCATAAATTGATAATCATCTATTTGCTTCATTTCAAAAGTCGTTATATTCCCAAGCAAAGAAAAAATTCAATTGCACCATCGTCTTCTCCTTTAAATGTATGAAGTCCCATTACATTAAATGTTCCCCTCCTGATAGTTTTCTCCAAATGTTAAATAAGCCCCGAAGGATATTTTGTAACCAGAACGATATGACTTACCAACCTCAGAATCCATTTATATTTGGATTATTGCCTGTAAATGGATCATTTCGGATCGATGCATCATTCAAATTGAAATGTCTGCGAATGTACATTGGTTACTTTATGCTGTTACTTCCGCAGATTATGCTAATAGATATATACATAAGTTATCGGAATGCAGAAACTGCTTAGTTAAAGTTTGAGCGTAGGAGAATTACTTCAGTTATTTAAGGTTACATCCATTTTACGAATTTGCAAATCATGTTTTGCATAAACTGATTATGTGATACGAGTTCATATGAAAAACATTAGATTAATACATTCCCGTAAACATTGAGTTCAATGAAAAACTCTGCTCTGTGCAGCATATGACTTTCTTTACAGACTGAAATTCTATTTATCTTTCATAATTCATGAAATTAAGTTTAATTGCACAAACTTACAAATATACTTATTTGATAATGTTACGACGTATCCTTACAAACGTGGGTGTACTTTGCAGAGTTCACTTCGATGATTAGAGCTTGTAATTCAGTCCCAGTTGCTCAATGGTAGATCATTGGCTGGCCATTTCTAATTGTGAGTAAACTATATACAGAATATCAAGGAAAGTCATGGATCAGGCGAACAACTCGAGATAATTGAATTTTTAAGGATAATTGAATATTTACGCAGAGGATATACTGAGTTATACTATATACTTATATACCAATTATAAAGGAAAGTCATGGATCTAGCAAACAACTCGAGAACTATGTATATTTTTATGTCAATCAATAAATCGAGAAGTATGTATATTTTAATGTAAAGAAACGTGACATCGTATATTTTTATGCCAGTGTAGTGAAAGTCTTATTGACTACACGATGATATAACATTCAAGGCTGACCCCCGTTTTTATCGGGGTACAGAGAACTGCCTCACTTTCTGTTAAAAATAGGGTAAATAAGACAATTACAAAGTTAAAGAGATGCAAAATTTGAACAAATCATGTTTGTCCTCTCGAAATAGATGGAAAATAACTCTCTAAATAACGATTTTAAAAGGGCTAATTACATTGATTCGCATATAATAGTTTAAATGTAGAAAATTGGAAATACGCAGAGACACAATATTGTTATGAAATGCATAAAATGTGTTTATTAATTAATTCCTTTTAAAATTTAATATTCGGTAAATCCTAATTGCGTTTCTATTCTAAAACTTGTTCTTAAATATTATTCCAAATTGAGGAAGCGCCAATTGTGTCTTTCAACTTGTTGGAGTTTTTCCGCCTATATCGATAACCCTTGGTGTTATGATGCAGTTCCGCGTTTTTGTACATGTACCCGGATTCACATTTCGTACTGAAATCAGGGCCCTCGCTAAGGGGGGGGGGACAGGGGGGGAGTCTCCCCCCCCGAATGTTGAGAAATCCCTGTACAGTTGGCAAAATCAAGATCCAAGTTGGCAGACTTGGTACATTTTAGATAAAATGATGGATGATATTCTATCATGATATACACTCCAAAGATCCATATAAATGGAATATGGATAAAAAAAGGCTTTATTGTGTTTAACTTATTTTACATAGACACGTATTCGTCTTTGCTTCAGGCAAGACCACCTTTCTACAGCATCTTCCAAGTTGATTTCGTTTCCAAAGTCTGCTTCGCACTTCAAAAGCATGAAGCTGTTAAGCTTCATGTTTGTCATTGTTGTTCTCAAGAAACATTTCACAATATTTAGCTAAATGAAGGCTCTTTCATTTGTGCTGACTCCATAACCGGCTGTTAAAGTCAATTGGCACATTTTGAAAGCCAGCTTTAAAGCATTTTTGCATTGAACCATTACGTTCTTCAATGTTTCCATTGATAGTATATGTATGTTCCTCCTTGCATATGTTAACGAAGACTTCTAACTCACTTTGTAGAGCCTGCATATGAGACCTAGTAGCTGGAGGGAACATCGTAACAGCCTCTTCAATTGCTTCGATTGTCAGATTATCCTTGTTCAAGGGAAAGTTGAAAATTGAATATAGTGGAGAAATAGTTGTCTTCATAGCAACCACGTTGTCTTTAAGGTCTCTTCATAGTGTATCAAGGACAGCCTTGAACTCTTTTCTATAGCATTGTTTTAGGTCTATGTTTACTTTATTTTCAGCATACTCTTCAATCCTTCTCGGCCTCATTCGTCTTCTATGGTGCAGTTGAAAGTCATGTACAGGATCAACTTTAATGTTTCCAACACATGTTTCCGCACTTGTGATCAAATTGTCCATTTCTGTGGTGTTAATATTAATCTTCTCCAAAATTATTACGGTGTTTTCGACTGTTCAACTGTAATACAATCAATCAAATTCAGATCAGGGCTTTTCAAAGTTTCTGTCAAATTCTTCATTTTATACATAATGTTTTTCATAAAAAACAAGATAACAATGAAATCAAATGATTTCATCTTTTTGCATAACCCATGCGCTTTTGCTTTTGTAGCACAATCTAATTCCTGTTGTGTGGAAATTTCTTCTAATACAGATAGGATAGGTGCAAATGATGTGTTTACAGCTTTTCTAGTCTCTGCTCTGGCTGTCCACCTAGTACTAGACATATTTCTCAAAAGAAGGGCATACTTCACTTCTTTGATCTTATTCCTCAACTGTCGGAAACGGTTAGTACTTGAATTGAAGAAAACATACAATGCTTCAAGTGCGTCGAATAAGTCTCTAATAATAATGCTGATACTGCAGCTGTGTTCTACGTCTGTGATCTTGGCATGGAATGTATGGTATATTATGCCCTATGATTTCTGAGAGTTTCTTTTGTGCTCCATTAAACTGTCCTGACATTGAACTTGCAAAATCATACGACTGAAAAGCCAATGAGGGTGTGTCAATTTCTTTCTTTCTTAAAGTCTCATAAATTTACTTTGTCATTCCAATACCTGTTTTTCAGCACATTCAGAAACGTCTAGCAAGCGTTCTCTTGGTTTGCAGTTTTCATCGACAGTACGGACAACAATCGAAAGCATATCCTTTTGTGATCTGTCAGGTGTGGTATCAGCCATCACTGAGAAAAAATCACAGCTCTTAATCTCCTTAACAATTTTTTTTTCTATTTCTTCAGCAACGAGCTCATTTTGTAACTCAGAACTCATGTAACTCACGTGGTACCGCCATAATTCTCTTTCATCAAACCACGTTTTCAAGATGTGGTTATATTTTGAGATCAGCGATATTATTTGTACAAAATTACCATCATTTGATCCTGATCCTTGAAATGCTATCTCTTGACGTCCTAGGGTCCTGCATGTGTCGAGCAAGATTCTCACTACTTCTCTGTTTTGAAACTGTACTCTTTCATTTTCTATCAGAGCTAATCTCTTGGTTTGATCAAGAAGTACATCAATGTGCCGCTCCTTTATTAAAAAGTTACAATAGTTGTGGAGTGATGATCTTTGTGCAATAGATGAAAAGTGAGTTTGTAACTTTCCCAGCTTTTGCTTCTCATTTGCCCCCAATTTCTCACTCCAATCTTCGACCATGCATCTTCACTCTTCTCTTGACCTACTCCATGAGGAAACAGAAAGCACACAAAGCAGTATGCACAATCTTTAATTGTACTGTATTCTAAGTACTGAAATTCTTTATACCAATGGGGATTGAATCTGTCTTTACCATCACTTGGAAAGGATGCCAAAATTGGTTGATAAGGCCCTAATTTGATCAAATAGTTTTTCTGATTATCTGTCAAATCTGAGGATCAAATTAGGGTTACAGTAATTTTTTTTCTCTTTTGGCAATTTCATGATACAGAATTATGCAAAAAAAAAAACCTTTAAGATATTTGAGTATTGAGAGACATTATGGATACATTAATCATACTGATATATCGATGAATGAAATATCGATATAAAATGTGTTATCGGTGCAAAAAAAAAAAAAACCTCCCTAGACTTTACTTAAGTTGGTAAAAATCATTACTTGACTTGGCAATTTTATCGGCTCTCCCCCCCCCCCCCCCCAATGATAAGTCTTAGCGAGGGCCCTGACTGAAATGTATTGGAACTCTTTTCTGTGTCGTCACTAGTGCGCGCATTTACATTAAGACGCTTCAGTAAGAATAAGGTAATCAGTTTTCAGTTGGCGAAAAAGTCCTGACGGGTAGGGAGTGTTTTGCCCGAGAGGCATAATGATCGAGTTCTTATTCCAAATTGGTTTAGTTTAAAACATTAAAATTATTAAAGTATTATTGAAATGTTATCGCGTTTTTAAGAATCTAAACAATAACTGATTATTTTCGTCAGCGGTGAGATGTCAAGTTTGATACTCGTCAAAAGACATTTTTGATACTTCCGTTTCTGTAGAAGTATATCGCATATAATCGTCTATGCTGGGGTGAAATAAATTGATGTATTGAGAAATTGAAAATAATTATATCCGGAAAATAAAGAAAGAACTGTTATTTGAAGACTCTTTTGTGATATCTTGCCTTATTATTCGATCACACAATTCTTCTCATGCGATGCCAATTTACCTTCGCCATTTACGCACTATTGCCAGCATTCATGATTCGATTTCGATTGATGAAGATCTTCCAGAGTTCTGAGTAACTCTCCCTCATCGCTAATGTCTCCATATCGTTTCGACCGCGCTGCTGTTCCTCGCATCCCTGCCAACCGGCCGCTTGCGTTACCGGAGTTCTTATCCAACATACCTTCACAGCCGTGTTTGATGCCAGCATCTCGGCGAGGCGACTACAATCAAATGGTCCTCCGTCGTGGTGCTGATACCACAACAATCTTACACATATGTTAGCATACATGCATGGTTGTTAAACGTGGACATATTTTTCCATGTGTTATAAATCAGAGCCCAAAAGTTGTCTCACCGTGTACCGTCAATGGAGTTTCTTATATTTATGCATAAAATACCTCATGTGGGCAGCACATGACTTTCCCGATATAATGTAAGTACTTTACTTCTTTCAATGCGGAACAAAGAAGGACATGATCCAAGGCACAATATTTTCAACATTGTAAAGTGCACTGAAGTTAAGCGCTTTTTCGGATGATAACATGCAGCATTATTTGGAAGTACCCAGTTAACTTATATTTCGTACAGATATAACTTGACAAATGTAAATATTTCTACCATCTGCTACGCAATAAATTGAAAAATGTTAAATTTTAATTCAGCAATTTGGCCACATTTTCGTACATTTAGCGTCATTTTGGCCAAATATTAAAATTTGTCAACTTATCTATATTTCTACGAACTAGATCGATAATTATCGACAATTTTCAACAGCTGACGACTAAATCTCTAAATGTTACATATTCGATGGTAGTAATTTATATGTAATATTTTAGACTGATTTATTTGGTAAACTTGGAGAAATACCTCGAACACGGTTTAAGCTAGAGTTCTAAAATTTGCTTCATTCGCTTTAGAATAAAAAGTACGTATCATATGATTACTTTTTTTAACATCATGTCCTCATTTCTTGAAAAATTATAATTTCAAAAATGTATTCGAAAATTTAGAGATCTTTTGAACGTTCGTGTTTAAAATGAATAGAATTCCAGTATTCAAGGGTCGTAATAATCGAACAAAATTTCGTTCGAAATGCTCCATTCGTTTGTGAGATATCCCATCCACACACACACACACATCATGTCGAAAATGATCGATTTGATTTCAGGGATGCTTGAAAGTGTTCTTCCGATAAAAACCCGAATTTGAATTTTCGACCCCATCACAATAATTTCACTATTACTATGTATGCTGAAAAAGTAAAAGATAACCCAAACATATACTGCTCGCATCTTTTGCCTGATCTGTGACTTTCTTTGACACTCTGAATATTCCGAGAGCGTAACACTTTAAATCAATAGATGTACTGTATTCGCACTTTGTTGAATAAATTTGTAGACGTAGAAATAAACGCTTTGATGTAGAAATGTATTAGATATAAAAAGAATTTTCGACCCCGTGGCAATAATTTCCCTATTACTATGCTGGGAAAGTAAAAATAAAAGATAACCCAAATATATGTTGCTCGCGATTTTTGTCTGATCCTTGACTTTCTTTGACACTCTGAATATTCCGAGAGCATAATACTTTAAATCAATAGATATACATGTACTTACACTTTGTTGAACAAATTTGTAGACGTAGAAATAAACGCTCTGATGCATAAGCGTATTCGATATAAAAATGATGTTCGACCCCGTCACAATACTTTCCGTATTACTATGTATGCTGGAAAAGTAAAAATTAAAGATAACACAAATATATACTACTCGTGTTTTTTGCCTGATGCGTGACTTTCTTTGACGCTCTGAATATTCCAAGAGCATAATACTTTAAATCAACAGATGTACATGTACTTACACTTTGTTGATTAAATTTTTGGACTTAGAAATAAACGCTTTGATGTATAAATTTATTAGATATCAAAAAAGTTTTCGACCCCGTCACAATAATTTCCCTATTACTATGTATGCTGTAAAAGTAAAAAGTAAAAGATAACCCAAATATATACTGCACGCGATTTTTGCCTTACCCGTGACTTTCTTTGACACTGAATATTCCAAGTGCATAATACTTTAAATCAATAGATGTACATGTGCCTACACTTTGCTGAATAAATTTGTAGACGTAGAAGTAAACGCTTAGATGTATAAAAATATTAGATATCAACATAATTTTCGACAACGTCACAATAATTTCCCTATTACTATGTATGTTATAAAAGTAACAATATAGGATAACCCAAATATATACTGCTCGCTTTTGTTACTTGATCCGTAACTTTTTTGACACTTTGAATATTCCGAGAGCATACAACTTTAAATCAATAGATGTACATGTACTCGCACTTTGTTGAATAAATTTGCAGACGTAGAAATAAACGCTTTGATATATAAATTTATTAGATATCAAAAGTAAAATAGAAAAAGTCTGGTCCTCCATTTTCTTTTCGAAGAGGTAGAAAACCAATAGGTTCACATTACTGGAGAAATGTTCTTTCTGCTTATCTATTTTTTGGGAATGTTCCAATTCAAATGTACTTTCCAAAATCAATACTCGATACTTTAAAGTTAGCGAAGAAATCAAGAAATCCAAAGTTTTGAATTGTATTTATAATGAAACGTATTCCAAATGTAAAGGTTAACAAAACATTAATTAGTTTTGAAATAAATCACTTCTGGAAAATTTTACAATAATAAAATCTGATGAGGACAGCATGTGATCTTCCCAATACAATAGAATGGATTTATTTCTTTCACCGTGAAAAAGTGATGTACAACACAATGTTTTTAGTGTTGCATTGTACATTTGGCATTTTTCCTGAAGACAAAATGTAAAACTATTTCGAAGTACGCAATTAGCAGTATCATGTACACAATGATCAATAATGATATCATTCCCTAAGAGAAATAGCCTCATTAGCCTCATTTTTGCAATCTGGGGCAAATATCGCCAGTTGACCATATTTCGCTAAATTAGTGCCAAGTTTGTCAAATGCATCACCAAGTGTTACAGACAAACGGAGAGAAGAGCATTTCGTAAATAAATGACTGTTGGCGAATCGTTAGGCATAATAAAAATATAAAATTATTATAAAAAGTGTAATATCTCATGAATGGAACGAACTAGATCCGGAAAAATGATATTGAGAAATTTATATCATAATACCACTTAAGATAAATTAATATAAGTATCACAATAGTTAATACTTTTTTATTATCTTATTATATTTATTTTTTTAGATAAATGTATTTGAAATATAAATAGCAGTGCATGCCAAAGTGCTGAAATTGAGAGGCAATGGTTTTTTAATTAAAAATTGCGTAAAAATAATCATTTAGGTAACGTTACTTAAATTTCTGATTTTTTTTCAAAATTTCATCCAGATATTTCGGGGTTTCTAAACATTTGATTAAGTTATAAAATCAATAGCCGTTCAGTATTCATTGATTGTATATTTTGTACCAAATTTCTTTTAATATGTTGGATATAGTCTCCACAGACACACGGATACACGCACACACACACACACACACATGTATATATATATATATATATATATATATATATATATATATATATATATATATATTGTAGCTCTTTTTGTATATTATTACTTTTTCTTACCTTTTCGCATTATTGTTTTTCATTTCTTACGAATGGCAACAGCAGATCATTTCTTTTTTCTTTGCGAATGGCAACACTGGTCTCTTCATTCAGAGTTTCAGGGTTCGGGCATATGTAGTGTTTGTTTCTTTCATGTTTTCTTTTATTTTTCCTTCTTTATGTATGTTGTCCTAGTAGAAATAGTTTATATATTTAATCTATCTATTTCTTCAGAAACATACATATTTTGTGTTTGCTTTGTCAAAATACTTGGATCCGAAGAAGAGTTTTGCGAAGTGAACAATTCCATTTTTTAATGCCTAGCCCATGTCCACGTGTATAGCAATATTGCTTGATTTTTTATGTTTTAGTATTATCGTTTCCAAAACATTGAAATTTGTTGATTTTCTTTAACTTGATGACTCGTAATTCGTATTTTTTGCCATTTGATTGAAGATTTGCTGTTTATACTTTTATTTTGTGGGTGTGTTAGAAAATGAGGTTTCTCGAGTTGCAGTTTCTCACTTCTCTTTCATTGGACTTTCAAAGTATTATATATATATATATATATATATATATATATATATATATATATATATATATATATATATATATATATATATATATATATATATATATATATATATATATATATATATAATAAATATATATATTATATATATAATAATGCAGCAAGATCATTAAAAAACTCATATTTGTATCTTTAAAATCAAATGAATTATGTATGATAAAGGAAAAAAACTGACTTGTGACACTTTTACGCACCATGTGGAAGTCTGTTTCATCAGTGAAAATAGGAATCATAAACAAATTCACGATGGAAATTGTTTCGATCAAAAATACGTTAATATGTGCCAAAATTTTTTAGAACATATGCATCTAAAGCATTACACAGACAGAAATAATATAAAGCTGTGGTACTCACTTCGTGGTTGCGGCACATGATTAAAATATGCATGCATTGATAGAAGACCACTGTTATAAAGGGACACATTTCGTTACAAATACTAGAAATACTATTCACAAAACGCAATATACAAAGCATTCTCAAAATATTTTCCTTTAACTCCATTACATAACTGAGGTCTTCTAATAATGCTTCTGTAAATATTTTGGATTTCTTCACCACTAATATTGTTGAAAGTATCAATTATATTTAGTTTAAGGTCAATTGCGTTTACTGGGCGAGTATTATAAACTAGTGTTCGAAGACGATCCCCATAAGTAAAAATCGAGATGGATTACATCAAGGGTTGTGGGGTGCCATTCTGTGGTTCCTTTCAAACCAATCCACTGTTTATCAACGTTTTAGTTGAGCCAGTTTGTCATAATGATAGTCTGGTGTGCAGGCGTGCCATCTTGTTGAAAATACATGTTCTTAGAAGCTATAATCTTGTCGTCTTCATAAAATCAGTTACAGTACCGTTTAAAATAAGCTGCATGTATTTTTCAGCTGTAAGAGTCCCTTCAGAAAACACAGGATCAATCAGATTTCCATTCCAAATTCCAGTTACCTTATATCTTTCTGGTAGTTCTGACCGTCTGGGTCTCAACAACAACAACACCATACTGACACTGACAACTTTCTCTGGTGATGTATTTCCCGGACAAAAAATAGTTTCGTATTATCCCAATAATGATCATTGTGAGTATTGATTGTTCAATCTTCTGTAAACAAACATTCATCAGTCCACAGCATGTTCTTAATAAAGTTCGAATGGATGTCTTGTTGGATTAACAACAAGTTGCAGAATGCTATATGCCGGTCAAAACCGGAGGGATGAAGTGCTTGAAGTCCATGAATACAAGCACAAGATGGACGCCAATTGTATATTCCAAGTGTTCTAACTATTGACATCCTAGTTAGCCCCAAAGTTTCGTTTTCTTGTCGAATGCTTGTTCGTGGGTTGAAAGAAAATTATGCGATGATGTCAGTTTCTTTGTCCTCCGATTTCTTCCAGGGTCAGGTCTTGGATGAAATTAACCGGTAGTTCTTAATTTCCTCATCATCCGATAAACAAATGTTCGTGAAATTTCAGGCAAGTTTGGATATCGCCGTCCAGAATCCAGAGCAGTTTCTGCAGTATTTTTATTACACAGAGCATATTAACTTTCCCCTCTGGCTTGGACGGCTACTGGAACACAAAAACGTGGTACTCGGGCGTACAGTCCCTTCTCGTGGAACCTTCGGCTCAATGTACTGACAAATATTGTCTTACCAAGTGCCGCTGCAACCATGGATGTAACAAATGTGGAGGTCGCTTGTCGATTCCGCTTGGCTAGTATAGCAATATACCGATCATCAGAAAGGGTGGTAACCCTTGGATGACCGGGAACAGGTCTCTGGACAACTTGGACTTGACGAAGAGTTTTATCGAAATGAACAATTCATTTGTTTAGGCTTAGGGCTTGTCCACGTGTAATCTTTACTGCTTGGATTTTACTTGATTTTCTTTTATCGATTCCTTTCCATTGATGTTTGTTGTTTGTCTTCAGCTTGATGACTAGAGGTGTGCCTTTTATATTCCACATGATTAATGATTCACTGTTTGATACTTTTTATTAGTTAGGCATTTTTTAATGTTGGGGTTTTTTGAGTTGCAACTTCTCTCTATTCTGGAAATTGGAACAATTGGAAAATTAGAAATTTGGAAAATTGGTTACTCGACTTGAGCTTTTATCAAGCCCAGTCTCAAGTTAAATGGATAACCCGTAGCGATTTCTGGTAATAAACAATATACAATAATATAAACCAATATATGCCTTTACCCATTGGACGATAGCCAAATTAGATCGAAGGTCATAATGAAAAATCTATTGGATTCAATGCATTTGATTATATATCGTAACTGAATTTGATATGCGATTTTTATTTCAAACCATATGAAAAATAATTTTAAAAATAATTAACCTAAATTAAAATTAATTATAAATGGACTTTTATCCAAATTTTAAGAGACATTACGATTTAAATACTTATATATTATTTGAACATTATCCATTAAACAAAACATACACAAGTACTCGAAGCACAAAGTTATTAATATAAATTAAATTTCAAATGCAAATTCAAATACTACAGAAATTGGAAATAGAAATATTTTGTTTTTTGATCTACGCTAAAAAATCTAAAAATACATATTCATTTAATTAACAGTCCTGAAACTCATTTACAAAATTATCTATATCCGTAACACACGTTGAAAAAGTCGTTTTTAATGTTAAATTCAAATCAAAAACAATTTAAGTACAATACAAAGAAAATAGCTCATGTAACATCCATACGGTTGGTTTTTTTTACTTTTGTTAAATGCTTCTTAATTCCAGTCTAATTCACGGATATTTTAAGTCGACTAACAGATTGATATTTTCTTATAGTTCATGGAGTTAGCTCATATAGCTTCTGTAACCGACTTTTTCTCTCTTTTCCTTATTATACGGTTTTCTGAGCTAGTCTCATGCATGTTAATTATTTAGTAGTCTGATTTATGAATTTAAGTCTTGAAAGGGGTTATTTCCTTTTGTTATTGCCGTCTAAATGGATGTCTCATTCTCCTGTAATTATCTACATTTTCTTCCTTTGCAAGGGTTTGACCATTTTTCCTCCCAGCAAAGTCTTCTAGTTCTTTTGCCATTAATTTAACTATTCATATATTTTTTCTTTGCTTTATAAATCCCATTTCAATGGTTCAGATTTGTCTGTGTCAGCTCCCCTTGTTTTCGTGGGCGGGAGAAGGACAATTATGGGCCCTTGTTGCTAGGTTAATGTGTGTTTTCAAGCGGCAATTTCATCTGTTCTGCGAATTTTCTATGCGTGTCCTTGCTCTTTTGAATTGTTTATCGCATGCCCCTTTGCAGTTCACTCTCAGCTTCTGTTTAGAAAGCATACTTTTCTAACTGTGCTATTTGGGCCTGGAGATGGGATCTTATAACGCTTTCGATACAATTATATTCACCTAACTGATATATGACTGCTTTTTACAAGGAAGATAGGTAAGCCAGAGTTAATTTTGATCTGGAGTTATTGCAAAGAACTTTATTGTCCTACTCGTATTTCGAACATCGATATTTTGTATTAGCCAGCCAACCCTCTTCCAATTGAGATACTTGAAAATAAGTGTAAGCTTATTTATTCGAAATATACTTCACAAGAAGCTGGATATCCCAGTGGTTAGAGCACGGGAGCTGCACTCAGAGTACCCGAGTTCAATTCATGGCCCCAGCTATCCCAGTATTCATATAGAGTACGAACACATTAAATTTATGGCTCTGACAGTCCTTCTGAGAGGTTGGTGGTAGGGGAAGGAGGGTATGGTCCCTTTGGATGTCTTTCCCACTGTGCTCCAGTGTTAATTATGTGACATTGCACAGACCGTTCAAACAGTTTGGGTAGATCGGACGGTCTGGGAAAGAAAGGAAGAAAGGTGTAGACTCCAAAAGAAGTGTACCGCAAAATACATAAAAATTCTTTTTATTCGCTTTTGTGACAGATAGACAGATGCATTTAGACCTTAGACGTCTGAACAATCTTTAGATTTTTAATACATTAGAAAAAAAAATCCATTGAAATTTGACAGTGAAATGAAACGGAATGAAAATGTATGAAAAAACAAAATGTGTGAAGATAAATGTTTCAAAAGTCTTGTTAAAAGTAAAAGGTTCTATTATCTATTTTTTACCACTGAATGGTAGATTTAGCTTTGCGAATGAATTTTTTTTTCGTCTTATCTATGCTCAAGCTGTCTCAGTTTCAAGTGACAAAAAAAAAGCATTATCGTGGAGGGAATTTAATATAGATAGAAACGATTTATTTAAATGTGATGAGGTTTGTCAGAAGAAATCCAGCAGAAATCATTTTAACCAATTTGATGAATATATGGAACAATTTAAAAAAATGAATTCAGATCATAGTAAAAACATTATTTTTTTGAAATGCACTTGATTTATTTATGCAACAAATCATTTTATGTAACATATGAAATTCTTCAAATATGTTTTTATTGTTAAATAGTATGTTATGTGGAAAATATGAACATATTTTTTTAATATTTCACTTCAGTTCCATTTGTTTTAAAGTGGAATTGATTTTCCTGGTTAATTATGCATGCCAGTTTCATTATTATATTATATATACCACAGCTTAGTTAGGACGATATGATGATATTCCAATAGATAATTAGAAAGCAATCTACCATGCGATATTGATAGATATATATCGTATTTTTAGTCGTTTTCTCATGTAATTAAAAATTTAATATTTCAAATATATTATCTTTACTAATGGTCTTTTAATAGAAAGCAAGATTTTTCATGACAATCTACGAATTTTTGGAGCATAAAATAAGAGAAAGGGATACCGATATGATGATATTCCAATAGATAATTAGAAAGCAATCTACCATGCGATATTGATAGATATATATCGTATTTTTAGTCGTTTTCTCATGTAATTAAAAATTTAATATTTCAAGTATATTATCTTTACTAATGGTCTTTTACTAGAAAACAAGATTTTTCATGACAATCTACGAATTTTTGGAGCATAAAATAAGAGAAAGGGATACCGAACTCTAGACCGACGCATTTAAGCACAAATAAGACAACAATGCAGCATAGAGCTGTTTCGAGGATATGCTGGATCCGTTTCGCCAGTGCAAGTGAACCAACAAACACGAAGTCAAAAGACGAAATGGACGCAAACAGAAGGATTTGAGCCAATTTTTTATTTACTACTACATTATATTTTTTATTTACTAATTTTTTATTACTACAAACCTGGAGTAAGAACTCGCCTGAGAGAGCCCATAAGAAAGCAGATTGAAGAAAGGTGAAGTAAGATAAAATACGCAGAAATAAAAAGTTTGCACTGATAGATTCGTACATATATTGAGGAACACGTTTTCATAGTGTCGAACCTAGCTCACACTAACAAATTGCAAGGAATGTTACTACCCTAGCCACAGTTCTAATCCTGGATTTTCGTACTGGCCACCTGGTGTTCTTCAATTACGCTATTAGGACATAATTAAAAATTCTCATTGTAGAAATGGCCAATGCATTATCCTTTCTCTATTGACAGATTGACATGCAACAATCAGACTGACCACATTCCTGCTATTTCTATCCCTCCCCATATGAAATATACGCTCGAATTTTTAAAATAGTACACTAAATATGCTATAGTCATACTAGGGTCATTTTCAGACTACTGATATCATTTTACTAACCTGCAGGGTTGATTTATTGGGTGTCAATATAAAGAGTCTTGCTGTTCCAGCAGGGGCTCGACCCGCCGATTTACTTTCTGAGCAGCCTACTATCTCCCAATTAAGCTACTGGAACGGAATTGCAAGATCTTTTCGTCGAAGTGAACTTTGCAGATGATACCAAGAAACATTCTGACCGCATTGCATATACACTCATTGCCATAAAAATTTGCGCACCAAGAAGGATATGTCAGAATGTAACAGCATTTTTACATATGTGAGTGCAATGTTGATATAAATAAGTGATACAAAATCAAAGCAAAAGGATCATTTATTACAGGAAAAACTACAAATGAACGGAAGTTCTAGTACCCTGTTGGGACACCTCCAGTGTGAATACACGGTATGATACGGGCGGGATTGGGGCATATAGATCCCGTATGGTGTCCTGTGTCATCTCATTCCACAGTCGTTGTAAGTGCGCCTCCAGTTCGACCAAACTCGTAGGCTGTCCAACTTGCCGTCCCAAGTGATCCCAGACATGCGCGATCGATGACAAATCTGGGGATCCGGAAGGCCAGGGAAGGGTGGCAATGTCGAGGAGGCATACCTGTTACACCCTTGCTGTGTGTGACCGATCATTGTCCTGTTGAAAAATGTAACCTGGGAGCCCTGCCATGAGTGGCAACACATGTGGCTGAAGGATGTCACGAAAGTACCGCTGGGCTGTCATGATTCCGTTGATCAACTTTAGAGGTGACCGGGTGTCGCATGCGATGGAACCCCATACCATCGCTCTAGCTGTGGGAGCGGTGTGTTGCTGTAAAGCGAATGCAGGATTAAGGCGTTTACCACGGGGCCTCAACACACGTACACGGTTGTTATCAATGCCGAAATTGAATTTCGATTCGTTGCTGAAGATGACCAGGTTCCATTAGGTTGCGGTCCAATCCCGTCGAGCGCGACACCACTCCACACGGAGGCGACGGTGGGTGGGTGTCATTGGCAGCACTCGCGAGGGATGCCGCGATACCAAATGTCCTTCAGCCTGGCTCCTCGCGGTGGTACGGACAGACACAGGAGCCCGTAGTGAAGCCGCTGCCTGTGTTCGGATGGCGGACAATGATACAGTTGTCGCTGTGCGTGTATGTCGGGTGATGTGACTTGTCTTCTCAGCTATTGGTCTGCCGAGGGCGTCCTGAGCCTGTCCACCGTGTGTGTCACCTCTCTCTCGTCCATTGATCCCAAAAACTCATCACCGTAAAGTCAGAATGGCCTAGGTGTCGGGCTACTGGCCGAGCTGACCACCGGCTTCCATCATCCCGATGACTCTTTCCCTCTAGAACTCTGACAGCGGATCATATTGTCTTCGACGGCGGCGTAACTGCATCCCTAATGAAAAGCGTATCTCTGCAACAGATTAAGTACAAGCAAAAAGCCTATGCGTACCTTTTTTCTGCGCCACGGAGAATGAAGCTCAACGCCCTCTGGTGGCATTGCGCAATGTGCAATCACGCTGTATTTCTAATTATTTGCATATCTGCCTTCACGTACTGCCTTCATGCCAAATTTCGTTACGATCCCACAAAGCGCAAATTACACAATACAGGCGCAAATTTTTATGGCAATGAGTGTATTAAATGGTTTTTGGGAAAATGTTCACCTGTGTAGTCTGTATGGAAGATTTCTACAATTTAAATTAGGAACAAATGTGTGTATCGTTTTGAAATTGGAATTACATAATGTTTGTAGTCGCTATAGTTAGAACATAAAACAATGGTAATCGAAGAATTGATATATCCATATCATTTTTTTTTAAATAGAATGAACTTGATGAACAGTGATTGTGGCACTATAAGCTAAGTTTAAATTGACAATTTAAACTACTAAATTACTTGTAATGGACGCGTTGTGTTATATTTGTAGGTTGAGTGTAAATTTGGCCGCCATATCAGCAAGTGCGGACTTTGTAATCGGCAATATTTTTCAATCTCGCTTTGTTGGCGAGTTTATGTTCTTTACTTCTTCCGTTCTCCGCTGGAGGCACTGTAAACCAATTTTATTTGGTAATTTTACTATATGTATATAGACCTAACGTGCACGCTTAAATCGGTTTGTCCGAAGTGATCGTGGTGCTTAAGGACATTCATACTAATCCTAAATATTAGTATTAAAATAGTATATACCGGATGTTTCTCAAAGAATGTATAATATCAACAAAATGAATGTAAAATTTATTTTGTTTGGAAATTCCAAAAGGCAAAGGAAATAAACGGTAGGTCATAAAATTAATGCGAAATATAAAAAATATTAACGAGCAAATTAGAAGCTCTGATAGTTGACCCCGCGGAACAGATCTCACTTAATTAATGAAGATGTATCTGTGCGTGTATGTATGTATGTCTCCCTTTGTATTTTGTAGAGGGAAAGCTAATCATTGTGCGACCATAAAATTGGTTCATATTTATTTTAGTACCCGGAAAAGCACACTGATAATTTTTGCAATTCATTTTGCTTCCTAGGCTTTGCGACCTTTCTTTTATTTTTTTGAATTTCGAATTAATATTATTAGTTATTTTACGTTTTAGACTTTTCATATAAATCAGATATTTAGCGACGAAAATTAGTATCACATATTTTTTTTTATTTTGACTCAATGGAAAAAACCGAAAATGTTTATTTCAAACAAACTTTAAACGGAATTCATTCGATTGATAGACGAATTTTCAAGAATAAAAAAATTATATATATATATACAGTTCAACTATTCAAAATGCCTCTGATATTTAAATTACGATAAAGAGTAAATTGCTTTAAGTATAACAGCATATTCTTTAAATATTACACACTGCTCCAAGATAAGAGCATATTTTCTGAACTCATGCGTTCATTAATTCTAATATTAAGGACTTTGAATGCAAATATAATGGTGGGCATAGGTATAAACGAGGCAGACACAATTATAAACAAAATAAATGTGCAATTTCAAACGAAATAAAAAACATGAGGGAAAATACCTATTTGCCGATGGAAAAAATACATTTTTCAAATCAGTCGGCGGCTGCCATGCTCGGTATTGGCAACACAGTAAGTCTACTAGATGAGTAAGCCATTCAAAAATTAAAGCCATTCAAATGTAGCCATTGTATGTATGTAAGCCATTCAAAAATTAAAGCCATTCAAATGTAGCCATTGTATGTATGTAAGCCATTCAAAAATTAAAGCCATTCAAATGTAGCCATTGTATGTATGTAAGCCATTCAAAAAATAAAAAAAAATGTAATTCAAATTAAAAATATTTACCTACAGTCATGTATAAATGTCAAGCAAAGTTAGAAAGGCGGATAAAAAGGATAGTGCTAATTTGAATTCATTGAAACTTTCACAAATCATGGAGTATAACAAAAAAAAAAGAAAAAAAACACTATCGTGGGGAAATACAAATGGCGGACTGCTTTCGGGGGGAGGTGCGCCCCTTTAGAGACGTTCTATTACATCCCATTGCCTAGTGTCATCCAGATCGCCTGGTGTCACCACTGCTCATTTTTCAAAATTTGGATATTTCGATTTTCCTTCTGGAATTCGTAACGCGAAGATACAGCCTCTACACAAAACAGGCCGTTTTTAACACTTTCCAACATAGTTGAAAAGTTTTTATGTCTTTGTTCATTTTGTATGCCTATCTGCCCGTTCGCAAGACAACTGCCGTAAAAATGACTTTATCAAAATTAAATTTTAGTACGTTGTGAGACGGTCTGTGGGACTCATGGGAATGTAAATGAATAATATCACCCAATTAGTTTTGGATTGAACCCGTATTGAAAAAGTAAAATACACTGAAACCTATGGGAGCTAATTTTTCAAACATTTTTTAAGCAAAAATAAAATTCGCAAATCGCTTCGAAAATTTCAGAAAGTATTTGAATTATTTCATAAAATATATAAAAGAAATTCAGCAAAATGTGCCTGGTAGTTATTTAAATAAAAATTAAAATAACAATTAGACCCATATTATATGAAGATATCACGTGACCCACTTCAAAATAAAATACGGCATCCATCTTTCTTTCCCAGTGTAAAAATAGTGATTTTTATTCTTTTAATTTATATTTAGTGTTGTATCCGTCCGAAAAACAGCTTTATTTTTGCGTATTTTCTGTGCCAACGCAATTACAATATGTTTGAGTTTAAATGATCATCAAACGTTGATTATTTCTACAACGAGGCCTAATTTTAATGGATGCAGAATGTAAACAAGTGATTGTAAGATGAGTTGTATGCGAATTACTGATTTTTTTTCACGCAAAATTATTTTGCTCTGGAGTCTGTAATAAAAGTGATATGAATGAAATATGCATTGTTTTTACATAGAGAGCCAGACGATTTATATTTCGATGACATCATTTGAATAAAGTTCATTTATTTCGAAGAAATTTTAAGTTTTCAAATATAATAAATTTTTGTAGTACTGTGGTAATTCAAAATATATCAGCTCTAAATGTATCGTATTTTAGAAATGTTTAAATAAAATTGCATTTCAGTTTGAAAGCGTTTCATAAACAACGCTTTATATATGATTTTTCAGTCTTGTTATACCTAATACGTTTTCATATTTAAATATATTGGTATGCAAAATGTATTTTGTGGGTTAGTTTCCTCTTGTATGCGCCTGTCATGTATGCAAATTTTGGGACTACACTTTGTTGTTTTCGTCGAATATGATAATTTTTCCATTTGTTGCTTAATTTTTCGACATGGGTGTAATAATATGGGAATTTTAGATGCAAGAGACAAAATATGAATAGAATGTGGCTGTAGAGCTGCACAAGAATGAACATTTTGAACAGGATAAAATTTACTTAAATAGTGCACAAATGCATACAAAGATAAAAATAAAAACACTGATTATAAAAATAATATGTAAATTAAAGGTGTTTCTCAAGCAAAAGCGTACAAATTTTAGTGCGTTTCTTTCCAGTTCTATCCTTTTTCCTAATTTGCAGATAATTCACATAAAGATTCGCCATTCTAGCTCATATGCAAATTTTTTCAGAAAAGGTGGTTAAACTCTAATTAGAAAACATCCATCAAGCTCTATTAAATTATTGATCGAAACTGCATTAGTAATTGACTTTTAAATTTTCGTCAATTGATCATAGAATATAAATTTTGTTTTTACCGTATTAGAAATTCATCCACTTTTAAAAATGTAACATATTTCTACATATACCAATTTTCCATGCAGTGTGCGTTTCAATATAATTATATGTATAATTGATATTTATAATGTACCTGTGAGAGGGATGTCGCCATAACAATATGATTTAAATTATGTTATATATTAAAACGATATGGAATGTGCGAAGTTAAATATGCAAGTTACATATTCTTAATAATAATTTGATTAAAACTGAAAATTTTGTTCATAAAACCAATATTTAAATTGTTCCTAATATTTAGCTACAAGGCCCCTAAGCATATTACTAATAGAATACGTCTGGGACGGCAATTGTAGTTTTCACACAATCTCACGGATCTGTTGCGGTAGAATCTTCCCAGAGGGGCACAGCAACTTAATTGACGATATTTCGCACTGAAAGTCGGCTTGTATAGCGCTGCCAGGGGATTTATTATCACTTACAAAAATATTATCTTCTTGTTGCCATCATTTCCTAATATATTTTTTTACTCCCGAATTCTAATCATTACCATATCTCCTCAAACTATACGTACATACTGAGTTTATCGGCTGTAACTCAATCTCTTATGGATTTATGTTTCTTCAACAGCGCATATATATATATATATATATATATATATATATATATATATATATATATATATATATAATATAAATACAAAGTGTTTCTAAACTAATGCAACACACTGTCAGGGGGTCTTTCTGGTAGGTCGGACGGTCTGGGTCTCAACAGCAACACTATCAGGGGGTGCTAGAACACATCGAAACAAACACTTTTTATCATAAAATGCAAGATCGCAAGTGAAGCGGCCAAGCTCTAGAGGGCGCTTTCAGGGGATATATATATATATATATATATATATATATATATATATATATATATATATATATATATATATATATATATATCCCCTGAATATATATATATATATATATATATATATATATATATATATATCCCCTGAATATATATATATATATATATATATATATATATATATATATATATATATATATATATATTGTGGTGCTGGATAAAAAAATAACTTTAAGTTAGCCTTTAAGAAACATATCTACTTAATCTTAGAACATGGCCGTACATCGTATAATCATAAAGTATTGCATTGTGTCGCAGTAAACCCACAATTAAATCTTTAGCACGAGTTCCTGGAATAAAACATATTAACATAAAGCACACAATTAAAGCATACAAAGTACACAATAAATTTTACCCATTTTAACTTTAAAATATATATTCATTAAACATCTTATAATCATAAATTAAATTACAGCAATTTGTATACTTAAGGAGGGGACTGGACATGTGAGACCAGGCATAAAATAATCCTAAACTGACTATGACATTTTATGTATGTTATTAAGCAATACCTTCTTGTTGTTGTTAGACGTTTGTGGATCATTGGTTGTTGAACCACCATATCATCACTGCACTGTATGAGTTGCATCCCAAAATTTAATATTTTCACAATTCCAATTTTTATCATAATGGAATGATATCTTCGCATTCTAATTTTAGAATAAAAGGTATTACTTTGAATATTTTATGAATTTACCCGGCGACTCATTATAGTTTTTTTAATTATTTCAAATCTCATTCTTTGCTTTACATATTCACCAGACAGTGAGACACTTTAGATTACTTCATTTTTAAGATATGGAAAAAAAGCCGAAGTTGAAAACATAAATAAGTTTTGTTCTCAAGTTTCTGTAAAAAAGTTCTGTCTTCTGTCGTCATCCCCCCCACCGACTGTTTAAAAAATTCCAGCCATTATAGAACACTAGGAATAACAAATAATTGTTTGAAATGACTAAACGTTCACTTTTTTTTTCATTTAACATATGTTGATGCAATTTATCATAATTTAATGCTTAAAACTTTTCTCTTTTCAGTTGTTTCCCAGATCTTTCTTCATCTATGGGAAAACAAATAAAAATAATAGAAATTAGCTAATATTTTAATAAAAGTTTCAAATACACAAAAACTGAAGTGAAAAATATTTTAGTATATTTTATTGCACTTATCATAGATACATATTAGGAATTTTATATGGTTACTTTATACATTTCATAATCATAATAAAAATTCCAAATCACATTTTAATTGCTCAATTTCCTTTGATACATTACATATACAGTTAAGGACTTTTCTGAAATTTTTAACGAGTATTTTTTAATGTACATACAAAGAAAGTTAATACTAAAAGAGAGTGTAAAAAGTAATTGTTTCTGCTACAATTCTCAAGAAAAAATTATATTTACGGACATATACTGTATTTTTTTTTTAAGTCTGGAAAAATATAGCTCAGCAAAAAAAAAAATCAATTTTAAATGTGTACTTACTGATATTTATATAAATTTCTTGAGAGTTATTAATCAGTTCATAGCATTATATGGCATGAAAACATTTTCAGGAGAAAATAGTATTAAAATGTAAACAATCCAAGTTGGTGTAAAAATTGTCGCCAAGAGAGAAAACTAGACGTATTAAAAGTTTCATCTTTATTTTATTTTTTTCTTCTAATTTTAAGCATTTATATAGGTACAGTTTATGAAAGTACACAAACATATATAAAATACTTTATTTTAAAAATAATTACGAGGCTATACATTATTTACAAAGCCAGAAAATATACTTTTATCATAGGACGGCATGGTCATACATGCCAATTAACTCTTTATTTTATATAAAATATGTTTTAAAATGAATGGAAACGACTTATCTGTGAAACGTAGTGTCTCCACCTTTGATAAACTTTGACGTACATCCATATGCAGTGCAGGACATTACGATAATTTGCTTAAAAGTAAAAGCAAACGTGCGATATGACTTCTCGCTTTCGGAAACGTAATGCTATTGCAATGAAAGGAGAGATGCGCAAGAAAATAATGCGCGTAGGGGAATGCCTAAGTCATGTGACTTAGTTCAGTGATCAAGGAAAGGTTGCCATAAGTCTCTCTACTTATATTTCACCTCGATGTATACATATATATATATATATATATATATATATATATATATATATATATATATATATATATATATATATATATATATATATATATATATATATATATATATATATATATATATATATATGCCTTTTGTATACTCATCTTCCCCTCATCCCCTTTCCATTATAGTGATAAGTTACCTTCTATATTTATCCATAGTCTTGGTCTATAGTTACTTATTTCTACATATATGCTAGTGATGGGGTTTTTTTTTTGTACTTACCGTAATTTGCGATTAAAAATTTTATTTTATATGACTATATATATATATATATATATATATATATATATATATATATATATATATATATGTATGTATGTATGTATGTATGTGTGTGTACTGTAATCTAATGTACTGTATTCTCTACAGACAAACCCGAATTCTACTGAAGGCTGCTAAAATTCGAACAGAGTGAAGGCTAGTATAAATACATGCTACACTGAACTGCATAAAATAATGCACAACTTCTTATTTCTAAAAACCGTAGTCATCTGATTTCAGTCTTTAAATATGTCGTCCGCATCTCAGTAATCCTTGTCGACTGATTTTATCTCGGCACTTATCGTATCACGTCCTTTCAAGTCGGATGTTACCCAAAGTATTTTCTTCTTCGTCTGTGCCTTCATATCTTGAAGAATTTTCTAACATTTCTGCAAATTATCACTTGGATAATTGATCCCTTAATTGAAGCTTGAAATTCAGTTGAAGAGTTTATTATGATGTTTTCAGGAGTTTTGACGTCTTCGCTTTCTCCAACACATCAACTGTCTTCTCAACAACATGTTTCATATCAATGGATTTTAGCGAGAGTGCCAAACTATGTGAATCATTTTTTCCTTGTAAAAATTAATTGCAATATGATGTAACAATAATTTCATTTCATACATTTCATAATATTTTAGTCCATCGATTGTACTAAGCTGGTAACTTTAAGGAGTAAAATCAACGCATGTCTATTAATACGCAAAATATCCTTTTTTAGGTATATCACAAATTACCAAATAACTTCCATCTCTATGAACAAGTGTTTGTGAAACCAACAATAAATTGCTACACGCCCATTGTTAAGGCGTTTCATTTAGAGCATAAGGTCGACGATTCTCCGTATAGTACTCTCTGATAACAACGGTCATTCCAAAAACCTAAAGGAAAAAAATCTGATCTGTGCAGCAAACGATTTTTATAATAATTTAAATAGTATTAATCGAAATTTGTGCTCGAATCAAAAGATGTAATTTCTCATGAATGGAAAGAGCTACATCCATCCATAATATCCACACATAAATAATATTCGACCATTCGTCCCATTATATTGCATATGGAATATGATCTATTTAACGATACTTACTACCATTTCTATTTTATGTTATTTTTTAATCAATTTATTTCGAAAATGTGCAACTTCATAGAACGGTTTATACCAGAAATATGTTAATCGTTTAATAATAAAATATTCCGTATGGAATGATTATTTATTCACCAATAATATATTCCCTTATGTTTTATAATTTTTTCAAAAACATATTCAAAAATGGGTGGTGGTGTGTGTGTGGGAGGGGGGGGGGGGTCTTTTGAATGTTCTTAAGTGTTTGAAGTCAAAAATTTCCAGTATTCACTGATTGTAATAATCTTAATACATTTTGTTCAAACTCAAGAACACACACACACATACATACATACACACATTATACATAATACATACATATATACACACGTAATACATATATACAGATATCACCTCAAAACTCGATTTCGATTCTTCGACCCGTCCCATTACTTCCACTATGCATTGTACTATGTAGCGAAAGTAAAAACAAATCTGGTAAATTTCGGTTTATGCGGGATACGGCTAAGCGAAGTTCGGGTAACCGAGGTTCAGCCTTAATTAAATATACAAGTATTATTTCTCATTCGTCAGTAAATTTAAATGAACACATCGATGTTTAGAGGTTTGTTGGCACAAGCAATGCGCCACACTAAAAAAATATAAATAAATAGCGACTTATAATCACATTTATCCTCTCTAATAGTTCAGAAATAAGCCATTCCTAATATTTATTTTCCTTCATAAAAATAGCTAATTGTTGAATAAATGAGCTAGCACAGGTGCCTCATCCATCACTGCATTGAAAGATATTTATCATTTCTTTCTAATAATCTTCAGGAGTATATTAGTATTCAGTAATTTTTCTGCATTAATAAATTGCTTTGGGTCGAATGATAATGTTAATAAAGGTATAATAAGAGATATATTGCATATTTATTAATATATATTTTACGAGTACTTAGTATAATAAATTAATTTATAAAATTGTGTATTTATTAAGAAATGCCTTTATAAATACGCACTCGTAAGTTTATAAATTTAATCTTGTTTAATACACACTATAAAATTGGTAAATATGTTTATAAGGGTATTTCTCATCTTTTTATAATAATCTTCGGAAAGTGTATCATAGTTCAGTAATGTATCTACATTCACAAATTGCTTTCAAATATCGTTTATAGAAGTATATAAAATTCAGGTATACTATAAAGGAGTATACTGTGTACTTATAAAGATCTTTCTTTATAAATACTCAATATAATAAAGGGCTGTATAATGTTGTGCATTTAAAATATCTTTACAAAAATGTAATTGTAAATTCATGTTAGTAATATTGTCTAATACACAATATTAAATTGATAAAGAATTTTATAAATATATTTCCCATTTCCTTCAAATAATCTGCTTAAAAGATACATTAATTCTGTAATGTTTCTACATTAAGGAATATATTTTGTATTATAGTTTTGAATAATAGTAGTGTATGGGATGGACTCTGAGACAAAATGACATAGTAATTTTGTTACAGAGTCCACCCCATACACCCCATACTTTACTCCATATTTTAAAAACCAGGACAACCTCTTAAGACTAAAAATGCATAAAATCATTCAAAAATGCATAAAATCATTCAAAAAAGCGTATTTTTAAAAAAATCAAAAATCAAGAGAGTTTTAGAGCTCTACAATTTCATTCATTTTGACATAAAAATGAGACATTATTGATACCAAATCTATCAAAATCTTTGAATATATGAAAGAAAATAAATGTGTAAAAAAAGAGGACCTGAGCCCTCTAATATATTAAAAAATATAGATTTAAATTAAAAATGTTCTGTTTTTAAAGGGTGGGGTTGAGATCACCCCATTTATATCCTCCCTATCTAAACATTTTTTTATAAAATTAAAAAGAATTTTAAAAATATGAAAATGTCAAAATTAATAAAGAGGATCTGACCTGGTCAAGTTTAGATAATAAAGAAGAGATATTAATAACTCTAAATATATTAGAATTTATTGATGATTTGACACGATCCCAAAATAGGATCGTCACAGAAAGTGAAAATGATATCTTTTTAAAGAATAAAAAGGTAAATTTGTAGAATTTTTAAAACAGAATAATATAGGAATATAGGATATGAACGATAAAGCTAAATTATACGATTAAAAAGACTATGATAAATATAAAGAAGAATATAATATTATAAATTATATAAAATCTAAAGATTATCAATTAAATTTAGGACATTGGTTCTTTGATACATGGTTTCCTTTGAAAGATAAAAAAGAAATGAAAATTAAAAATAATATATTAAATTTTATACATTATGGTACAAATTCAGTGGGGGATGGTCATCCCCCACTGAAAACGAGATTAAAATTTAATATTTTATTAGTAATTAATAAAAAAATGATTAAGCTTTTTCTAATTCATATTCGTATTTATCATCAATCATACCCGAATACTTAAATATGTATCTTCCTTTATTGATTTTATTTATTGATTCATCAGAAAGTTTTCCATGTTTATTTGCAAGGTAATACTCTTTTTCTTCATTTTCCACATCTAACTTTACGATTACTGAATCTCCATATTTAGTATTAATTTTTCTCAATGATATCAGATCATATTTCCCAGGATTTAAATCATATAATTTAAACGTTTTAGGATACCCTCTAAGTCTATTGAACTCTTCCATTTATTAGTAAACATTTTTTATAAATATAAATTTATCCATTCTTCATAATCTGTAAAACCTCTTTCTTCCATTTCTTTTATAAGCTTTCCTCTGCATTCTTCATCAGACTTTGACTCTTTAAATATTTTTTCAGCAATAATATTTTTTTGTTCATTATCAGAAATTGTAATAGAAGCATCAGGATCAAATCCATTTAGTACATTAATTATTCTAGTTACTTTCCCTACAAAACATTTATCATCACCCTCTTTTAGTTTATCTTTTAACACTTTTATTATGTGGTTTTTATTCTCATTTGTTAAAATTCTATTAAACACAACAACTAATATCTCTCTAAATTTAATATTATGGAATTCTTCCTCTAATAAGTGTCTTTTAATTTTTATACCTAATACTTTAATGCATTCATATAAATCATATTTAATTTCTGTATTTAATAATTTTTTGATTGTGTATCTCAAAGATTTTTGAATATATGTATTATGCACATTTTGAGAGTCATTATATACATTATTATGAAACAATCGTCTTCTTAAAATTGGGGATAAATATATTTTATCTCCATCATACCATATTTTATTTATACTAGACAAAAATATTAATTCATTTAGAGATGTAGTATCATTTTCTCTACAATCTAATCCTACTAAATTTATTAAATTTTCTATTCCTTCAAGTGACTTTAATTTATTTTCTCTACAATCTAATTCTACTTAATTTGTTAAATTTTCTATTCCTTCAAGTGACTTTAATTTATTTTCTCTACAATCTAATTCTACTAAATTTGTTACATTTTCTATTCCTTCAAGAGACGTTAATATATTTCTTTCACAATATAATATTTTTAAATTTATTAAATTTTCTATTCCTGCAAGTGAAGTTAATTTATTTTCTCTACAATCTAATTCTTCTAAATTTATTAAATTTTCTATTCCTTCAAGAGACATTAATTTATTTCCTCTGCAATTTAATACTTTTAAATTAGTTGAATTTTCTATTCCTACAAGTGAAGTTAATTTATTCCCTTCACAATAAAATTTTTCTAAATTTATTAAATTTTCTATTCCTTCAAGAGACGTTAATTTATTCCTTTCACAATATAATTTTTCTAAATTTATGAAAATTTATATTCCTTCAAGAGACGTTAATTTACCACTCGCACAATCTAACTCTTTTAAATTCGTTAAATTTTCTATAACATCAAGTGAATTATAATTTAATAACGAAATAGATATCACTTCAGTAGGATTATCTATATTTAAGAAAGATATAAATACTTTACTTATACCATTATTATATATAGAATACATTTATTTAGAAACATTTTTATTAAATATTTATTTTTCATCTTTTCTCAAAAGATAAACACATTCTATCAAGATTTTTTTAACTTCACAAATCTCTTCAATAATTTTTTCTCTATAAGATTCTTCTTCATAATGACCAAACTTCTTATTTAATTCACTCATCTGTATCGCTTGTATATTTTTCCAATGAACATTAAAAAAGTGATCAGGTAATAGATCAAATTTGTATTTAATCAAATAACAAAAATATAATTTATCTATAAATTCTTCTATAAATGTTTCACTAAATGTCTGATATCTAGCTATATACATCCAATTTAAATCATATTTTAATTCTCTCATGGTACCTTTTAAAAGATTTTGAAATATTGATACTTTATATAAATCTAAATTATCAGAACATTTTATGATAAATTCGTTACTTAAAGTTTGATTTTGAGAAACGTTTACCCAATCTACTTTATCTTTACATTTTTCTATAAAATCTTCTGATAATTTTTGATATCTAGAAATTTTAGGCCAATCAACAGGGTCAGCAAATTCCTCAATAAAAGATTCAGACAGTGATGAATATTGAAAATTTAAATCCCACTTTTCATGATCTTTAAGATTTCTAATTACATCTTCAGATAAATTATTTCTGGAAAATTCATTCCAATCGATATCCATTTAATGATGAACGTATTTTAAAAAGGGATTTTTTCAATATGCGTATAAGGTTTAAAAGTTTTTAATATACCAGTGGATTTTATCCATAATGTGATGATATCATCACGTTTACCATAAACAAAACAGGTTACTGTATTTGTAAGAGTTTCTAAAATTCCCTTACCATTGATTTCTAGTGATATCAGTGGATCTTGACCTTTATAATATATATATTTGCTTTCTACTGTATCATATATAGCTATATATATGGAAATTTTCATATATATATTTGTAGTTAATCGCATCTCTTGATCCAGTAATTTAGAACTCATCATGTTGAAATTTGGTTTATTATATCCCAAATGGTAAAAAATTTGAAAATCATCTTCTATAGTAATCCAGATATCTCTATTGTCTAAATATATTTTATTGACAGCATCATTATCATTTTCAGGTTCTGAAACATTCGTAATTATTTAATTTTTTGCATCAAATTTATCATTCCGCTATATTAACGTATTTTTTTCAAAATATATTTTATTCACAGCATTTTTATCATCTTTAGGATCTGCTACATTTCCTAGTCTTTTTCCTTTTGCTTTGTAAGCTTTTCCTTCTAAAGAATGTAAAGTTGTTTCATTTAATTATTTTATTCTCTTACCTGTTTCTTCAGAAAAGGATAAAAAATCGTCATCATATTTAGTTTCTAAAACATCTCTCAATTCAAATTGATTATTCTCTATTTTATTTCAAACGAAACTTCTAGTGGTTAAATCTAAATCATCTATAGGATTTTCACAATTCTTTAAAATTATATTTTCCTTATCGTAATTTCCGGCATCCGTTAATTAAAAACCTATACCAGGAGGTCCAATAGGTCCTTCTTTCATTTGATCATCATAAGGTGAATAATAAGCACTCATTTAGTATAGCACTGATTTTATGATTTTAATCTCTTAACCATTGTTATAGTTTTATTTTTCAAATTTATAAAACATCTCTTTTTTTCTTTAAAAATAAAATAAAACTTATATTCTTTTTGAGTATTCATTAATCTCTCCCAATTAAATTCTATATCTTAATTATTGAAATCGGTATATTTTTCATGATTTGATAAGTCAAAATAAAAAATAGTATATATTTCTCCAAAATTCTTCTTATTTATCAAACACCCTGTTTCTGTATTAATATCATTTAATCCTGCATGTAAGAGAGCTTCATACACTCCATTATAATCTTTATTGGTAAAATTCGTTTTGTAACGCATAAGAGGAATTTGTTTATTATTAATCATCAACCTGCATTTAGTCATATCTATATTATCAAATATCATATTATTTTTTCATAATCACTATCCCTTTCAACGTACTGAGGAATAACATAGACACCTAAAACTTCATCAGAGGCTGTTGTTACTGTGACAGATCCACTAGCACTTTTATAGGGGCCTCCCATCTTAAATCTATATCGATCCCAATTTACCTCTATATCTTTATCAGATAAAAATGATTCCATAAACACACTTTCTGCAGAATTTTTAAATTCTATATAAGGCAAATGCAAGGTTAAACCTTCAACTACTACCTTATAATTAACATTTTCGATATCTGTATATATCATATTCTTATTTTCATTTCTTTGAATTTCTATTTTCATTTCAAAACCAGAAATTACATTTTCATATTCTCTAAAGATATCGATTATATATTTTAAAGGTGTCCATATTTTAATGACATTGCTATATTTTGTTAGTTCCCATCTCTTTGTGAATCCTTCGTTATAATCTTTATTAATTTTCAAATTATTAAAAAATTCAGCTATTTTAGTAGTAGCTTCTAAAGTACCCTCATATTTTAGCTCTTTTCGGTCAGTTGAATCAGCTGTATCTAGATAAAAAAATTCATCTTGAGCTTGTGATGTTGTATAATCAGGAGTATAATGAGTTAATCTTAAAGCATGATTCATGATTGAAAAATTTGACTGTGTATTTGATTCAATTTCAGCATCTCATATATGTACTTTTAAAGTTTTGATAAAACCTCCGCCATTTACTAGACTCACATTTTCGTTTCCAATGGATGATTTATCATTTTTCGTAATTTTTAATTTTTGTTCAAGATCTCCTCTAAAATATGAAATTTTTGCTTTAGTATCATTAATATGAAAAACATAGGTGGCATTCTCATCTGAACTATGTTCTTTTTGATGAATTTCTCTTAATTCATAACTTTTAATTTGATCATTATGATAATAATGAGTATCTCGCAAATCATAAATCTTTTGCATTTATTCAGGAAGAATTTTTAAACCACCTCCTTTCTTTTTCATTGAAAATATATCATTTAATTTATTCCGTGTTTGGGATTTTTCTTCAGTTTTCAACAAAACCTTACCTTGTATTTTTTTACTTTTTCTATATAATCTATGTTTATTCATTTATTTAAGAAGAAAAACCTGACCTAACAATTGATATATTTTTTAACGTAGTTATCCTCATAAATTAGAATAAAATTAAATTCTACGGCTCCCTTATTTAAATCAATTAATTCACCTTTTTGATTAGTAATCCTCATTTTTATTCTTTCAACAGGATCCGTTTAACAGGAAAATATATCCAATTATTAAATTCTTTTGAAATAATACTACCTGGAGGATTTTTATTAATGAAAGAATAAATGACTTCCGAATTAGATTGATTTATTAAAGATCCTTTTACAATATCACAATGAATATAAATATTATCATTTCCATTGGATATATCAGCTATATGTTCACCTTCTACCTCTGTTTCTTCATCATAACTTCCATATGTCGGTTTTAAAAAACCTATAATTTTATGAAAGTTACTTTTTGTAAAATCAATTACCCATCCTTTTTTCAGTTCAACAGCTATTCTTTGTCTTGCTTCAATAATACCAAATTTCACAGGTGGATCCTCACCGAATATTTTCATCATATACTCATTTAAACCTCTAATAGTATAAATACCATTTGAGATAACAATTTTTATATCTGTGCCTAATTTATATATTCTAAATATGTTATTTCCATAATTCTCACTTATATTAAACCATGAAACTTCCATAGAAAATGACTGTAAAGCTATTTTTTTTAATTTAAGAGGTGTAATAAAATTTACAGTGAATTCCTCTGATTTCCCATGACCTTCAGATTTTAATATTATCATTTATACAGATCAAAATTTTCATTATAGTCACTGGGTTTTTGTGTAGGAAATGATTTGAGAACATTTTTAGGTGATATACCTTTATTCCTTTCTCTTATATATTCCATACAAAATAAACCACATTTCACAGATGTAGGTTTCTGTAAAAAACTATCATTATGACCTGTTTTTGGTTTTTTTTAGATGTAACAAGAAATGTTTTAATATTTTCAGGAATATATTCACCAAACGGATCAAAATATTCCACATATTTATATTTAGGATCATTATAATAACAAACCCAATGAGTTCCGGGACTTGTTGATGCATCTAAATTAATGATTCCATTTTCAAATTTCCCTACAAGTTTTAGGTAATAAATCGGAGGTAAATACACCTCTAAATCCTTTTTCATTTTTCATATTTTCTTCAATCATTATGTTACTAATTCCCAAGGTTGATATATTCCCTTTCCACGTTTTTCTTCCCAGACCCCTTTTTTTGTACAGCTGAACTAGCTATCCAGATAAAACACCTGTTGCTAATGTAGGAACAGCAAATTTAGCAGCTGTTATTAAAGAGGGTATAAGTGCTGCTAGAAATGGTAAAAATTCTCCATTTTTATCTAATTGCGTTTTACTGATAGTAATTATTTTTCCATCATTATAATGATTAATTTGAGTTTTAGTTAAATACATCTCATGATTAGGAGTTTTAGATTTATCTATTTGTAATGTTAGTTCTTCTTTATTTCTAAAAGCTGATTTAAGTTTATTTTTCTGACCTTCACTCAAATAAACTTTATTTTTTATCATTTATTAACAGAGAAATTGTTTATGATATCGCTGTACATCATTATAAGCCATTTCTCCATTTTTAATAACATATCTAACAATAAAACTACTTGATTATACAATTTCTTTGATTTACTTCCATTACATATTTTTTCTGTTAATTTTGATAATACATCCTTTTTATCTATGCCTTCACCAAACAAAGGTGTACTCTCTTTCATAAGCCATAAGACGTGGATATATTTTTTCATCATTTCCAATTCATAATCTTATTCCTTAATTTTTTCCAGATCACTTTCAGCTTTAGAATAGTTATAATTTTTAGTATTATTTCCTTTCAATCTTTTATATTTATCTCGCTTTTCTTTAGCCATTTCTATTATTTCATCAAGATACTTTTTAGATTCATTTATAAGATCAGAAGGTAATTCCAAATTTTCTGTTTTAATAAACGGAATATCCAAAAATCTATCACTAAAATATAAATTTTCCTTCTGCTCTATCCATCAATTGTTTAACATCTGATGTGTAATCAAGAGGTGGAAATGAAATATTTTCTACAACATTTTGAATACTTTTTACAACCTCTTTATTTTATTTTTCATATTTTTCAATTTCTTGAGTGACTGGTTTTTGAAATTCCTCTAAGGTTTTTTGGATACCTAATTTTTCTTTTTGTTGATCTTCACTATTCTTTCTTATTTCTTTTTCTAATTTTACTAATTTAATTGAATCTTTTATTTGCTTTATAAGCTTGTGTTTTCGTTCTTTTTCGAATTCGTTCATTTATATAATATTAATTTTTTATAGCGAGTAAATTATTTTTTACAGCGAGTAGATTATTTTTTACAGCGAGTAATTACTCCTATATAAATGCAAAAAATGCTTAAATTTTGATGCACTATATATATGCGCAAACGATTTATACGAACCTAAATATTCTAAATTACAAGAAAAATATACAATGTTTGAAGATATAGAAAAAGGAGATATTTTGAAATGTAAGAATATAAAGAATAAGAAAACATTATTAGAATTATATGATAAATTCAAAAAAGAAGTATTCTTTTCTTCAGATGATTTTATTACTGTTGATGATTTAAATCCTACATTAAAGAATTTAGTTATTTTCGATGATTGTGTGACTGAGAAAGATCAGAAAACCATTCAGGAATTATTTATCAGAGGTAGAAAGAAACACGCATCCATTATTTATTTATCACATTCTTATTATTCAACTCCTATCAATATAAGAAAGAACTGTGATTACTTTATATTTTTCAATCTACAACCAAAAGAAATTCAACAGATTATAGGAGAAATAGATGGTAAATTAAGTACTAAAAAATTCAAACAAATATATAATAAAAGTGTTCAAAAACAATACGATTTTTTAATGTTAGATTTAGTGAATAAAAAATTGAGATAGAGAAAAAAATTTATTCCTATATAAATGAAATGGAAGAATATTTAGAAAAAAAATTGTATGTTTACAGAAAGAGTAGAAATTTATATCAAAAGATAAGTATTTCATTATCGGTAAGCAAGGTCATTCTAAGTGGAACGGGTTTATCAGCAATAGCCTTTCTTCCGCTTGCTTTTTTAAGTTTATCGTTTGTAATAGTAGAAGCTATCTTGCATTAAAAATAGGTGAAAGAAAAGAAGAATATAGACATAGTTATAATTTTTATAAAGAACTTATTGATACGTTTAAAGCTAAGGAAATGACAGAAGAAGAAATTTATATGCGGGAAAAGGATTTCATAAAAAGTTTAAAATTTAATCCAGTTGAAAAATATGTAAAACAAATGCAATTGAATGGATATAAATTTATTCATCCTAAATATATGGTTTGTAAAGGTGGTGATATTGTTGGATGGTTACAAGATAAAATAAATCCTCCAGAAATGCATTTACCAGGATATCAATATTGTGGTCCATTTACAAAATTAGAAAAAAGATTAAAAAGAGGTGATTCTGGAATAAATAGAGTTGATAAAGCTGGAAAAAACATGATATTTGTTATAGTATAACAAAAGATACAAAACAGAGACATATTGCTGATCAAGAATTAATAGATGATTTAAATGTAATAAAAGATCCAACATTTCGAGAAAGAGGAATTCGAATAGAGGAATTATTAAACCTATTATTATGGCTAAAAAAACTTTTGAGTTAGGAATTTCTATAAATATGTATTGTGTCAAGTATAAAAAGAAAACCGAAACTAAAAATTATCATGAAACTAAAAGTAATAAACCAATGGGTAAAGGTATTTATACAATTTGTGGAAGTAAAAAGAATACTTTTTTAGGAGTTTAACGATAATTGTAACTTTTGTAACGATAATTGTATTCCTTCATACGACACGCATTCTTGAAACAAAAAATAAAAATATCGCTATATCTGTATAATTTCCAGTCTGTTGATATATAAATAAAACATCAACTTTTTCAACCTTCGCTTCAACCACTTTATGAGCCCCGGATAGAAAACCGTAGAGAAGATAGAAAATACGGATGTTTAGTACTGTGTAACACTTTCCGCAGGTCACGAATATAATATAAAAACATAAGATATAAAGCTATGATCCCAGAAATATAATTTTTATTTTAAAACAATCAGTGATATAGCGACTTAAACGATAATATAACGATTTTTAAAACGACTAGGAACTTTCAAAACCACTGTCTTTAGTTGGATAAATTTTTAACACATTTATGTGAGTGCACATTTTCCCTCCAGAATGAGAGCCCTTGTAGACAAATTGGTAAGGGCTCTTTCGTTCCGTACAATGTGTGGCGGGTTCTAGTACTCCTGTAGACGAGATACCGTAGAAGGCGTTGTTCAGTACTTAGGACCCAGACACTCACTTGTGTGTAATACGAGAAATAGGTTAAAATATATATTCAGTTATTTTCCGTTAGTACTCGATGTCTTCTTCTTGAACCATATCGACGATGAAATGAAACTGTTGATTGCAGTCGATAAACCACAGAATAAGCATTTTAAAAGGACGCCACCTGTACAGGAAACGGCGACATCATTCCCTCATTGTATCAATAGGAAATCAGTTGCTTTTTCTGAAAAACAAAATTACCTTTGAGTTAATCAGTATGGGACAAATCATAAGTCAAACTATTATTATGAAACAGAACTACTTGGATTCTTAAATACAAACTAAGAATAGACAGAATGGTGACGTACTAGCTTTACTGAAATATATGCATAAAATAGATTTGAATAATAATTGGTAAAACTTTTAGTTATCTATTTGCAACCGAAGTTGATTTGTGAATGTCCCCTCATTTCCGAATGAAAATTTGAATCAATGATAACTATATCAAATTGGATCGTATTGCCGGCACAATTTTTTTCGGTTTTACGTAATACGATATGTGTAACATTTTTGTAATTATATTTTTTTACTTTAGATGGGCTGTATAAAAAGTTATTTTTCTTATATTATTATAAAAATATGATACTACATTTAATTTAATTTTTCATAAATTTTTACCATAAAGAATTTTTGTAATTTGAACTATGTGTCCGCAACCAACAGTTCAAGAATTTATATGGCTAGTATCTGATGATCATAATACTTTACAAACAATCGCGCATTTAGGTGCATTCTTAGTAAGGTTTACAATTCCATAACGAAATTATCTTAGAAGCAAGCCGATGTTGTTCCTCCATACATTAATTACCAAGAAGGATCATTCGATTCAAACGATTTGACTTTTTAAAATGTTGCTAGTATTGATAATGAACTCCTTGTAACATCATATAAATAGCTACACATAAATTGCGGAATCAAATTTAAAATGAAATCTTTGCTAGACATGATAGTCATGAATGTTCTATCTATAGTATTAGAATGCTATTAAATTGAAGATATTTCGTTATATTTTATGGAATGCGAATATTTGATGATCATAATACTTTTCAAAACAATAGCGCAGTTAGATCCATTCATAGACAATTTTCAATTTCATAACAAAAAATCTGATGTGACTAGCATATGATTTTCCCTGCGGACTCATATCCACGTTCTCTTTATTTCTTCAATAATTCATTAAATTGAGTTTAATTGCCAAAAATAACACCCATAAGCATTTTAAATTGCACTGAATGTGACCTTTTAAATCAATTTTCGTTTTCTTTTGGTAATTGGACTTAATTTTAAAGATTACGAAGCGAAAATGTGAAAAAACTAAAATATCTCAAGAATGGCTAGTTTTAGTGTAATGGAGTTGATCTTATTATTTTCATCGTCAAAAATTACGTATAAAAATAGCATTTAATTGATATATTTGAGCATACATAGTCTTTTACTTTAGATTTCAACGATTTTTGCAGGCCATTTCGCAAAAAAGGCAGGTCACTTTTTTCCGAATCGTACTAATATCTAATCAGTACCATAGTAACCTACAAGTGACTTATCTAACAAATTTTGCAAAATTTCATCTATTCGTTTTTCAGGTAGAGTAGATACAGCACTTTTTGCGGGAAATTTCACAAAAAAAAGCGGGTTGTTTTTTCCTGAATCGTACCAAAAACTAATCAGCACCAGCGTCACACACAAGTGACGTACCTACCAAAATTTATGAAATTCGGTGCGTTAGTTTTTAAGTTAAAATGGATACGTACATTTCACAGACAGACACACAGATAGACGTCACGCTAAAAATAGTGTTTTCATGTTCTAGATGATTTTTTCAATATGCGTATAAGGTTTAAAAGTTTTTAATATACCGGTGGATTTTATCCATAATGTGATGATATCATCACGTTTACAATAAACAAAACAGGTTACTCTATTTGTAAGAGTTTCTAAAATTTCCTTGCCATTGATTTCTAGTGATGTCAGTGGATCTTGACCTTTATAATATATATATTTACTTTCTACTGTATCATATATAGCTATATATATGGAATATTTCATATATATATTTGTAGTTAATCGCATCTCTTGATCCAGTAATTTAGAACTCATCATGTTGAAATTTGGTTTATTATATCCCAAATGGTAAAACGTTTGAAAATCATCTTCTATAGTAATCCAGATATCTCTATTGTCTAAACATATTTTATTGACAGCATCATTATCATTTTCAGGTTCTGAAACATTCGTAATTATTTAATTTTTTGCATCAAATTTATCATTCTGTTATATTAACGTATTTTTTTCAAAATATATTTTATTCACAGCATTTTTATCATCTTTAGGATCTGCTACATTTCCTAGTCTTTTTCCTTTTGCATCGTAAGCTTTTCCTTCTAAAGAATGTAAAGTTGTTTCATTTAATTATTTTATTCTCTTACCTGTTTCTTCAGTAAAGGATAAAAAATCCTCATCATATTTAGTTTCTATAAGATCTCTCCATTCAAATTGATTATTCTCTATTTTATTTAAAACGAAACTTCCAGTGGTTAAATATAAATCATCTATAGGATTTTCACAATTTTTTAAAATTATATTTTCCTTATCGTAATTTCCATCATCCTTTAATTTAAAACATATACCAGGAGGTCCAATAGGTCCTTCTTTCATTTGATCATCATAAGGTGAATAATAAGCACTCATTTAGTATAGCATTGATTTTATGATTTTAATCTTTTAACCATTGTTATAGTTTTATATTTCAAATTTATAAAACATCTATTTCTTTCTTTAAAAATAAAATAAAACTTATATTCTTTTTGAGTATTCATTAATCTCTCCCAATTAAATTCAATATCTAAATTATTTAAATCGGTATATTTTTCATGATTTGATAAGTCAAAATAAAAAATAGTATACATTTCTCCGAAATTCTTCTTATTTATCAAACACCCTGTTTCTGTATTAATATCATTTAATCCTGCATGTAAGAGAGCTTCATACACTCTATTATAATCTTTATTGGTAAAATTCGTTTTGTAACGCATAAGAGGAATTTGTTTATTATTAATCATCATCCAGCATTTAGTCATATCTATATTATCAAATATCATATTATTTTTTCATAATCACCATCCCTTTCAACGTACTGAGGAATAACATAGACACCTAAAACTTCATCAGAGGCTGTTGTTACTGTGACAGATCCACTACCACTTATATAGGGGCCTACCATCCTAAATCTATATCGATCCCAATTTACCTCTATATCTATATCAGATAAAAATGATTCCATAAACACACTTTCTGCAGAATTTTTAAATTCTATATAAGGCAAATGCAAGGTTAAACCTTCAACTACTACCTTATAATTAACATTTTCGATATCTGTATATATCATATTCTTATTTTCATTTCTTTGAATTTCTATTTTCATTTTAAACCAGAAATTACCTTTTCATATTCTCTAAAGAAATCGATTATATATTTTAAAGGTGTCCATATTTTAATGACATTGCTATCTTTTGTTAGTTCCCATATCTTTGTGAATCCTTCGTTATAATCTTTATTAATTTTCAAATTAACTTAAATTATTATTAATTTCAAATTAAAATATCTCAAGAATGGCTAGTCTTAGTGTAATGGAGTTGATCTTATTATTTTCATCGTCAAAAATTACGTATAAAAATAGCATTTAATTGATATATTTGAGCATACATAGTCTTTTACTTTAGATTTCAACGATTTTTGCAGGCCATTTCGCAAAAATGCAGGTCACTTTTTTCCGAATCGTACTAATATCTAATCAGTACCATAGAAACCTACAAGTGACTTATCTAACAAATTTTGTAAAATTTCATCTATTCGTTTTTCAGGTAGAGTAGATACAGCACTTTTTGCGGGAAATTTCACAAAAAAAAACGAGTTGTTTTTTCCTGAATCGTACCAAAAACTTATCAGCACCAGCGTCACACACAAGTGACGTACCTACCAAAATTTATGAAATTCGGTGCGTTAGTTTTTAAGTTAAAATGGATACGTACATTTCACAGACAGACACACAGATAGACGTTACGCTAAAAATAGTGTTTTCATGTTCTAGAGGTCCAAAAAGGTGTAGATCCGTTATAAACTCGAGATGCGATTTTCGACATGGTTCCAATACTTCCCCTATACATTACGATGTATTGCAGGGAAAGTAAAAATTCCTTAGGAGCAAGTTGATGTTGTTAATTAATACATATACTTTACAAGAAATATCACTCGCTACAAAATATAAAACTTTTGAGAAATTCGCTTATATTGATGACGAACTTGCTGTGTCATGATATAACTAGTGACACAGAAATTATCGAATCAATTCTAAAATGAAAACATTAATGAAGAGGATGTTTATCGATGTTCTATTTATCGCATCAGAAAATTTCTAATCTTAAGAGAGTTGAAGAACCAATTAAAAAATAGCCAGTACTACAGGATTATTTTTCAGAATGTCGAGATTTTGAGAATAAGAGTATTTTTCAAGAAATTACATATTTGCATGCATTCATAGTAAATAAATCAAAACAAGAAAAAATATTTTTGAACAAATACAAAAAGTACTATATTTAAAATTTGAATAAGCTTAAATTTTAAATAAATTCTAAAGTTGCACATTAATTTATTTAGATATTGTGAAAATGATCCATTACCAAACATAGAGACTTGTTATCAACAACATGGAATACATTAATAAACATTTTTATAATGCGAGATTACAGAGATAATGATGATTTAAGCAAATATCACATTTTATAATATATTGGGAATCTTATTCTGCAACTTATTCTTTTCCCTAAAATTTGAGGATAATTTGAGGATCATTATTCTCTTGGAGATTCGAGTTACGGGAGTTTCATTATATCTGATTTTTATAGCATTTATTATAAGATTTAATGTTTAAAATATTTTTTAGAACACGATACTTCATTTAAGATATTTTATTCTAAATGTAGTTACTTCTGGGAAATAATATCCACTTTAAGATTTATTAAGTAAATGTATTTTAAAACGTGAAAATCTTTTCACGCTAATTTATTTGTAAATATATAAAATTCTTCACTACTTCAAAATATATTGCAAAAAAGTAGATATTACAAATATTTGCAGTTAAAATACTAAATGAGTTCCACGAAATCTTCACATCTAAGGTAAATTTAAATTTTGTTTGTTCATAGGTTTTCTAACTCCTGAACAGAATAATCTGATTTTAAGTTTCCATTATTAAAAAATCTGATGTGGGCAGCACATGACTTTCCCGGCGGACTCTAATTCATATTTTCATTATTTCTTTAATGATTCATTAGATTGAGTTTAATTGAACCAAATAACACTAAATTTGCATTTTTAAATCAATTTTTGTTTTTATTTGGTAATGGGATATTTTTTCTGAAATCGGCGTAACAAAAATCTCAGAAATCTCAAATATCTTGAGAACGGTTAGTCCTAAAATATACTGGACTGTGTTATATTATTTTCCTCTTCAAAAATTGCGTATAAAACAAGAATTTAATTGATACATTTGGGCATACACTACTTAGTCTGGTTTTTTTTAGATTTTGGCAGGCTATTTCGTAAAAAAAAGGCAGATTGGTCTTTTCCGAATCGTACTAAAATCTAATCAGCACCAGAGTATCCCATAAATAACTTATCTACCATATTTTGTGAAATTTGGTCAAGTATTTCAAGCTAGAGAGGATAAATGAATTTTTTCCGTATCATTTCGTAAAAAATGACGGGTTCTGTTTTTATGGATTGTACCAAAAACTAATCAGCACCAGGAACACATCCAAGTGACTTACCTACCAAATTTTATTAAATTCGGTTCGTTAGTTTTGAGTTAGAGTGGATACATGCATTGCACGGACACACAGACACACACACACACAGACGTTCCGATAAAAATAGTTTTTTCGTATTCTAGAGGTCTCGAAACGTGTACATCCGCCGTAAACTCGAGTTGCGATTTTGGACATGATACCAATACTTTCAATATGCCTTACCATGTATTGCAAGGAAAGTAAAAAGTAACTTGCTCTATTCCTGATCTTGAACTAAGAATATATCTAAAAATATTTCACTTAATAAAAATAATTCTTGTCAAAATTAAAAGCTATTAAGAAGTTCATGTTCTAAACTGATTAGATATAACAATAAATATAATTGTTTCTTAGTTAAAAAATGAGATATAAGGATACAATAGACTACTTTTTTACATTTCCATGTTTATCTTTTAAACGGTGAGCAAAACTGTCACTTTAAATGATTATACATACTGTCTATATATTAAGATTTGTGCTATACTTACTTAAAAACAATAATTATAATTACGTTTTGCTGTAGAATTTTTTAAATAACAAGTGGCAAAGTGGACACCATGGGGCACTATGGACAATGGCTAATTTTTTTTAGAAATATGAAAATGATTCATCTGTACATTAAAAAAGCTATTTCTTTAGTATGTAAACACAACAAATAATAAATTATTGCATTTCAATTCTTAATGGTCTTATTTTCAATTAAGATTTCATAATTGCCAACTATTACTCTGATCTACAAATTTCAGTTTCTTTTTAATATATTCAATAAATATTCGAAGAAAATAATTATAGTATGCAAAATGGAAGGGAGGAAGTAAATGGACATATTGAATTCATAAAGAAATAATTAATGTAAATTAAAAATTGCAAATGTCACGCAAAATGTTTTTGTTCAAATGTGAGTCTACTATATTTTGTGATATCCCAGGTTCTGGAAAGCATATTACAATATTTTGAATTTATAACAGTTCCATCAGTTTTTTCAGAAAAAAAATATATCTTAATTAGATTTTTGTCTCATTAATTGCACAAGATTATGATTTATATCAATTCTTTAATTACTAAACTAAAGAAATATTTTTATAAGAAATTTTACAAAAATATAATCGTCATAACCTTTACTTTGTTCAAATATTAGAGTCATGTTGTAAAATATTTTCCGTTTCAGTGTATTCTGTTTTACTATAAATAGACATATTGCTGCCAGAATCATTAGAATTTTCAGATATTATTTACAAGATATTTTTGTTTATTGTCTTTGCACCAGATTGTGGATCTCCAGTTTTACTTTTATCTTCCTTTAAAACAGTAATTAACACTTTTTGAATATTGTTTCTGGCTTTAATTGAAACTATTTTTTGTTTTAATATTTTCTCTCCTTTCTGCATAACATCTTCTTTCAAAATATTTTGAACTGGTCCATCAATTGGTAGATTTGATGACCCTTTCCATCTTAAACTTATAGACTAACGTGAAAAAGCGTTTAGTAAAGGCAGAATTCTTCAGCTAATCAAAATTTTGTCAACTGATTTTCGTGCGATAATTGTGTTGAAATTATGGCCCTTGCGTTTAAAAGTTGTGAATTCTGGCTATCTAAGCAAAATTTTAAGATTCAAAAATGTAAAATTGCATAGTCAAATTTTTGCTGTTGAATTTTTATTTCAGAACTCTGTCATATTATTTTTATTAATCATTGCAAATTCATCCGCGAATTTTCTTGTTATTGTAAATATAGGTTCATTATATATTCTAGCAGCATATCTAAAAGTTAATTTTCCAACATTTCTTCCTCTTCATGTTTGCATAGTTAGGCACAAACCTAATAGATGATCACCACACTTTTCACTTAGTTGCTATTTTTAAGGACTTGTATTTTTTAACTTAAT